>SRLM01000367.1:1520114-1597683 GCA_015708895.1 Populus ilicifolia | reverse complement strand
ATTAAATCAAATTTTAATTATGTTAATTTGAGTCACGAGTCAATCTAGTAATTTATTAAAACTTGACTCAATTAAGTTGTATTGATTTCGAATAGATTTAGATTTTATTTGGATTTATAATTGTTTTGACTCTCAATAGAATCTAATTTTTATATTATTTTAATATATTAATATAAAATAATATATTTTTTAAATATATTTTTAAATAAAAAAATATTTTAAAAAACAAATTCTATTAAACTACTGAACCTATCTTTATCAAATATCATGGAGGCATGTTTAATATCTGAGAGTTTTACAAATATTTATTTTTTAAAATATTTTTTAAAATAAATTAAAATAACATTTTATATTTTTTTAAATTATTTTTAATATTAACACATTAAAATAATATCAATATATATATATATATAAATTAACTAAAAAAAATCAATTTTTATTGAATCCAAGAAACGCAATACAAAGTACCTGTAATAACATTGATTATTACGAACTGGCCAAAAGTTTCGGCAATGCGTTTAATATCTGGAAATTAGTTGAGCAGCTCAACAAACCCACCTGCATCTCTTCAATTTCAGTAGCCAGCCTCTGTTATATTTGTTTCTTATCCCTTGATCTGATTTGCCCTCTTCGTAGTTGCAGCTCCAAATCCCTGTCTAGCCGTGTTTGTCATTAATGGCGAGGATTTTGTCACTCCTCAGGCGCCTATACCTGACGGTCTATAACTGGGCAGTCTTCCTAGGCTGGCAAGTTTCATATTTTGCCACTTCCCTTAGATCTTATTAATGAAGTAGACAGTAAATGGAACTATGATGTTCTTGTTTCAGGTCTCAGGTGTTGTTTCTTGCTGTGAAAACGTTAAAAGATTCGGGCCATGAACATGTCTACAATGCTGTAGAGAAGCCTCTTCAGCTCGCTCAAACCGCTGCTGTCTTGGAGGTATTCCATCACTGAAACTGCATGCAACTTCACTTCACTTCGTTTTTTCCCCCTTTATTGAAGTGTCTAAATTTGCACCCTTTCTTTTCTGGGCTGGCTTCAATTTCTTTCTGGAGCGTAGATTCTTCATGGTCTAGTAGGTGGATACATTCTCTCCTTCTCAAATTTCTTTCCTTTCTGTTTGTTATTATTATTTTCTCGGTGTTTTCAAAATTTGTTTGGTTTTGTGCAATGGTGAAGGGTTGGTGAGGTCTCCAATAACAGCAACACTGCCCCAGATTGGTTCAAGACTGTATCTAACATGGGTCATCTTGTATAGTTTCCCTGAGGTTGGAATTATTCTTCCTTTTAAACTACCAATATTGATGTAATTGGGAAGAATTTTGAACTGAAAATGCTGACGTTTCGAGTAATTTGCAGATTCGGTCCCACTTTCTTGTTACTTCTTTGGTCATTAGCTGGTCAATCACAGAGGCAAGTATCATGTCCAAAGTGACTTGTGTCATCAGTTCTATGATTTTGATTGTTTGATTTAAAAATTAAGCAATTAGAAATGTAGATCATAACGAATCTGTGGCAGTTGGTCGTGAATAGGATGAGCACCATGTATATGAGAAAATTACAGTGATCTAGTGGAGAAATTGATCACTTGATATATATTACTTTTCTTTTTGTTCTCAGTGCTCATTTTGTTTGTTCTCACCATGTATTAGTTCCCTCACCAGGTCTTAATTTTGCAACGTCCGATCTCCAAATCGATGTAGAATAAAGGTTTCATTAATCTATCTTAATTAGGGGCTTCCTATTTAGCAGAAGCCAACCATTTATTTCATGTTTTATATGGTTTTTGTTATGAGCAGTATTCCCTTTCCTATTGAATTTAGGTTTCCCGATCCAGTAATAGCTTTGGTTCCTCTATGTAGCAGCCTGGTTAGATGTTCAAGATAGGGTATGGATACTGTTAAAAGCATTGGGTTTTCAGAGATTGGTTCTCTTTGTATATGTTTTCGTCCATCAAATGGTTAACATATTGCTTGAAACTTGACTTGAGTGCAGAAAAGGAAAACCCAAGATGCTATCAGAAGCCCTATTTAAAATACATAAATCATTGCTAAGAATATTTAGGCAGGAAAAACAAGATATCAAGATCTTTTGCTTCAACGCAATTTTCTTGTACATGACCAATTCCAACCTTTTTCATGGCCTATGCTATAATTGCAAGATACCTTTTGCCTTATGTTTTGTATTCTCTTAGTGATTGGTATGGAAAAGAAATTCAAATTTCATTCTTGACTGTGCAGATTATTCGGTATTCTTTCTTTGGCTTGAAGGAGGTACTTGGTTTTGCACCGTCATGGCTCACGTGGCTCAGGTATAATAACTTGGATCTGTACTCATCAGTTGGAAGTGGTTTATACATGGTTATTTCTGTGATATCCAACTCTGCTGTTCAGGTATAGCACCTTTTTGCTGTTATATCCAACTGGTATCAGCAGCGAGGTTGGTCTAGTATATTTCGCCTTGCCATACATTAAGGTACCCTTTGTTATTCAATGATCTTATGCAAATTATTATAGATCCGTATATGTGTTGGGAATATTCACCAGTCATGTTCACAAAAATGTCTTGTTTAGGTTTGTAGAACATGTATTAAGTTTAGGATTGTCTTGTTGCTTAGAAGTATATTGAAAGTTTGATGGAAGGTAAATGACGTGGTGGGAGGCATGGCAAACCACTTAATCAACGATAGATCATATTTTATAATGTTTGGTAGCAACCATATGATTGTTTATTACTAATCTTGCCACAATCTCTTTTCAACAGATGTTGTAGTTTCTGAGGGTGTAGAATTGCACCCCTTTATCTAATTTTTTCACGGATATGAGAGGAAACAAAAGAAAGGAACAAGGCGTGGCACATGAAAATTTACAAGTGGTTGTTGTTATATTGTGAATTTGCCATGTTAAGTTGTGTGTGTTTCGTATCTTACATATGGAACCCCCTGTCATTAATAGTTTTTCATAAACAGTAGAGATTGTTAACAGAAGTATTTATCTGAAATATGACTCGCTCCACGTGAGATGTTTTTACAGGGATCTGAAAAGTATTGTTTAAGGATGCCCAACAAATGGAACTTTTCTTTTGACAACTTCTACGCTGCAATTCTTGTGCTTGGAATTTACATCCCAGGCAAGAACCTAGCATAGCAGATTTTCCCCCAAGTATTGGCTTTGGCTTGTCATTTTACCATTGTTGACAATTAACTTACTGGACGCCATGGTTTGCTGCAGGCAGTCTTCACATGTACAGCTATATGCTTGGGCAGAGAAAGAAAGCTCTCTCCAAATCAAAAAGGGAGTAGAAATTGTAGCGTGGCAGCAAAATGGTCCAACATTATGCCTGTGATTTACCAGTACTATGTCATTTCAGTTTGGAATTCTATTGGGAACTTTGTTTTTTTGTCCTTATTTCCCCTTTCTTTCTCTAGAATGTTTGTCTCTGGCAAAAATTACATGGGAAGGTTATTTAGAATTATAAGAAAACTGCTCTCTACTTTCCCAAAACTCTTGCTGCAAATTTCCCTCGTCAGTGTTTCAGGATGGTCAGCTGTGAACGGGGTTAAAGAGATGGTGGGAGGATGGAGGGGGTGCGGTGGCAATTCATTATATTCTGATCCTTCCACACCTGCATCTTCAAATTCCTCCCTTCCATCATCACCTTTTTTGGTGCTCTCATTGCTCTTAATTGGATGGATTGACTCATTATTCTCCATATCGTCTAAACTGATTAGGTACGCAGTAACTTTTATGTCATTATACTTTGCAGCTCCAATGGAGGTCCGTTGAAATTTAATTTAATTTTTTTTATGATTTTAAATTGTTTTAATGGGTTAATTTTTAAAGATAAAAAGTATTATTTTATATATTTATGACCATAAATCATTTTAAAAGGCAATTATAATCACATTTCTACACCTCAGTTTTATCTCGTCCATCCATTCCTCGCAACAATCATAGCCTAAATGAATCACGGGGACAAGGGTCTGGCGATGAATCAATAATTGAGGAATTCAAACAAGAAAGCCAGCAAGGTTTATAATTATTAAATGTTGACATAGCTTGTCGCCCTTGCATTGCCATAGCTATTTTGCCACGGCATGCTCGTTGATACTGAAAATTTGATGATGAGGTGTGAAGAAGTCAGGCCACCATGGCCATGGACGCGGAAAGGACCTTTAAATGTAGAAAATAATAAGTGATATGAAAATCTTAATTAATTGATATAAATTATAAGCATGTAAATTAAATTACAAAATTCTTAAGAGGGATTGATTTTGGAATTATTTTAATATTTGGGTTAAGGATTTTATTTAAATATCATATTTGATATTGTTCATGACAATTAGTAAAATGCACCGACTAAATAATGGTACATAGCATTGGAATAGTAAATAGGTTAATTTGTTGTGGAAAAATCTATATAATATAGTTTGTCGGTGTTATATATATATATATACATAAAGTGGCTACTATATTAATAATAATAAAATTGGAAAATCTTAAAAAGAAGACCGCATTGGCTTGGTGGTAGGAATTAGTCCTTTTTGTTTTGGAAAAAGAATTAAATAATTTTTTTTATTTCAACAATTAATTAACCAGCGTTAATTAATTTATTAAACATCTTACATATATTTCTTACCTTTTCCTTTTCTCAAACAATCTTTTTTTTTTTTGAAAAAGGACATGAAATAGAAGAGGAATTAATTAATAATTTTTAAAACTTTAAAAAAAAATTAATCCATTTTGAAAAAGTAGATGGGCCAATTCATGATCCATTCTTCTTCCTCGTTTTTCGAGAAAAGATCCTATTTTATTTTTGGTCCAAGATCACCAGCTTGACCCGTCTAGATCTGGGTGGGTCTTTTAATCACAGATGTCATGATGCAGCCAGCTGCGAGGTGCTAAGGCATCCTAAATATATGGGGCCCAGATCAATGAATGACCTCACCAGTTGCCTTCACTACCATCCACCACGCAACCATCCAAGTAGGGTGTCGGTGCTCGCTTTCACAAGAAAGCAAATTGGATATGAAATATATATAAATATATTTTTTTAAGTATAGTAATTATGAATATACTAATCCATAGTAATCCCAACGGTCCAGTCTGATCACTTTCCAATACCGGTAAGTAACCTCAAAAGCCAACCTTTAGAGTAAAAGAATTGGATAATTAATAATAATTAAGAGGACAAAATGAAAAACATATTTTGATTTCCGCAGGTAATATAGAACTTTGGTTATTTCAAAAGCGTGTATACATGTAATGTGTATAACTCGTTTTTCAGATCAAAAAATAAATCAGGTTTAATCTGATAACCTGTGAAAATTAACATAAGAGCCCTTTATTTTATTATATTTAATACTTGTTTGTTTACACGGTCACTCATATCTTAAATGATTATTTATAATATAAAACATAAAAAAACAATGCTTTCTATTGTAATCATAATTTAAAATGCCGTCGGTGAAGTGGGCTAACAAATGTTTATTTGGGGAGAGCTAAGTGCTATTTTTTTAAATAATTTTTATTTAAAAATATATTAAAATTTATTTTTGATATTAGTATATTAAAATAATAAAAAAATTAAAAAATTAATTTAAAACTAAAAATATTATTTTTTTAATATACAGTCCAACAGTAATTTTAAATACCCAAATATATATATATTTGAGTCTTTAATAAATATTATTTTTTAAAATATTTTTTATTTGAATATATATTAAAATAATATTTATTTTTAAAAATTATTTTTGATATTAAAATATTAAATTAATTAAAAACATATAAAAAATTCATTTAAAACTAAAAAAATAATTTTACGAAAAAACACGATCGATACGCATCTTGACATCAACTTAAATTAAATTAGAGTGTTAACTACAAAGTTAGAACTCAAATCATAAAATCTCATTGACCATTAAAGTGCTTGTAAGAAACAGTGAATGAACACAAGTGATTCATCCTTTCATATGCGTGGAGCCCATGAGAAGGACATTTGTCTGTAATCAAGCCACAGCTAGATTTGTAGTTGTATAGGTGTCTAATATCCATGTGAGAGAGAGAGAGAGAGGGTGAGAGAGATGCCTTAACTCTCATTGTTTTGCCTTTTCCTTTCTTTATTCCTTGCACAGACCTCAAAGTAGCACTCCTTACTTCTACTTGTGATAATGGGCGCTGCCTCCGCTCTCCACCATTAAGTGTTTTGATCATTCCATATCAACAACGAGGGACAGCACCAAGATAAGCAAAAAGCAAAGACAACCCAGTTTTGAGATCTGAGAGGTGAAGCTTGAGGTGGGAGATAGGGACGATGAAGCTTCTGCTGCAACCAAAGGGAGTTCTTGCTGCCCTCTTGCTGTTGATTTTTCCTGCTTTCTATTCTCCATTCGCTCATGCCTCTCCTTCTGTCCTGTCGGTGGGTATCTTTTCTTGTTTTATTGACCGTGATTAACACCTATTCGTATTCAAGTTTGGCTATTACCTTTGATTCTGTTTACTGCAGGAATGGAATGCTCCTAAACCTAGGCACCTACCTCTGCTGAAGAGTGCCTTGCAGCTTCCAACTGTAAGTAACAAACAGTTAACTGTCATTTTTTCTTCTTGGTTATAAGTTATATATAGGGGTCTTTAACTTTACTAAATATATGCACATACATGTCCTTTATGTAGTCAAATGAAAAGCAGTCTGATCTCTGGACTCCTCTGGATGATCAAGGATGGAGACCTTGTGTTGAGTCCACAAACTCCCCCCCTTGTGAGTATCGATGATCCATAGAGCCCTTTGAGTTTTATTTGTGTAATTCTATTAATTCCTCCCATGGGATCTGTGTTTCGTGTTTGTATTGTGATTTGCTGACTTGTCCATTATTTTGAGCAGCGTTACCTGAGAAATCTGAGGGATATCTTCAAGTGTTTCTTGATGGAGGGTTGAACCAGCAAAGAATGGGGGTAGGCGCTTCGTTCTTCTCCATTTAGTTTTGCTTTCTTGCTTCTGCTTGTACAGTTAGTCATAATATTAATCTACTTTCAATAGATATGTGACGCGGTTGCTGTTGCTAAAATACTCAATGCGACACTTGTCATCCCACATTTTGAAGTTAATCCTGTTTGGCAAGATTCAAGGTATTGTTTTACACTCTTGCTTGTATGAGTTTCTTTATACCACGGATCAACAAGGCATTATTCTGAAGTTGCATACTTTTCTATGCAGCTCTTTCATGGATATATTTGATGTGGATCACTTTATTAATGTCTTAAAGGATGACATTTCTATAGTTAAAGAACTACCTGATGAATTCTCCTGGAGCACGAGGGAGTATTATGCCATAGCTATTCGAGCTACCCGAATTAAGATGGCACCTGTCCATGCTTCAGCTAACTGGTATCTAGAGAATGTCTTGCCTGTGCTGCAGAGGTTGGTATACCTGTACCTTTTTCTTTAAGTGTACATTTAAGTTTGCATTTTTAATCCAGGATTTCTGATCTCAACATGCTACTATCTGTCTAATATCTCTCACACTTTTTAAGAAGCAAGCCAGCTCCCTATATACATGTTCTTACTGACCTGAGAACATGAGGAGAATTGGAGCCACACCTACTTCAGCATTTTTGCATGGAAGTGCTGCTCCCTAGACTTAAACACGCTTCATTGCAGTTGCAAACCATAAATGTTATCATCTGCACCAAGCAATGGCTTCTTCAAATGAAAATGTAGTTTAGAGTATAAAACATTCATTTTTAGTGGTGAAACATGTGCACCTACATGTATATTGGTAGCTGAAACTTCATCCAGTCCACATACATGTGTTCCCAATAATTTTATTGGGTGAATTTTTGCAACAGTGACTCAAACTATGCCTTTTCTTGAGTAGCACAATTCTACAAATTCTTCTTTCTTTCACTTAACAAAACTATAATCAGTGATCTGTCATGTCTATTCCAGTTACGGGATTGCTGCAGTTTCCCCATTCTCTCACCGCCTGTCCTTTGATAACTTGCCTATGGACATCCAACGTCTACGTTGTAAAGTTAATTTTCAAGCATTAGTTTTTGTTCCACATATTCGAGCACTTGGAGATGCTCTTGTCAGTCGCCTCAGACATCCTTACAAGAATGGAGCACCTGGTGCCAGCTACCTACAGGAATCCACTGATGTGATTGATAAAGATAGTGCAGGGAAGTTTGTTGTGATACATCTTCGTTTTGACAAGGTATGACCGAATTCTGATATAAACCAGCTGAAGTTAATTTTGTGCTTTTGTAACTCTCTAAATGTTATTGAACCATCACATTTTAGCAATATCAATTTAGAATGTTTTTGTTTGGGCGCATGCATCCCCTTGTTTATGTACCCCTGGCTAACCTTGTTACTTGGCAGGATATGGCTGCTCATTCAGCCTGTGATTTTGGTGGGGGGAAAGCTGAAAAGTTGGCTCTGGCCAAGTACCGACAAGTGATTTGGCAGGGAAGAGTCCTTAACTCCCAATTCACTGATGAAGAGTTGAGGAGTCAGGGGCGCTGTCCATTGACTCCAGAAGAGATTGGGTTGCTGCTAGCAGCTTTGGGCTTTGACAACAGCACTCGTCTATATCTAGCTTCCCATAAGGTCTTTTAGATTTACTAGTTTGGATTTGATAGCACTCCTATATAGACAATGAAAAGGATATTTATGATTCTGTGAATGGCCCTGTTTTCTCAGGTTTATGGTGGAGAAGCTAGGATTTCAACTTTACGAAAATTGTTTCCACTAATGGAAGACAAAAAAAGTCTTGCTTCTTCAGAGGAACGATCACAGATCAAAGGAAAGGCTTCTCTGTTAGCTGCAGTTGACTACTATGTTGGCTTGCACAGTGACATCTTCGTCTCTGCTTCTCCAGGAAATATGCACAATGCTCTGGTGAGTCTTCCCAGCTGGTTTGTGCACGTTAATTTTACAGCGCATCCTACAGCATGGCTACACTTCTAAACATTGAGTTGAGCTAATGTTTTGTGCTCTGCACCTCACTGCTCTAGTTTAATCTTGAACCAAAATGAGGAGTAATACTATGGACATGGCATCTATAATCCAAGATTTTTTTTTCTTGATGTTTATTGTGATGCTTGCCATTATTGAAATAAATGAAGTAATATAGCATTTATCACAAACTGGCACGTCAGTTAGTGGAAGTAATTATAAAGGTGTTAGTGTGTCTGGGTGCTAGCATTATTCAATGAGTAATGTTGCCTAACCAAATCCTATTTGGTTGAACTCTTTTTGATGCCCCGGGTTAGGACTAGTATTTTTGCTCTGCACCCACTGCTAAGAGCTAAAACAGGAGAAACTCGGGTTTCACATTTATTTAGATATGAGAACAACTCAAAACACTTTGAACACCTTTGAGGTAACAGTTAAGCTATCAAAAGATATTGGTAGTTAGGAGTTTAGTTTTGTTTTGATGTCTGTCTTTCATCTTCCTTGTTTACCATATGATAGCATACATGAGTTGAACTAATGAATAGATATGGGAGAATAGATTTATTTCTCCGATGTAAATCCTACCTATCCTGGCCCGCTACTGACTGATTACATTTTTATGGAAAAAAGATAAAAATTGGAAGGGGTGCTTTATTGTATTAATCAATTGCAGCTTGATCGCATGCCAGTAAACTTATAAAAACTTTGTGATGCCAACAGGTTGGACATCGGACTTATAAAAACTTGAAGACCATAAGGCCAAATATGGCTTTGTTAGGCCAGCTGTTCCTTAACAAAACCATTAGTTGGACAGACTTCCAGCAAGCGGTGGTTGAAGGGCATGAAAACAGACAAGGGCAGATCAGGCTAAGAAAACCAAAGCAATCTATTTATACTTATCCCGCTCCTGATTGCATGTGCTATGCTTGATGTGATTTATGTGAAGGATATCAAACCATGTGTGTTCTATTGATTTATCACCGCAACTATTGTTTGTGGCTTGTGCCCTGTAGTATTGACACCATAAATAAACATGAATTTGTTTTTTCTCCAATGAATTTTAGTACTCGTGTAGCATATTCGTGAGTGGAAATGGATTTTATTAAAATGGAAGTGGATTCAGAGAACTATGTTTTTGTCAGATTCTCGGTTGGTTCTGGTTTCTGGATAGGCATATCGGGACCAGAAGCGTTTCTATCCATCATTCAATTGTTAACAGCTGTATTCACTCCGCATCCATTCGAAAAAACTCAAGCTTTAGTGAAATATTATTACATTTGCGGAGACCATGTCCTGGGTCGGATTTCTTTCTTCATGGCTGGATTCAGATTTCATGCTGTAGGCTACTCTTGCTGGTCGCTAACAAGCTGATCTCGTCTGCACATCGTGGTACAGCAGCTATCACATAACAACTAAAACAATAATGTTAGTCCCAATTGAATACAGCGGGCGTGGTACTGTATTTCAGTCAATCTTGGTGAATTTAAAGGAAACAATATCGAAACTAAAATATTGTTTATGCCCATATTGAGAAATTGAATTTTAATTTAATCTATATAAATTATTAATTAAATTTTATTGGTTGGATTTAATTTAATTATCATTAAATATTTAATTTAATAGATAAAAAATCTAATATTTATATTTATATTTTATTTTTTAAAATATTAAAAAAATTATAATCAATTAAAATATTTACAAAGTTTACATCTCTCCAACCCTATTCTTCTCTTCCACTTCTTAGCTTCTTTTTAATTCTTCTTATTTCTTTGTACCGCGTCAAAACAAGACAGGCACGCGTGAACAAGTACCGATTCTGAGTACCAATTGACTGATATAGCAATAAATGTAACAGGACAGCCTCAAATGATTTGGAGTCCAAATGGATCAATTTTGACAACCAATCAAAGCTATGAAAATATACAAATCTACATCACCTACTTTTGTTGTGAAGTGAACCAGGCAGTATAATCGGACTGCACTTACTATGAAGAATGTTAAAGCACATGTACGATGCCCCCAAGAGCTTTCACAGAAGCCACGATTTGATAATGGGTTTCCTGGCCAAATTGTGCAGTTCGAAGGAGCAAAAGTTATGACATCTGCAAAGATCAACAAATATGATCTTACTGATCCCCGGATGTTGGAGTTGGGGGTGGCCCATCTCTCCTATCCTTCAAAGTGGTTGGAGATCCGGTTCCATTTTGGGATGCAGCAACCATCTCCTTTTCCTCTGGTGGAGTTGGATGAGAAGCTATGTCTTCATGGATAGGAAGTGTTCTCTTTGAACCCTCCAAAGCAACACCAAGAACTATATTTTCCTCCAATGCAGATCTAGATGATGATGGCTGAGAAACTGACCTTTTCTCCTGTTTTGACTGGGAAGATTCCTTCAATCCTTTTTCAGTACCAGCTTCCTGTGAGTTAACTGCAGTTACCTTGCTATTCTGGCTTACATTTGCAGGACTTGTAGTCTTAGATTTGGCATCTGATGTTGTTTTATTTTTATTCAAATTGTCAGAAACTAATCCCACTGCTTTGGATCCCAAACCTGATGCCTCTGTAGCATTTGAATTTGTCTTAAGGGCAGAAGTTGGTGGGGATTTCACTGTCATTTTGTCATCGACCCTGGAATGAGATGCAGATACTGTTGTAGACTTTGTGTGCACCTTGGCATCTGAATTTGGTGTTTCACCACTATTAGCATCTCCCTTTGAGTCAGATTTTGGTGTTTCTTTTGCCCTCGTGTCAGACTTTGTGTTTGTTCCTGCTTTGGTGTCACTTGTAAGCCTTGATGTGGTCTTGCTGTCTTTCTCTCCAGTTACGCGGCCAGAACGAGCTTGTGATTTTGCTTTATCTTCTCCATTGATTCTATAAGAAGGCTCAATCAATAGTAAAGGACGTTTTGATGCCACTCCTCCATGATTATAGATAGAATCGGTGAAAGGAACATTTTCCATATCGGTGTCACTGGTGTCACTGTATATTTTCTGTATTGTACGGATTGGCGTAGCGAGCCGGGCCCTATGATGGCTGATAACCCTTAGTAAATCCAAAAGTACAGCTTCCTGTTTCAGTAAACATTGCATTTAAGATGAGCCTTGTTTCCATATGCCAAATTCAGACAAGACATGCATTATCTACCCAAAAAACAACAACAGAGGTGCAGATCTACATTTGATTAAAAATGATGGAGCTCCTTCCGGGCCATGAAAATGAATGAAATGAAGCTTTTATTGATTATGGGGAGACTTGAACCAAACTTTGTATAGGACAGCGAGCTTCATTTTCTTTTCTTTTTTTTTTCCTGCCTTGTTTTCTATTCTTTAACAAAGTTGAGGAAAGTCAATGCGAAAGGAGTCAAAAGATGCTGATTGAGCTACAGTTCATTGGCATCTTATAGCCCATGCTTTTAATATGGGAAGTTCAGTAGAATGATGACTAGATAATTTTTTAACAGAAGTGTCCTTATTTAGGGAGCTTCCGCATAAATCTTTGAAGTTCCAACTACGAGCTTTCTCAAATACAATTACAAAATCTAAGTTCTATTGTTGGACATGATGAATTCTAAATATCTGGATAATTCACATATTTATGCTAACACCTGCATGCACATCAGCCTGCACAAGGTTATCATATCAAGCATAATTTACAAGTCCTTGTAACTATATTTCTATGGAAGATTAAAAATTGAAATAAAACAAGGAATCATGACAAATTTCATGGGAAGAAGTTAGCAGGCATTTTCCTCATTTGCTGTTGTTAAAAGGGTGGAGAAGTGGCAACATGAGTCTCTCATCTTGCTGTTGGGTTCATGTAGCGCCAAGCACACAAACAAGACACCAACAGGCTCAGGTTGGATGACTGAAAATACCCAACCAATAGTGCATCAACAGAAAGCAAGCATAATATGAATGGTTTTCCACAGTATCATAGGCCAAAAAGATCTTGAAAGGCTTTATTCAGAAAGTCTGGAAAAGGACTTGTGACAGAAAGCATAAAGAAGTCTGGGAGAGCTTCTTTTTTTTTTTTGTGGTGGAAGGTGGTTTTCTACCTCTTCATATACAAAAACATACAAAATGCACAACATCAGTACCATTATTATTTCATAACGTATCTACATAGCAAAGTTTACTGTGGGCAATAAACTTTACCTTCACACAAAGGTATTCTTCATGATGTGAGGTCTTCACAAAACAGGACACTAAGATCTGTAAAATACAACACAAAGATCAGACATAAATAGGCATATACAAAACCTGCATTAATCATTCAGTTTTTCAATTAAAGCATTCATAATACTGGCAATTATTGACAGCATATGGTGCATTTCACCCCCCCCCAATTTGAGCCTGAGCTCTCGTTTCCCAAGTACAACTGTAAATTTCTCATCATTTTTCCAGTGCAAATGATAAAAAGCATGAACCAACATATTATCTTTATAACTTTTTTTATCACTGCTAATTAAATGCTATCATTCTGTATTTAGAAAAATGAAAAAGAAACAAATGGCCTCAATACTCAACGCATACAGGCAGCCCAAGAACTGTCAAGGCAAGAAAATGGCCTCTCATTTGCATTCCTAAATGTAACTCCACGAAACATGATTACTTCCCCAGCATCTTTACCTCAAAGATTTATAGTCAAATATTGAGGATGAAAAAAATTCAAGGAATTGTGTCCACTTCCATTATGCTCCAATCAATGACTTATTCTTTTAACTTTTTCCTCAAAATTACCAATCTGGATGAACCACGCATTAAAATTGGGCTTTAGGCTGCTTTTTGGATGCACATGCATTTTCCTAGCACAGATAATGCAGGGAGGAAAAATGACACTAGGCATTTCATAGTCATTAAATGCCTCAAATCTCTGCATGTTTTGATAACTTAACAGATCAACTGCATTCATAATTTTTTTGGAAATGAATAACTCAAAAAAATACTGCACAGACAGTAAAATATCAGCAACACAAGAGAGAGATCATTTTTTTGGAAATGAATAACTCAAAAAAATACTGCACAGACAGTAAAATACCAGCAACATAAGCAGAGATATATCAATTACCTATAAATCAGAATACAGAAAATAAAAAAATGATTAACTGGACACTTTTACTGCGCTCAACGCAAAATTCCTTAAACTAGCAAAAATACATGACCGCCACTACACGCCCCTTTAAGATAGTTCCTTTGACAAATGCATCTGTTATGAAAGTGCAATAACTTTGTCCTTGATTGGTTGACCTTTTTAAAAAGTTAAATTCTTTTCACATGAAAATAGGATTTGGGATACAGGATATTCAAATTAAACATGCAAAATTAACATTTTGATTCATGACATGGCCAATAACTTGGGGCATACCTAAATTTGAAAAATGGACCGTAATTAAAGCGAGATGAGAGTTGGATTTTTATAAGCATCCCTTTGTAAGATAAAGCACTAACCAAGAGAGCCTGATTTTCAGGATTGATATTGTCCAAAAATATTCTTCTATGCAACCTCTGCTGCTCAACTTGAGGATTCTTGGCCAGGACTTTGCGCATATCAGCAACAATATTCTGCACAGGGAGAAGCACTGGACATAGTTGCTACGGAGGAATGTTGAATAGAATTTAAATGGTTGAAAGAGAAAAAGTCATTATGGATGAAAAGATAATGTTCTCCTCACATTAATCTTATGAGCATCCAAATGACTAATGGCCAGGTGGGTTTTAATACGCCAATGAGTCTTTTGACTGAGATTTCTAACAACGTTTACTGTGAACTTGTGATTTGGAATATGAACTGCTTCACGATCTTCACCTCTGACAATTGTTGGTGACCACCAACCCACATGCTGCAGAGAATGGGAAAGGGGAAGAAGCACATAAGGCATTGCCATCATTAGCAATGTCAAAGCAATACTAGATTGTCAGTTGTCTGGCAAAAAAGGAAAGACCTTTACTAATATTTTTATATCATTGGAAATAATGCGCTACACAGGGGTCCATTTACAGATTTGAAGCACAATATCCCAAATTTACATGTTATTTTTCATTTTACTTTTTGCAGCTTCTTCAAACTTCAAAGAGATGTGTTCTCATGTACAAACCTCAACAGTACCAGAAACTTCATAACCTTCAATTTTTGTTTGAATCCATTCATTCACAACAAAAGGCCGAGTTGCATGAATCATTGCACTGGAGAGGAAATTTGTGAATATCTGGAACAATGATAAATATAAAAATCAGACCTTGAAGAAAATGAACCTGCATGCTATTTAGCTACAGCATGAATAAAAATAAATCTGTTAAAATATGGGGAGAAAAAACAAGGTTGCTGCCAGAGGCTATAAAAAGAGAAATGAATTGACTTGAAATCCAAAAACATTAAAAGAATGGATGAATAAAAAGAACAAACTATTCATCGCACCTCACGACCAGCAAGAGTCAGCAATACTGTTCCAAGACCTCCAGCAGTGAGCCACTTCTGGGTAGAGAAACCCAGCAACTCCATGAATAGTGAAACAGCAGCTACCCACACTGCAGAGTATACAGCTCTCCCAGCAAATTGGAAACCCATCTGTCCAAAATGCAAACATATCTTTACTTGCAAACAAGAACTTGCTGAGAAATACATGTAACAGTCAAGTTGTCTGGCCAGAAAGAAAGATATAATGAAAAAGAAAACTGAGGATGAATACGTCTTCAATAATGCTTATTAACTAGGTGGGGAACTTGTTATATGGATGCCTGATCTAATTGACATCCAATTGAAAAGAAGATCAGAAGGTTATATGATCAGTGTGAATAAACAACTTGAAAATTTTTGCATGGCTCTACTTTGTGCAATCAACAATGCTAAGCACTTTTGAAGAATGTCAGCTTGCCAGTACAAAGGATATCATGTACCTATGAACACTCAGATGGTGCAGACACAGGAAGCAAAATTTGTCACTTTGCAGAAAAGTATCTGTAATTTCAATATTTGCTGGAAAATCCAGAATAATTGTCTGATCTAGGTTTTATTTTCTAATTAGTATTTAGCAGTCATAGAGAGTTATTAGCTTTATTAGGTTTTTCATGTTCTAAATAGACTATTAGTATTATATATATATATATATTTAAGAAAATAAGTCCTCGTCGAACTTGGGATACTAGCAACTCCATATAAAGGTTATGCAATGTTCAATAGAGAATTAGTTTGTGAATAAAATCCAACAATTTGCTTTTGATTGTGTGACTCAATCTCCCTTATCTATGGTGTCCACACTTTTAATCCCCATCAATCCTATGGCTCCTAACCATCTAAAGATCAACTCAAACCCTAAAATTACTGTTCACGTTCCTAAACAGTCTCAGAAAATAATATCCATAGCAGCCCCCAAAGCAGTCCTACATCAGTTGGTATCAAAGTAAAACCTCAAAACCAACTGCACAACTCGATATTTCAATTCGATTCAATTCTCTGACTGCAATTTTAGAATTGAGTGGAAACGAGTTTTCCTGCATCCTAATCCCTTGATCGCTATGTAGACATTGTTCAATTTGCTGAAGTTCTACATCTGTTTTTTTTCATCATTGTTGCCAGGTTTATATTGCTGAAACTGGTTGTTTTCTTGTTGAAGTCAACCTGTAGTTTGGTTTGGTTATATTCAAGAGAGGCTATTTTGTTTCCCAACAGAAGTTTTGGAGGAGAGAATATGTATCCTGTAATTATTGGACATACATAAATCCTTTCGACTCAATTAAGAGAGAAGTACTAGAGGCAAACAATGAGTTGAGTTTGCTCTTGCTGATTAGACAATCTCACATGTTGTATCATATTATAGAGAGGAGATAAGTCAAGTGTTCAATCAGTATGGCTGTGTGGACTTTACACTCATATTTGAAGAGTTAGCATTCACTAATTTTAGGTATTATAAAAATGCTATGATTGCTAGAGTTTCACTCCAAGGACACTGTGGCTACAGTAATGATTGAAGGTTGGATATTACATTTATTTTACTCTTAGTGTTTTGACTTTTGAGAATGTATCGTAATACTTAGAACAAACCATGGATGTTATAAATCCTACACAAAAATCAATCTGAGAGTTGAAAGGCTAAACCAACAAGTGGAGCTGCCAGTATACCAAAACAATAAAGATGGAACTGCATGCGGAGAAAGAAAGGCTATCCAACAAGTGGAGCTGCCAGTATAACCAACAATAAAGATGGAACTGCATGCGGAGAAAGAAAGCCCTAGCATAAAAAGTCAGCAACTTTTGAAGCAGAAATGTTCGCACAACAGGCAGCAAAACCTGTGAAGCCAACTATTCAGCCTGAACAACAACATGAAGAACAATTCCAGCAACCTGAGGGCCATGAAAAGAAGGTAGAAACAGTATAAAGGAATGCAGGAAGGTCTGATGAGAGGGTTTGGCAAATAGAAACTGAAAATCATTATGTAGGAAAGAAATCAGGGGACACCAATAGGAAGGTGTCAGAGATTGACATGCCAAAGACAGTAGACACCATGAAGCAACAAGAGCACAGCATCAAGAATGCTCAAGACAGAGATGAGCGAATTGTACATGTCAATCACATTGACTTCCTTTTCCACAAGTTTGGTGATTTGATTATAGAGAAAAGCATCATGCTTTCCTCACTGTAAAACTCATGGCATAGGGTACTGGTATCAAGTCAAGGGAGTGGCTTCAAGCTATAAGATGAGGCGTGGAAGGTGTGGTTTTTACTATGACACTTCAAGGTCTGAGTTTTCTCCTTACGGGTTTTTTTTATTCTAAATAGACTATTAGTATTTTCTTATATAGAAAAATTAGTCCTCATTGGACTTAAAAGAGTACTATAAACTCTATATAAAGGTTATGCAATGTTCAATCGAGAATAAGTTTATTAATAAAATTCCAGCATTTTGCTTTTGATTGTAAGACTCAATCTCCCTTATGAGGGACTCCTAATAACCCTAGGTGTGAAACTATGAGTTTTCTATCACTAGGTGTGACTCCTAAAAACCCTATTAGTGTGACTCTAATAGTTCCACAAAAATTCTATATTTCAACCATCAAAAAGCCTCCATTGAATTCCCAAAAGCTCACACATCCTGGTCCCATCAATTCTATAGTTATTAAACATCTAAAGATCAACTTGAACCCTAAAATTACTGTCCATGCCACTGTTCACAGCCCTGAACAGCCTCTGAAAGTCAGATCCAGAACAGCCCTTAAAGCTGTCCCGCATCTTAAGGGTAATGCAATCCACATCATATCACAAATAATGTAACCAGGCTATAATATTTCTTAACCTACTCCATAAGGTATGCAGTTAAATGAAAGCCAATAACAATCCAAAATTGAGGACAACATCTACAGAAATATGGCTTGAGATGCATAAAGATCAGGAAAAAAAATGATATCTGCTCATGGAAAGCCATGAACCAGTGATGACCATTCAAAAGAGCAAAAATGATAAAAGTTCAGAGATGAAAACGAAAAGAAAAAAGAAAAACTATATTTTAGCATGCAAAACGTACATTTCTTGCATCACTAGGCTGTGAGGACACCATGAAGAACTTTTGAGCTTGTTGAATCATGCTGCAAAGAAATTTTTGCTGATGTTTAGTTTTCGTGCTACTGCCAATAAGCAATCTAGCTAGGAAACACTAGCCCCAAATAAGGGCCAAAACATTTTCACTTTGAAAATCACAAAGCTCTGAAGAACAAGATAAATTAGTCATATAAAGCAGATTAGATTACAATAATGGAAGAATTATTGTGACTGTGGAAAGTAAAAGGTCACCCTGGTAAAAGAAAAATGAGAAAAATTCCATAAAGTGAAGACCTCCATGGTTTCAGTTTATAAAAGGGATGATCTCATCCAACAATATAAAAAAGAATAGCAAGGAAAAGGGAATGATAGTCACCTTGATAAACAATAAGCAAATGCGAGCACTGTTGACAATGATCTTACAAAATTCAAGAGCCTTTGCTTGACAACCTCGCTAGCTTCTGTGGGCAAAACAACAGGATCCAGCGCCCTGCAAGAAACCATATTGTGATCAATTACAGCATTCAATAATTGGAAAATAGGTTGTGTATTTAAGACTGAACATCCACAACTTTTCTTGCAACTTTAACAAGGTGATGGTAGTTAGTTAAACCTGCAAATAAGTATTGCACCAGTCCACAGCATCAAAGGTTGAATATATGAGGCCATCACATAATAAGTTCCACTCTTTTTCCAACTATTGTCACTTTTCTGCAAGATAATTACGCAAACACCAAAACTAAAATCGCAGAACAACAATAACCTCAGAACAATGCCATGAACTTAAACAGGGTAACATACGTGAAATAGCAAGTTTCTGCTCTGACGCATTAGAGGCCCCAGACCCCATACAGCAAATACAATAATACCAACTGCTGGAGCTAACTTAAAAACGAGAGGACTAGTTTGTAAAGCATTAAAGGACCTGCATAATAACACACAGAGTATCAACAAGGATATCAGCTCAACGCAAAAGCCACTGAAAGAAAGAAGACTACCTCGTCAACGTCACGGAAGCAGCCTTCACAGCAGGAAGTTCAAGGGCTTGGCGTGGCACCAAAAAAGAACGGCATCTAAAAGTTTTCTTATCATTACTTCTATTTAATGATACAGTATAGATTGGCCTTTGCAACAGTAGGCGACAATCGTGGAGCCGAAACTACAGCAGCAAAAAAAAAATCCATCCAATATCCAAAAAAAAACCCTAAAATGAGCAACATCATCAATAAAAAGAATAGATTAAGAAATAATTACCTTGAGGGAGGTGTTGCTTAATACAGGAACCTTGCCCTTCCCTAATAATACACTCTGAAAGAAGAAAGAAGAAGATGAAACGACAACAACACAAAAAAAAAGGTAAGAAGAAAGGAAAGGAAAGGAAAGAGCACCTTAAAAAGTTGATTATGATTGTTGTTCGAGGGCTGGTTCTTGCAAAACCCCAAATCATGGGGAAATTGCAAGGAACCAGAAATAGCCATTTTGTTGCCTGATAAATTCCGAAGTTAAGATTGATTTTTTCTTGGAAAAAAAAGGGGGCGGGGTGGAGGAGAAGGAGGACTACGGAATTTCAAGCATATTCCCCAAATGAAAAATACGGAAAAATAGAGTTTCGTGCATTTTTTTAAGAAAATAAAATAATAGAAAAATACAGAGAGTGGAGGAATAATATATTATATATATACGAATATGGGGAGAATCTGAGGCCTTGAAAACCCCTTTTTTTCCGCGTCAACAAATACGTGCCTTTAATTTGGGCTGATTTTTTAAAAAAAATAAAAAATAAAAAATAAAACAACAAATACGTGAGTTCTCCTTCTCGAAAAAAATATTAAAATATGAGATTTAACATAAAAAACAATCATGGGTTTCTTATTTTTTTGATAATTATTTTCTCATGCTCTATTTATTTAAGTTAAGCTGTATGTATTGATTAATAAAATATATACTTAAAATTTATGGGTTAGAAAAATAATATACAACACGAGTGCAAAAACAAGACCAATAAAATCATAGAATTATAAAAGCTAAAAGTCTTACATCATCAATAGATTTTATGCATATATATATATATATATATATATATGTGTGTGTACATATAATTGATTGATAAAAAATAATATAAATATAAAATTATATTATGTTGTGAATCTCTTATAATGGACAAGGATGATACAATCTTACTCCTAATATAATTTATTCTTTTTTTTTTTACATGTAAATTATATGTGTTTGTATCAATATATAATCTTTACGGATTATCTCGATAAAGATTTTTATTTTATTTGGAATTTAATTAAATTTTAAATTTAAAAATATTGCGCCTGGTTATTTTTAATGAATGGATTATTTTTAGAATAAATAATAATGCCCTCCGTATTCCCTTCAAGACAGGTAAAGGATTATTGTTTCATCATTTATACTAAAATCGATTAAAAAATAAATCTTAAAAGACACAGCTATTCGAACATTATTCCCCTGACATGTCGATCATGTTTCACTGGCTGAAATGTCAGTCAACCAAGCAAATTTTAAAGCAAAGCATGCTCTTGCCTCTTGGCACGTGGACCATTTTACCATGTTTCTGTTTTCGTTATACGAGGGCGTTTGCTACTGCGTGTTAAAAAGTATTTTTAAAAAAAATATTTTTTTATTTTAAATTAATATTTTTTTAATTTTTTAAAATTATTTTAATATACTATCTCAAAAATAATTTTTAAACAATAAAAAATATCACTAATAAATTTTTTAATAAAAAATACTTAAAAAAATATCTCCGTACATATTATTTACGCGACCAGTCACCCTCTTTACCTTTCTAGCTCGAGGTTGGTCCTTTCATATAATTTTTTTTTTTATCATTTTCGAAATGATCTTTTTCACTTTCTTGAAAAACTGCCTCTTAAATATTTAAAAATAACACTGTAAGCGGATAAAGATCACAAAACTGTAATATTTTATGCCAATAAAAAACACAAAGTAGTAGAATAAAATAAATAATTAAATAGCAGCATTCTCAAGTCATTAAATTGAACCTTCATTAAATTTTTTTTAGGTTGCGTGCACCACGACTAATCTCACAGCCCACTAAACATCCTGTAAACCTAGTGAACAGGTAAGGCACCGCGAGGATGATAGACGTGCACATTAAAACTTGAACTCGGACGTAAAAGAAGGGAACAAGTCCCTCCCACCACTGGACTAGAACCTCGCGCGCGGACCTTCATTGATTTGTTCTAGGTTATTCTTGGTTATTTTCCTTTTCTATCTGGGACAGACAAAAATAATACCAAAAGAGGTGATATTAATTAAAAAAATATTTATAAAAATGTTATCTGGTATATGTATTGTTGATTTATATTCATCTCACGTGTAGTTAAGAACTTTTTAAAATAAAAAACGCTCATTTTTTGTAATACCTTGAATATTTTTTGGCAATTCAAGGGGCGGGAGGGTGTGCTTGAATTATATTTTAACATGTATGATTGGTGTGATTTTTGAATAAGCTGAGGTTGATGAAGATCTGAAGTGTATGTTTTTAAGTTTGATTGATTGATGATATTGATATGGTTTTATGGTTGAATTAATTGATTCTGGGTGAATTTATAGGGATAATGATTTAAGATTTGACTTGTTTAATTTATCTCAGGAGATTGTGAAAAAAATTTGCTGTGATTAAAGGTGATGAATTTTCAGTTTGGACACTGATTTTTTGAAATTTTTAATTTAGTCTATCAGTCTTGTAAAAATACAATTTGATTTTTATTTTTTTAAAAAAACTACAATGTAGCCCTTGATAGTAAAAGATAGCTTTCCGGTCATGTCCCGTCAAGTGATTCGAGTGCATTGATGATTTATTATCAAGTTTGTTTGAATTAAGAATCAATTCAATGCTGTGTCTGATTATGCCACGGTCAGAGATGTTTTTAGCGGCGATCGTCTCAACCGTGTGACGGACGAGCCCTAATCATTCTATATGTGTGTTTTTTTATCCCAGGGAGTGAAAGTTACAGTGTGAAGTAAAATTTGCTACGATTGTTATTTTTAAGAATTACATGTATTTATACTAATTATTAATTACGTGGACTGTCAAAACCATATAAAGATTTTAAAACAAGTTAATAAAAAAACATAAATATTAAGATCTAAAAATAATTAAATAACATCAAAACTCATCAGATTATTAAATTGATAGTTAAAAAAATATTATTTTTATAGGCTATCTTTAGTTATTTTCTAAAGTTATTTCTTACTCCTTTAGACAAACACTATGAATATTAAAAAAGGCAAGATTTATTAAGAAAATTATAAAATTTTAATTCATATCCGTATCTTATTTTACTTCACGTTGCTTGTAAAGAAATGTTAAATTAAAAATGGTTCGTAGTATTTTTATTTTTTTAGAGTTGCATATATATCCTAACTATTAATTAATTATGAAATGTCGGAAGATAATTCAATTCATGCTCTTAATTTTTTACTTATGTTTATAATCGTTAAAATATACATTAAATTTGTTTGAAAATAAAAAAACTTATTCAATAAACATTCAAATTTATTCACTCATAAATAATTATAAACAATTCATGAAAAATTAAAAACCAGAATATTACAGACTGGTTGAATAATAAACATTCCAAGAAACTAGCTGGAAATGAACGGAAATAGGCATCTTTAAATGTTAATGATTGCTTTTAAAGTATTTTTTATTTGAAAATATAGTAAAAAAATATTTTTAATATCAACTTATCAAAATAATCTAAAAATATATAAAAAATAATTTAAATTAAATAAAAATATTAAAAATATTTTTAAAATACAAAATGAATATAAAAAAATAAAATCAAACGAATGGTTTGATATAAACCCACCACGAATCGGGCAACAGGAGAATTCCTGATGCCCAGTCTGCAAGCAATTTGTTTCCGAACTTGTAAAATGGGCTCAGCCTGGGATACGCCACTAGGTGACCCAGAGGGCCCAAGATCCGATGCCAATAATCAGTCGAAGACGCGCGAAGGGTCATTTCGCCGGCTTCCTTCAACGTGGCTCTCTAAAGGACCCCGGCATGGTCAGTTCATCGTGAGGATTGTCCGCTCCAATGAACAGGGTTTATATCTTTCAATCTCACGTGACCTATGTTAGATCCATAAGTTACCACATCTTTTTAGTGTTACACTAGATCGGTGCCAGCTACGTTAAATTTTTTTAATGTAAAATAAAATGTGTTTTAGGTGATACTACTACTTTTAAATAAACAAAAAAGATATAATACATGGCTAATTTACCTTACCGGTACAGTAAAATCAGTTGGTTTAATAATATAATTTAAGAAAGAATATTATAGTAATTAAAATAAAAAATAACAATAATTAACTATAAAAAATAAATTGACAATGTTATATTTAAAAGAATTTTTATAGTTATTTTATCGTGAATAGTGCCCCACTTCTAATAAAACTTATCGAGATAGTTTTAAATTTATAATAATAAACTATATATAACGACATCAAAAAAGATAACATGTATCTTTAAAGTAACAACCCGAAAAATAAACCAATTAAAAGAATTAATTATTCCATTGTTTACATAAATAGGATTACAGTTATCTATTTTGCTAATAAGCTTTTTGGGTGTTTGATTCTAATCATGAATGCTACCGACACGTCGCCTGCTCTTGCTTGAAATCCAGCTATCATTATTGTTGTAAAAAATTTAAAGGCTGACTTTTTTTTGCTAAAAATTCATTTTTAAATTTATTTGTACTTTAAAGCACCATACAATTCATCATAAACCGTCTAATAACCTCAAAATGCTCCAGAATCACCTCAAAAAATAAATAAAAATAAAATCAAATTGGAACTCTATCTTTCTTCTTAAGCATGTTTATAAATAAAACCCACAACAAATCAAATTTTTGTCGTTGACTGAACCTATTTGTCACCAAAAACAATAAGTTTATTCACTAATAAATGATTAAACTAACCACCTTTTATTTTAATTTATTTTCTAGTCTTTCATTTCTCTAACCTGGAGATTGAAAAAAAATGGATTAAAACAAAAATTACTGTTAACGCTGGGTTAGTCATATATTTCTTATTGTTTTACATTTTACTTCTTTATTTTTCAATTTTTTATATTTTTACTATAATTTCAAGCCTGGCTCTTTTTGATTAGACTATATAAATGTTTGATCAAGGCCTTGATTATTTGCTTGATAAGAAATATTTTTTTAAAAAAATATTTTCATGACTTTTATATAATTGTTTACATAATGAAAAACTAGTCAATAAAATTTATTTTTTAGTAAAAAAAATATAAGTTTTAAATGAAAAAAAGTATTTTTTTAAGTGTATAGAATAAAAAACACTTTTCAGTGAAAGGACAATAAACTAAAAGGACACAATATATAATAATAATAATAATAAAATGCTTTAAAATATAATATTGATATAGACAAAAATTACTAATATATTTACATAGGAAATAGGATATACCATATAAAATATATTTATTTGATATATCATCCATATAATACTTTAATCTAGACAGTACTATTAAAAAATATATTTAAATATAAAATATGTTCAAATACAAGAAAATAATTTACAACTTATTTTTCACTATACACTAAACACATTAATAGATTCTATTAGAAAAATATTTAACAAGGTTTTTAAATTAAAAAAAAATATATTAATAGATTCGACTAAAAAATATTTAACAACGCTATTTAGGCTACTGTTTTTTTTAAATAATTAAAATTATGATATTAAATTTTATGTTCAAAATTTAAAATTGATAAGATAGCTATAAAATTAAAATATTATTTTTCATATTCTATAATATTATTTACTTAACCTTGTGGGAGCATTAAAATTATGATGCTAAATTTTGGAGCTATTTCTTTAATTTTCGAAATTTACAATTAATTTTATAAAATATTAAAAATAATCAATTAGGTCGAAGATTTTTAAAACTAAAATATAGTTTAATATTATCTTTTTAAAATTAAAGCGCAAACTGATTCTCGAGTATTTCTCTTTTTTCGCATGTTTAGCCATAATTTAACTGTCATAATTAGTAGTTAGTGGAGCAACCTTTAGCAAAACAAACACTTGACTAGTTTAATATTAAAACAAACACGAATCAAACTCGACCACTCGTGTCCATGTTTGACAGCTTCTACCTCATCGCATTCGTATCAACCGCCAATCGTCCAGCAGGAATTTAATTGCGGCAACCGAATCAATTGCCACGTTATAACGTGTGGCTGGTATTATGGCAAGTATTTTTTATTTTAAAATATTTTTTTTAAAAAATTATTTTTGAAATTAGAATGTTAAAATAAAATAAAAATTAATTTTAAATTTTAAAAGCATTTAAAAAACAATTCACCAACAATTTGAGATACTATCCCTAGCAATCACTGAGAAGTAAAATTAAATATATTATATTTTTTTTATAATTACTAGTCTGAGTTTTATAAATTTTAAAATTATTAAAATTTTATATAATTATTAGTTTTATAAATACTGTACCAATAAAAAAATTAAACGTATCACCGTAAAGGCAAAGTTGGAACTTCTCTTGTCTGAACGTCAGAGATTTTACTATGCTTGAGTTCAGGGTTGATACTTGTTCAACCATAGTCACAAGTCACCCAGTCAATGAACTCCTGGCAAGGTCTTTGAATAAAGATCTGAGTTTATTGATTTTTTATAGTGAAAAGTTGTACATTTGGATGATTTAAAAAATAAATCGATATGTTTTAGATTAAAAAAATAATTGTTTCACTATTTATACAGACAATAAAAACGCACTCGCCGATGCTCAGCTATTTTAGTAGGTTTTCCGACGGCGTATTTTTCAATGTCCTCTGTGCTTGGAACTCCCTGATAACCCTCATCCTCTCGGGTTTCTTTTCCCGAGAATCAAAGAGTGCCCAGGACCACCTCCCCCCAAACCAGACAAATCTGTGCCCATACCACATCCCACCTATCCTCCCCGAGATATAAAGACTTTGGTTGAGCCTCTACCAGATATGCCTCCCTGCTGCCTGCTTCAGTTACACACCTCTCCAATTTACCAATTACCAAGCACGTTCTGGAAAGGTGTTCCTTTATATATATATATATATATAAAACGGCGAAGCTTCCTTTCACGTGATTTCTTCAGTCAAGAGTCCTTTTCCAGCCATTGTGGTGCTCTCGTAGATTTGAAAATTCATGAGAGTCTACAGTGTCAAAAATTACAGTGATATTAAAAATTTACGTAGTTGTTAATTTAGAGTTTTGATGAATTATTCAAATTATATATAAACTAATCAAAATACTCATAATTACAGAGAAAAGAAAATTCACGATGGTGGATGAAGCTGAGCTGATTTTTATATCAAAGGCTTGGCAAACCCTTGGATCTGCAACACAAACCACCAGGTATATAATAGTTAAAATTAAAATTATTAAACTCGGTTTAATTTGAATTTAATTGGCTTGAACAACTGTTCAACAGCTTTTTTTTAAATTTTTTAAATCTAAAACATATCAATTTTTTTTAAATCATCCAAGACAACAACTTTTCACTGTAAAAAATCAATAACTCGTATCTCTGTTCACCTGACCCTTGACTTAAGACTTTGCACGAGTTCATTGACCGAATGACTTGCAGCTATTGACCCGATGTGATTTTACAATTTAAAAGTATTTATAAAGATGTGATTTTACAATTTAAAAGTATTTATAAAAAAATTTAATTTTTAATTTTTTTTAGTGTTTCAAAATTATTTTAATATGTTAATATAAAAATAATTTTTTTAAAATAAAAAAAATATTATTTTAATATATTTTAAAATAAAATATTGTATTTCCAAACATATTATTATCTCTTACGATAAGCAGCTGTCCCAAGCAATCAATCAAGACTTTTACCGCTAGGCTAACCCATCTTTTTCTAAATTTAAACATTAAAAAATNGGTGATATGGGTTTTTTTTCAAAAAAAAAAAAAAGTTGTTAACATCAGCGGAGTGTATATATTTTAATTAATTTTATAAATTTTAAAGTTAATAATTATATAAATTTTAATTTAAAAGAAATTAAACTTATAATTATTAAAAAATAATTTCACTTACTAGTTAAACTACCCTGTAATCCCTAAAATTAACAGTAGTATTCAATTTTACTTTTTCGCGTGGTGGCATGGTCATTAAGTATAGCATTTAAGATTGTGGTTGGATTTTTTAAAAAATTTTAAAATTTAATATTATTTTAATATACTAATATAAAAAATAAATTTTAAAAAATTAAAAAAATATTAATATATTAAAAAATACTTTAAAAAATAACAATTATCATAATACCAGCCACTCAACGTGCCAATAGATTCGGTTGCCGCGATTAAATTCGCGTTGGACGATTAGCGGTTGATACGAGTGCGATCATGTAGAAGCTGTCAATTGTCAAACATGGACACAAGGAGCTTGAGTTTGATTCCTGTAAGAACGCCTTTGTTTTAATATTAAACTTGTCAGATGGTTGTTTTGCATTAGGTTGCTCCATTAAGTATTAATTATGACAATTAAATTATTGCTAAATATGCGAAAAAAGATAAATACTTGAGAATCAGTTTGTGTTTTAATTTTAAAAAGATAATATTAAACTATATTTTAGTTTTAAAAACCTTCAACCTAATTGATTATTTTGAATATTTTATAAAATTAATTTGAAAATTTGAGAAATAGCTCCAAAATTTAGCATCATAATTTTAATTCTCCAACATGGTTAAATAAATAATCTTATAACATATTAAAAATAATATTTCAATTTTATAACTATCTGATCAATTTTAAATTTTGAACATAAAGTTCAATATCATAATTTTAATTCTTTTTTAAAAAATCTGGTTTTAAATAAAAAAAAAAGTAGCCTAGACACCCATTCTTCTCTGTCTAGAAAAATCACAAGCAGCCTTAAAATCTCTTTGATATATATATATATATTTAAGAAAACAATATGATGGAGAATTAAAATTTAAGATGCTATTTTTTCAGATTGATTGAGACTATGATTGATGATGAGTTATGCTAATTTTCGACAACACTCATTTTTTTAAAAATCTCGTGCAATGAATAAGTGTATTTTACTATACATGGATCTAGGAGATGGTATTTTTACACAAGTTAATTCGGTAAAAATAATATAACTCTTGATTAATTATTTTTTTCTTTACCATGAGCATATCATGAATATATTTAAAAGTAAGGATATATCTAATAGAGTTGTTTAAAATCTTAATCAAATCGTCATGTTGCTTCCTTGATAATAATAGTAATAAAAATATCTAACAAAGATTTTAAAGATAATTTTTTTTAAAGAAATATACTCGACGATTTTTTAGCGAGAAGCACATTCTCCATCCCCTTCTCTATTTGTTAATTGAAAGGAAAATTCTCCTCGTGCCCGCCCCGTCAGACTGGTTTCATCCGGCAGCTATAATCTAGGTGGGTGATTTTATCTTTCTCACACAATCATGATATTAACGCCAATTTACTTTTTCTTTTAAAAAGACAAAATTAATATATTTTATATATTTTTTTAATGACAATGGAGGTGAATGGGATTTACCTCGTTCCACCTTCATGATAATTTTATTTTTTGATTAATATAAATATTGGAGTTAGATTATATATATATTAATTAATTTTATAAATTTTAAAGTCAATGATATTTATAAAATTTAAATTAGTAATTTTTTAAAAATAAATTAAAATCTAACAAGTTAAGATATATCCTTCAAAATTTATCAATGACAAGTTAACAGTAACTTCAACACTGGTATTTTAAAACAAGTAGGTTCAGCTGTTTATAGTTTATTTTTTTAAAAAAAAACCTTTGTATTTAATTACGCTGCCTATGTTACCCTCTTCTTGTACTTAAAAATCACCAATTAACAGATTTTCCCTTTTCTTTTTTTTCTTTTTCTTAAAATCCTTCATAATAATTTCTTGAAATGTCCAATTTCTCTCACTTGTAAAATACGCCCTCTAAATATCTTATAAGAATTATAGTAATTAAATAAAAAAATTATATGATGATAATTTTTTAATAAAAGATTATAAAAAAGTATCATAGATGAAAAATCAAAAAACAAAAATGAATCAAGAGAGTACATAATAAAGATTGATGCAAAGTAATTTTTAAGAAAAAATGATAACTACGATAGCTTTTTAACAAAAAATTATAAAAAGTATTTCAGGAAAAAATATAAAAAAAGAATTAAGAAAGTACATAATAAAACTTGATGCAAGGTGTTTTTTAAGGAAAAAAATAAAAATAACAAATCTTCAAATGCATTTCAAGAATCGTGTAAGAAAATATAAGTAGACATAAAACTCAATTGAAAATTAAAACTTGAAAACCAAGCTTAATGGTCTAACATAAATACCATAAAATTTATTAATCATTTATCTTTCAAAAAGAACCTGTCGTGTTTTCTCCTTAATATTATTCTTTATTCGTTAATTTACATTAAGCTAAATACTATTTTTTTAAAAAAATAAAAAAGTTCACACGTATTTAACGCAGACGACACTAAAAAATAATTACATCTATATATAATTCTTTTTACGAAGATCGTCAATCCAGGGGTATTCTAATATTCTGTTGCCATTAAATTTACAAAATATTCTTCTTGAAGCCAGTTTTTGTTATTTATTTATTTATTATTAGGTTGGCACGAAAACCCAAGGAGCCAGTATTGGCGTGGGTTCCACAAGATTACGTTCGTTCGAGTGTTTTTCTTGACTCACGGTTTATTTGTTTTTTAAATTTAAAGGAACTGCTCTCCATTTCTGGAATCTGACTCATTTCTCGGGATAAAATCTAACCATGGTTATCGATATATCCGGTTGAACTCCGGTTAACAAGGTGGCCATGAACACTATAAAAGGACCCCTCGGTTCCTCCATTCTATCATCACTTCTGTTATCATTTCTTTCTCCGAATAAATCCTCTAGTTGATGGTCTTCTATAATTAACTTCATTTTCAGCTCCTTTAGGCCTTTTTATCTGGTAAGTTCTTTGATTTCCTCGCTATAAATCTTTAGATTTTCCATTGTATCATGCTCGCTGCGAAGGTTTCCGTGTCCTTCATCGTTTTAACGGTGTACTGATTGTCTTGATAATTAATGATAGAGAGATGGCAGCAAACGGGAACGGAGCTGCGACGGCAAGAAAACAGAAGGGAGTCCTGCCAAGCATCACCACAAGTGACAAGCATCATGATGTCTGCCATGATATGAGCGCACCAACCGTGAAGGCCCAGACAATTGACGAGCTCCACTCTCTTCAAAAGAAGAAATCAGCACCCACTACTCCCATTAAAGGGATTCAGGGTACCTTTGCTGCTCTCTCCGAAGAAGAACGCCAGAAACAGCAGCTCCAGTCCATCAGGTTATTTTTTTTGGTTCATAGCCTCTACGCACGCCATATCATTATAAAAATAATTATCCCCTTTCCATCATTCTTGAGCTAAAAAGATTTAAATTTAATAATATAGGCTAGGAGGACCTCGAATTCTTTATTTTTATAAATAATCTTTTTTTTTTCAAGACAGAAAATGTAAATTTCAATCTTTTTACGTATCGATAATACTTCTGAAATGATATAAAAATATAAGTATTTTTAATATTAATAAAAAAAAAAGCAAAACAATTTCAACGGAAGAATAGTAACTAGATAGATGAACATGGTAAGTGGGGCCCATAAGGGGACTGCCTTCTGGTATCATAAAATCTGATGGTGGTGATGGTGAAAGGAAGGAAAGTGCTTGATCTGGCAACCCTCGAAAACTTTCTAAGGCACCGGAATCGGATGCAGCTGTAAACATACAGTTAATTACTTAAATGCCCCTGTACGAAATGCGAGTTTTTCTAAAGGTTCGTTTTTGTAGTTTTATATATGTAAAAAAATTAACAGTCTTTTAGTCTTAAAGTCTAATTAGCATGTCCCTTAATCAGGGTTAACACACATAATTTGATGTTGTTCTGCCCAATTTTTTTTTCTCATTATTAATCTCTGCATAATTTTTATTATTTTCTTTTTTCTATTAAAAAACCAAAAATAAATCTAAAATTCGTTTCTTAAAACAAGATGGACTGATTTATAATTTACCTAAAATGAAAAAAATCAAACGACGAGACCGACATGGTGGAGAGTATGGTTTTTCCAGGAAATTTCGCGGACAATAAGAGAGGCTAAGGTCGTTGGTTGTGACTGTAAATGCTTATATTCTTACTACAATATTCAAGGTTATTTGGTTATATAAAATTATAGTTTGAGAAAGATATAAATTTACAACCTCTTCTTTTATTTTATTCTTAAAATGCAACCACAAGACAATACCAAACATATAACATCATGTGTTTGTCAATATTGTGTAGGTATTTTTATAAAATTGTAATTAAACTGAAAAAAAGTTAAATATATTTTTTAAAAATTCAATGGAACGACAGTGCATCTTTGGCATATTTTAAAATATTTTCTATATAGGAAAACTGATGTCTGTTTTGTGTTTATGTACCAATGGAACGACAGTGCATCTTTGGCATCGTTGACGAGAGAAACAGGACCGAAAGTGGTGAGAGGATACCCAGCTAGCAAGAGCCAGGCCAGCCCAAGGGTTCACCAGCAGCATGTAGCTGAACCCGCCATCAGCGCCAGCGACAGCTCCTTGAAGTTCACTCACGTCCTCTACAACCTCTCCCCTGCCGGTAATGATATCTTCGAATTAATAATAAAACTATAAAACCGTTGCTCCTTTTTGCTCTGCAATATTAATTTACAACATACCAACTTAGGATTATAAAGTTCTTAGGATATATCCAGTGTTATTTATTCTTATTAATTAAGAAGGTTAATTTAATTTAGTCTCGAGTTTTTTATTAATATTTTTTTAATTAATAAATGGGAACACACAAGAGCGTAGTCAACGAGGTTCGTACCTTAGAGGGAAATTAGGTGGAAAAATTCATCACTGTTCTTATTCTAAAAATCAATATTGACGCGTAGCCACATTGAACGGTTTATTATGACCTCTGAAGTCAAAATTTCTCATAATTGTCGGTTTTACCTTATCGTGCCGGCAGCTCTATAGACTAATAGATGGTTAAAGAGATTCGCTTTATTTTTTTATTTTAAATTGTTGGTGTGTTAGCAGTGGTGTCATGTAAAAATATTTTTTATTTAAAAATACATTTAAATAATTTTTTTATATTTTACATCATTGCATAAAAAATATTAACTTTATTTTTTAAGTGAAATATACTTTTAAAATATAAAAAAACACAAGCTATCATAATTATAAAGAAACATTAATAAGATACATACAAAGTCATGTGCATGCCATCAACTCTCTTAGAGACTAATACGATGAAGAAGATTTGCTTTTTTTAATTTTTTTTTAAATTGTCTGAGTGTTTAGTGTTATAGTAGAAATATTTTTTTGTTTAAAATCATGTCAAAATAATTTTTTTATATTTTTAATATAACATATTAAAATTATAAAAAATACTAAAAAAATATTAATTTGATTTATTTATGAATAAAATAGATTCTTAAAACACACTAAAAAACAGAAATCACCCACCGCCAAACACCCACAAAATCTCAGTGTCTTATCGAGAAAAATTTTCTGATAGAATAAGATGGATAGAAAGGCATGTTCTTAGGATTAATTAATGAAGAACATAATCTTATCCTTACCGAGCAACTAAAGAATTCTTGCTGACAAATGATGACTTAAACTTTATCTCTTTGCTTGACCAGCCAGCATATTGGTTGATTTATTTCTTCTGCAAATGAATTAGTGGATTGTCACTGTGATAAATTAATTCATCCAAGTATATATGGCGCAGAGCTTTATGAGCAGGCCATACACTATGAGAAAGGGTCCTTCATAACATCAACTGGTGCATTGGCTACCCTTTCCGGTGCCAAAACTGGTCGGGCTCCGAGAGATAAACGTGTCGTCAAGGATGATGTTACCAGAGAAGAGCTTTGGTGGGGAAAGTAAGTACCTGGCAGAGGCCACCTCCTTGTTTATAATAAATTAGTCTCTCTCCGAGTTTTATAAAATAAACTAAATATCATTTTTAGTTTTAAAATGTAATTAATAAGTCATTTCCATCATTTCCATATATTTTTAACTTTTTAGTGAAAAAATAAAAAATATTATAAAGAGATTGATAACAAAAGAATACGTTGTTTTAGAATAAATAAATATTAAATGAAGCTTATTCAACCAAGAAACAAGTTAATTAATTTTTAAAACAAGAGGGGGAATATATATTTTTTAATCTCTGCCTCGTTTTTACTTGCTCGTCAAGTAATTTACTTCGTTAACCCCAGGGGTTCACCCAACATTGAAATGGACGAGCACACCTTCATGGTTAACAGAGAAAGAGCTGTTGATTACTTGAATTCTCTGGACAAGGTGCGTGATTTTTTTTATTTTTCTTTAATTTCGTGTCCTTTTTTTCTTTTCTTTTGGCCATGTCTTTGCGTGTCTTGTACAAAATGTTTCTGTTGAAGCTTAGCTTTACCTTATACCTTCGTGTCTGTGAATTCTTGATGTTCGCAGTTCTTACTTTTTTCGGATGATAGCGATATTTGTCTCGGTATCTTTGTTGTCTTTTTCTCCGTGTAGTTTTCTAATCCCTTAGGGAGTAGCAATTTTGTCGTTGTACGAGTTATTTATGATATATAGAAAGTTAAAATAATATTATTTTATTTTTTTTAAAAAAATTAAATTAGTTTTGATTGATTTATGAGTTAAGTCATTAAGATTTTGGGTTTGGTCGAATCGATTTTTATATTTTTTTAAACTTTGTCTGACATTAAATTATATAAGTCAAACCATCAAGTTATTTTCGAGTCGTGTTTAATAAGTACACGGTTCCTAATTGATGAGTTTGTACATTATTGACTACCGTGCTGTACGAATACATCAATACGTGGACTCTTTGTTTTGAATGCATGTACGGTGGACCATTGGCTGCCACAAGAGTGCCCTCGTGCAGTTCATTGCATTTTCCCTGTAGATTAATTTGGGATTGAAGGGTGAATTCTGATGGTTTGGACTTCAAAATTTTCAGGTCTTTGTGAACGATCAATTCTTGAACTGGGACCCTGAGAACAGAATCAAAGTCCGGATTGTTTCTGCCAGAGCCTACCATTCACTCTTCATGCACAACATGTAAGTAAAAAGTGGATGATTTCTTAACGTTTTTAGCAGGAATATATTTGTCTGTTTCTGTCTCTCTCCCAACAAAGCCCTAAGCCTGCCAGATAAGTCTCTTTTATCGTTGACAAAATGTTAAATATGATATGCTGTGCTGAATATTATTACTCCAATACAATGGAGGAAAGCGGTAAGAAAAAATGCGCATGATGTAATGAGCTAAGTGTGTTCAATTGGATAACTGGGTGGGTGGCAGGTGTATCCGGCCCACTCCTGAAGAGCTGGAGGATTTCGGTACTCCGGACTTCACTATATACAATGCAGGCCAGTTCCCATGTAATCGTTATACACACTACATGACATCCTCTACTAGTATAGATCTGAACCTTGCTAGAAGGGAAATGGTCATCCTCGGCACACAGTACGCCGGGGAAATGAAGAAGGGTCTGTTCAGTGTAATGCATTATCTCATGCCTAAGCGTCAAATCCTCTCCTTACATTCTGGCTGCAATATGGGAAAAGATGGAGATGTTGCCCTCTTCTTTGGACTGTCAGGTATAGTATCACCATGTCACCTGGTCGCGACATGGTGCCATGCCTGCAAAATGATACGTGCCTAAAACTTACTCTTTGCATACTTAACCCCTTTATATCTTTGTTTTAATGAGCATATATCTGGCCTATATTTATGCCCATTTCTATTTCTTATCATTTGCTATGTTATTGATGAGTCCTATGAATTTTGATGATTCTTGTATTAGGTACCGGGAAGACAACTCTGTCTACTGATCCAAACAGATATCTAATTGGAGATGACGAACATTGCTGGACTGAGACCGGAGTGTCAAATATTGAAGGCGGATGCTATGCCAAATGCATTGATCTCTCAAGGGAGAAGGAGCCCGATATCTGGAATGCCATCAAGTTTGGAACTGGTAGCATTCTAAATCTTCTTTAAATTCCATTAACTTAAGTAGGAGGAATACAAAATGATCTATATCAATTGGTTTGAAACTGAAGATCTTATTTTTTGGCATGTTTTAAACGTCTGAACTTATGCAACTGATTGTGCATGGCAGTGCTGGAAAACGTGGTGTTCGAGGAGCACACTCGAGTGGTGGATTATGCTGATAAATCTGTTACAGGTGAATGATAGATCATGAATTCGAACATTTCTTTTGATCACACTTAAGTGAAAAAAAATCTTGATGTTGATATTGTTTTCCCTTGCATGCTTTTGCAGAGAACACTCGAGCATCCTACCCCATCGAGTACATTCCTAATGCGAAGATACCATGTGTTGGTCCGCACCCTAAGAATGTTATCCTGTTGGCATGTGATGCATTTGGTGTACTCCCACCAGTGAGCAAGCTGAACTTGGCACAGACCATGTATCATTTCATCAGTGGCTATACCGCTTTGGTAATAATTAGTCACGAAATGCTCTGCTCTTCCTGTTGATAATTTTGATTTACATATGCTAGCTCAGTGCTTGTAGCATTTTGGTAATTGAATTTCTTGATAATCAATGTAGGTGGCTGGCACAGAAGAAGGCGTGAAGGAGCCAAAGGCAACATTCTCAGCTTGCTTTGGTGCAGCATTTATAATGATGCACCCTACCAAATATGCAGCTATGCTGGCTGAGAAGATGCAGAAGCATGGTGCGACAGGATGGCTTGTCAACACTGGCTGGTCAGGTGGAAGGTATGTTTAGCATTGTTGTATGATAGGAACAATCCGAGAATTGTAAATCAGAATTTTGTCACCCATTCTCGGGGAAGAAAGTCTTTGAATGTATCTGGTGTTTTGCAGCTATGGTTCAGGAAGCCGTATCAAGTTAGCATACACAAGGAAAATCATTGATGCCATACATTCTGGCAGTCTCTTGAAGGCAGAATACAAGAAAACTGAGGTGTTTGGGCTAGAGATCCCCACCGAGGTTGAGGGAGTGCCCTCTGAAATCCTGGATCCAGTGAACACTGTTAGTATTACCTGCTGCCTTGAATATTTACACCCTTTTTTGGTATTATCTGTTTCTCGCATGTAATTCTAATGCTGTTGTTCTCAAATGCAGTGGTCAAACAAACTAGGCTACGAGGATACCCTGATGAAGCTGGCAGGTTTGTTCAGGAATAACTTTGAGATATTCACTGATCACAAGATTGGAAAGGACAACGAGCTCACAGAAGAGATCCTCGCAGCCGGTCCAAATTTCTAGTCAATCGAGAAGAAGATTATATCTGTATTACGAATAATACTTGGTTGAGAAAAGTGTGATGTTGTTTGTTATGATGACAACGACGACGACGATGATATGTAGTTGTTTCAATAGTTAATTCATAATCAAATATTTACATGCATCAGCTTCTGTTTTGTTCTAGTTCATGCCTGCTGATTAGCTTAACCCGGTATCAAATTAGATAATAAAAAAAAAAGAACACGGCCTTCATAAACATAAACCATCAAACGAAATCGGTTGGTTGATTCTCATTTGATCGAATATATTCTGTACTTGAGCTTTTTATCGGGTTAATGATGGTGTAAGCACGCCAATAAGATGGAACCTGTAGGGAAAACAAGGACTCATGCAATGGGGTCCCCAAAGAAAATCATGAAAGGAAGGTTGGTGCCAAAGTTTTCTTGGAGCAGCCTCACGCTGAATACATCAAAGGTGGATTCTCATTACCGGCATCAGCTGGCAGGGCAGCATAATCGATCACCTCGAGCACTCGAGCATTATGTTTGATTCATAAATAAATAAAATTGATGATCTTTCAATTCCTTCTACTGAAAGAAAGTAATAGCACTTTGGGATCCAAATTTAACCGAAGATATATATATATATATATATATATTATTTTATGTTAATAAATGAATATCTGACTTATAAATATGATAATAAATATCTAAATTTTTATTAGTTGAGTAATAAATAAAATAAAAATATAATAAAAATCTGACTTGTAAATATCTATCACCATCCCCACTTTTTTTTTTTCATTAAACATGTACTTCACTAGCTCGGACACCTAGAGGATATAAAATTCACGGGTTCTTAAAACTATAAAATCCTGCATATAAAATCATTCTAGGTTCTGTCCAAGTTAATTTAAGGTTCTTGTCCAACTCATTATTTGCAAGAAGAAAAAGGCAATCCAAAAATCTTTATATATATACTTCTTCTTTTTTCTTGTTCAGACAAATGTATGTGTAGTCTGTTAATCTCCTAATTTAATTCATCTTACCTTCCATAGACAACATTGCTTTTCATCTATCATAATCTTATTCCACTGATATTTAGCACTCTAATTCTATCCAAAGAAAATCTTCCAATTATATATAATTGGTGACATCATATAAATTACAAGTCCTATTAATTGATATGCCACATCATTTTTTGATTTTGATGCGAAAAAAAGCTTGATATGGGTGGTCAAATCTTATTCTAGTCTTGACGTGGATGATTAAAAAAATATTAATATGGATAGCCAAAATTTTAATTTAGAAGAGGATATAAATAATCAGAGAAGAAGAAAAACCAAGAAATAGGAATTTATTATACTTTCTAAATAATATAATAAACCAATACCATTATTAGAAAAAAAAATCCTAGTTTTCATTTTTTTAAAAAATCTTTGTATCTTTCACTTTAAAGGAATCCATTTAGTAAATATGGGTATTTATGCACTGAATATTTTAAAATTTCTCACCTATCAACATCTTAAAAAATAAATAAAGTACAAATAATATAATTGGTAAAAAACTATATATGATCCCATAATATATTCAAGGGACACATAATAAAAATCAATACTTATTATACCATATTTAGTAGACCTTTTTTTATATGATAATGTCTCTCTAGCAATTTATAATGGCATTTCATTAATAGTAAAGTAAATGCACTTGGTTATTTATCTAGAGTGGAGTGCCCTCATAAATTAATGGAGTATCAATGTCTTGATCACAGTCCTTGAGAGAAACATTGCTTTTTTTACGAGTTAGCCAATAATCTTCCAATAGTTATGTAATTTCCACAAAAATAATAATTCAATATATGGAAAAATACAGTTTGGGGCTACATGTATATGGAATTTATGTTCTTTAGATATGCTAGATGAAGTTTCCCTAAAACGATAGTGTTAGTGAAGTAGCTTAAAAAAAATATATGAATTGAGTAATAAATGGGAAATATATAAACCAAGCACAAAGAAAAAAAAGATGAAAAATAATAGAAAAGCCCCTGAATTATTAGAATGAAAATGAAAGATAGAACATACCAATTGGGAAATAGGAAAATGAAATGTCTCTTATGAGTGTTTGTTTTTGTGTTATAAATTACTTTTCTTTATTTGAAAAAAATATTAAATTAATATTTTTAAGTAATTTTTGAATGGTCTTGATATGCTGCTGTAATGAATAAAAAAATAAATTTTTTTAAAAATATTATCTTAATATATTTTTAATAAAAAATACTCTAATTGAGGTTTTTTTTCTTCATATTTTTGAAAATAGAAAGGTAAAATTGTTTTGACAGGGAATATCATGGTCAAATTATACTATTTTATTATGAAAAAAGATCTTTAAAGTTAATATACACACACTACGGTAAGAGAGATCAACACATCTCTCTCAAAAAAGCAAAATTAAACCACATCATTTTAATAATTTTCTTTAAAAAATATATCTCTATAACGAAAAAAATTATCCCAGCATGTTTAAATAGACAATAACAGCACCTTGGAAGAATAAAGTTTAGGATCGAATAGACTATCTTCTATTTGGAGTTATAAAAGGCCTAAAATGGCTCTGGGTCTTGTACACCCTGGAAAAGCAAAAGGCAAGCCATCCATGCACGCACGACTTATCTATCACAAATGGGCAGCTTAGTGTTCGGTCCTTTCTATTCTTTTTAATTCAATTCAACAGCTAATCCAGCCGGAAATTGCTCCCCTCCATCATCTCATTATTAGTATATTTTCATGGTGTTTTCTCTTCTCTTCTCTTCTCTTCTCCTCTTTACTTTTTTTTTAAAGAAAGAGCAATAACACCACGTATATACACATCATTGCTGTGTGTGTTAGCACTTTGCTGCACGTTCCTTCCTTGAAACCTCAACCACCCTCTTTCTGTGTGTTTCCTAAATAAAAGGGTACCCAGGTACGAAGTATTGGGTTCCATGTCTTGTAATTACCGGCTACATTGTATGTAGTTTGGTCGATAAATTGTTAAAGAACGAGACAGGGGAAAAGGAGTTGCATGATGTAATACATATTCTTGATTTGGAGAAACGAAGAAGAAAGAAACAATAATAATATGTTGCAGAGAGCTGCAAGCAATGCTTACTCATGGTGGTGGGCAAGCCACATTCGAACAAAGCAATCCAAATGGCTCGAGCAGAACCTTCATGGTAATTATCATTATTGTTAGTGTTTAGTTGCATTTGCGTAGTCATTTTCTTACTTGAATCGATGAACATTTCTGTAGCAGTCACACAGTCATTTTTTGTTTTTGGTACATGGGATTTGACAAAACGTTGTTGGGGGAATTTACAATGGAAAAGGGAATTAAATATGAATTGATCCATCTTTTTATCATCAGAATTCATTATGTTTATGATTTCTGCAGAGCTCATTCTCATTGAGGAAATTTAGTTTTATTATTATTATTATGATGATGATGATGATGAAGGCAAAGGCCAAATCCAAATGCAGCATTAAACCTTCATCCATGAATCAACTGAGTTTAACATGCATAAATTCAATGTGTAAAGCATGCCTTATCAATACAAATTATCAACTGCAGACATGGAAGATAAGGTTCAAAGCGTAATCAAACTCATTGAAGAAGATGGAGACTCTTTTGCCAAGAGGGCGGAAATGTACTACAAAAAGAGACCAGAGCTGATACACTTCGTCGAAGACTCTTACCGGGCTTATAGGGCATTAGCCGAACGGTATAACCACTTATCAACAGAGCTACAAAATGCCAACAATACCATTGCTTATGTTTTCCCAGAAAAAGTCCAGTTTGCAATGGAAGAAGACGAAGACGAAGCCCCGTCATCTAAATTTGAAAATAAGCTAGCAGAAGTCTCGAGAGCAAATATTCCGAAGGTTCCGAAAGATGTAAAGGGTCTCTTCACATCTGGTTCGAAGAAGTTGCAATCAAAGAAGTCAATGAAAGGAGCAAGTAATGCTACAGTTTCTAAGTCTGGTTTGAGCAAATCAGAAGGCCTCCTGGAGATTGACAAGATTCAGAGACAAATCCTGGCTCTACAAACTGAGAAAGAGTTTGCGAAGAGTTCTTATGAGGGCGGACTTGCGAAGTATTGGGAAATTGAACTGCAAATCAAGGAAATGCAAGAGAAGGTTTGTAATTTGCAAGATGAATTTGGTGCAGGCATTGTCATTGAAGACGAGGAAGCTCGGACGCTGATGGCGTCGGCAGCCCTGAAATCATGCCAAGAGACATTGGCTCAATTGCAGGAGAAACAAGAGAGATCTGCAGAAGAAGCAGTAGAAGAGCGCAAAAGAATTACCAATGCCCGGGAGAAGTTGAAGTCTCTCAAGGATGAGTTTTTGCATGGCGAGATCAATCCAGAAAATCCTCGAGCCAAAGATGAACCTATAAAAGCAGTGGAAGGATGGGAAAGCATACACGAACAAGTGAGCGGTACAACAGAAGAGAAACAGGATATAGAGATGTTGCGTGAGAAGATTAAGGAAAACCTCGATGTTGGGTCTAATGCAAGTGTCACTGCAGCAGAACTTGTTGAGAAGATCGATGAACTTGTAAACAAGATCATTAACTTAGAAGCTTCAGTTTCATCACAGACAGCTCTTATACAGAGGTTAAGGACGGAGACAGATGAGCTACACGCAGAGATTCGAACTTTAGAAGAAGACAAGGCAACATTAATCTATGGAAAAAATAATTTGAGGGAACAGCTGAGTGAAATGGAGGAGAAGTTGCATGGAATCCAGAATCTAAATCAGAGTGTCGAGGATCAGAATAACAGTCTCCATGCACATTTTACTGAAGCGCATTCTAGTATCGATCACCTCTCAGCGAAATTACTTTGTGTAAAATCAGATGATGAATTCGATGTCAAACCAGAAACAGTGGACAGATCTCTGGTAGAAGTTGAATCTCAAGAAGTCGCACTCAATCCCGATGATAGCATTGAGAAACCGCAGAATGTGAAGACAAAAGAGCATCTCAAGGTTTCAGGTCAGTCCCACGAAGACTTCAAGGGATCAGAAGGTGCACTGAATCCTGATGATGGTCTTGGGGAACAACAAAATCAGAAGCCACACCATGAGCTCAAGGTTTCATATTCTTCACAGAAAGGGAAGGAAACTCCTGCAGAAGTCAGTTGGTTAGCAGATTTCAAGGAACAAGAAGAAAAAACGAAAGATACTGATGGTTCCATGAATTTCACAGAGAATCAAGGAGAAAAGGAAGAGATAAAAGAACATGGGCAAAATTCAAGTCAACCCCAGAAAACTACAGACCTCAACAATTCCATGGAGGAACTTCCCGGCCTGGAAATTGAAGAAAAAATTCTTAAGAAAGATTCACCTTCTTTGATGGATGATCTAAATGTTGAAATACAGGAACAGGAAACAACGCTAGTTGACGAGCCGGACTGGAAACAGTTGTTCATGAATGGTATGGAGAATAGAGAAAGAGCTCTACTTACGGAGTATACTTCAATCCTTCGGAATTATAAGGAAGTAAAGAAGAAGCTTAGTGAAGCAGAGAAAAAGAATGGGGATAGCCTCTTTGATGCAACGGTGCAGGTAAGAGAACTGAAGAGTGCTAATGCAAAGAAGGATGAACAGATTCAATTTTTACGTCAGAAGCTGATCCTTCTTCAAGCAGGTTTGGGTGAAGATAGTGAATTAATAAAATCGATGGTGACAGAATGCCCAACGACAGAGAAAGAAGTAACAGAAGATTTAATGGACCAACCAGAAACTATTTCCGAAATCGAAAAACGATTCCGGATGAGCATTGATGAAGTTCTAGAGGAGAACTTGGATTTCTGGTTAAGGTTCAGTACTACATTCCAACAAATACAGAAATTTGAAACTGAAGTCCAAGATTTACAGTCTGAGCTGCTCAAATTAGAGGAAAAGAAAAGGATGGAAGATGGAAGTAGTCATGCAGAATATTCTCTGAAATCGGATGCGAAGCCGCTATACAAGTACCTCAGAGAGATACACACTGAACTGACGGTCTGGCTAGAGAAAAGCATGCATCTGAAAGATGAAGTGAAGGGCAGATTTACATCCTTGTGTGGCATTCAAGATGAAATAACGTCTGCTTTGAAGGAGAGCGCTGAAGATGACGAGTTCAAGTTTACAAGCTATCAAGCTGCAAAGTTCCAAGGTGAGATTTTGAACATGAAACAAGAGAATAACAAGGTTGCAGATGAATTGCAGGCAGGCTTAGATCACATAACGACACTCCAGCTTGAAGTTGAAAGAACACTGGCAAAAATGAACGAGGAATTCAAGCTTTCCGGATCAAAGAACCGTCAAAATATCCAGCTGTCACACTCAGTAAGTCGATCTCGTGTTCCTTTGCGGTCATTCATCTTTGGCACCAAACCCAAAAAGCACAGGACTTCCATCTTCTCTTGCATGCACCCTGCGCTGTATAGGAGACATTTTAGATCAGGACCTAATCCATAGATTAGTTCTATTTGAATTTCTGGCTGCTTCTATATTTTCGGATGAGTTCAGTTCTTTCGTATCCATTTTTTTTCCATGTATTATTGTATTCTTTCAGAAGCCAAAGCTTCCTTTCCTGTTTTATCTTTATCGGGGTATGTCATCTCTGTGCCATGGATGCCTACCATTAATCAATCAAAACAAGAAGAATTTTTAAGCTTTTTCGAGGAGTATGATTTGAATTCATTTGATCTTGTCCCTGTGGTGCCATGTTTCCATTTTAACCTTGTAAAATCAAACAGCTAGACAAGAAATTTTCTTGCGTTTCTATCAAACTATCCTTTCCCTATTATGCTGACTCCTGTGTCATCCATCTATTGCATATCTAAACCATTCTGTGCATCTTGTGTCATTCATGGTCCAGAAAGAACACAGATTATTCTTTCAACCCCAGAAGAAAAAAAAACAACACATAGTTTGGCAGTAAATGACACGAATTCTCAAGCAGTTGGAACGAGGGACATCCCTTTGAACAATTTTGAGGAAAGAAGATGCAGGTGATGGGTAGTGTATTGACGCTGTCCTGCTTCACGGTCCTTCCAGAGGAAATTAACTGCCTTGCTGAAATCCATGGTAAATTCATTCCAAAAAATTCAAAATTTATAAACTACATAAGCATAAGAAAGTGATACGGGCAGTATGATCACTTTGTTGTGGATCTCTACTATGTGAATTGCCTAGCATGGTTATTTATGAACCGATGTTGCGCAAGCCATCAGCCAGACAAAAAACCTCATGATCTGATTAGATCACACTCACATTTGACCAAGAAGTTCCAAAGACTTGGAATGCCTCCATATCAGATCGTTTAAGCTAATTTTGATTTTTGTTCCTCTTTTTATGATTTATAACAAACCCCATTATTCTTTATTCTCTGCTGCGTCGAAAAGTTAAAGGTCGTCATCGCCTGCAACCATCTGATATTGAATGTAAATATTCGGGGCTCACCGATCGCTGCACCCCAGGCTCATATAAATCAAATTCGGTTTGCTGATCTCCTAAAACAGGATGCGTCACTGATAATCACATGAATTAATTGTTATAACCCTTCCAATATAATATGAATCATGGGCAGAGGACACTTCTTTCATCGATGAAGAGGCGTTTGTGCTGTAAACTCTTAAGATTCAATTGCATGCTATGATTCAATTAAACCTGGAGAATACAAGATTTGCAGTTCTTCGGGTTTTTAATCAATGTTAACAACACTATTTCTTGTATTTTCTAGTCAATTTTAATAAACACATTTGTCATCTTTCTAAAATCTTATATTATCATGAAATTTATTTATAATGATATTATATTTTTTTATATTAAAAATTAACTTGGAATCCTATTACTAATAATTAATTAGTTAATTAGATTGTATAACACATAGCTTTAGGATATTACTAGTGTTATTTGATTTACTATCAATCAACTTGTCATATTGATAAGACCTCGATGCATTCATATATTTCACAAGACTCTGATTACGTTTAAGCCAATTGTGTTACTCAAATGACTTCGAGTCATTGGTTATTTCAACTTTTTGTTATGAAAAAGTAAACAAATTATTAAAATAAATTAAACTTAATTGCTTTTACCTAATATCTTTTTCATTAATACAGTTCTTTGGATTTGCTGGGATGTAAGTTGATTAATTTTATAAATTTTAAAATTAATAATTATATAAATTTTTAATTGTTAACAACTGCAAAATTAAAACTTAACAAAAACATAAATAAATCTGCTGATCTCATCCTCAACCTATCATATCACCTTGTTGCTTTCAAATATTTGATAGACGGTGAACGGAAGTGAAAGTGGCATAATTATGCTAATCGGAGAGTCAGAAAGCTTTCTTAGATACTAATCAATGTAGCTAATCACATGGGACCCCATTAACTTGAAGTTTTCCATCCTTATATCATCACATCCGCAATGCTCATCAAAAATCCAAATTCACACTATATGGCACTTTTGTTTTTTTCGTTTAGATAAGTTAGGATTTTAAAAATATGCTATTTTGAAAAAAAATTAAATTAATATTTTTTAATGATTTTCCCAACTGATGTAAAAAAACTAAAAAAATATTTTAATATATTTTTAAATAAAAAAATATTTTTTAAAAATATCATGCATTATTTTAAAAATATTTTTGGCTCAAAAACAAATTAGATTAATGGTTTTAATATACTAATATAGAAAAAATTACCTTAACATATTTTTAAAAATAATCCCCATGCACCACGATATCTAAAATAATTACCATGTATCTCGTAAAAAAGAAAAAAGAAGACTATCCTCTAGTGAGCGGCGGTGGGTGAAAAATATCTCTTAAAAAAAATCCAAACTCGCTTTAGATGACATGACGAGCAACATTTTCCCCAGCCACCATGACCACTCATGGAATCTTCAACCGGAAGAAATCCTTGTCATCATCCTCACTAAAAGTTAGAGAAAACGAAGAGAGAGTGGTTTGATATATTTACTTAGTAAAGTTATAAAGCAGAATAAATTTATAATAATATATTTTTTTTCTCAGTCGAGAGGCTTTCCCGAACCTGACCATAAACGTCAAAACGACACCCTCTTCCGCGTGCCGTCAATCCATTGAATCAGCCTTCTGTCATCGCAAATCCAAACGGAGATTTTTTTTTAATAATTAATTCGATGGTTAAATAGATTTGTTTTGCTCTTTTAACTTAATAAAATTATTAATCGTTTGTAAATATATATTTTTAAAATCATTTAAAAATTTATAATGTTTAGATTGTGTTTTTTTATAGTTTTAAATGTATTTTAAAAAATTTTGATTTTTTAATTTTTTTTATTGTTACTAGATTTGTTTTGATGTGTTAAATAAAAATATTTAAAAAAATAATATATGTCTCAAATACAATCTTAATCTATGAACTATTATGTATTTATATCATATTGAAAAATAGATATAAAAAGAGAGGAAATTATATTCAATTCTTTTAACTTAATGAAATTATTAATCTTTTGTAAATATATATTCTTAAATTTATTTAAAAACTAATCCCGGTTAGCTAAGGCAAAAAAAAAAAAAAAGTTTTTTAATCTGTTTTTTTTTTTTCTTATTCGAGTCAATTGACCCCGACGGCGTTGCCTGAATTTAATTTTGATCGATCTCCCGATCCGTCCTTGTAACTAAGAATGGAACAGCTCACTCACTCCCTCTGCTTCGGAGTTTAGACTGACAGTCCTCTGTCAGCTCACTCTTTTCTCTCCATGAATTAATCATGAAGTAACATTAACGTTAACTGTAACTAACGCCACCAGTCCAGCCGACATTAACCTCATTAACCATCTCTCTCTCTCTCTCTCTCTCTCTCTCTCTCTCTCTCTGTGTTCTGTTCTGTCCTGTCTGCTTTGCTTTGTTTTTACTTTAAAGTTTGCTGCTTTCTTTACTTACTGCTATTTTGTCATTCTATCTAACGAATCCTAAAATTGAAGTTCAATGGCAATAGGCTCGTCGAGCTCTGACTCACGACCCATTCCCACCGGGCCAGACCCGCAGTCACAAAGAGAAGTAAAAGGAGCTAATGCTAACAAGAAGATCGATCCATTTGTGCCCAGAACTGATCACAATCCCAGGGAGCTGAGATCTTGGGCTAAGAGAACTGGTTTCGTCTCTACTTTCTCTTATGAAACCACCACAAGCAATGACACGGCCACGCCAACTCCTGCCTCTGACTTGTATAATAGAGCTGTTGATAACAACAACGATCACAGAAATGGTGGCTCGTCTCCGAAAATCGAGATCGACCCGATTCTGGGACGGACCAGGCAGCTCAACAGTCGCATCGAAATTGAACCGGAATCCAGGCCTGGAAATGACGACAGGGGTTCGGGGTTAAGAGATAAGACTAAGAAAAGGATAGTTGGGAATGATGTTTTGGGAGCTGTTCCTAATAAAGATGAAGTTGGGCTAAATGGAACTGGAAATGAGCCAAAGAAAGGAGAGGTAAATGATTTTGATCATGTTGGCATTGAAGTTTATCCATCTGGGGAGGAACGGATTGCCGATGAAGGTTGGAATAATAGACAAAGTGGAATGAGATATGGATTAAGAGACAATCCGGGTTTTGGTATTTACTAATTTCATCTTTCTCTTTTACTTTTCACTCTTGATTTTATTATTTTCCGTATGATGAAATGATGTTGTTCGTTTGTTTGTTTAATCAGTAATGTTTTATTGCTGAAGATAGATAGCAAAAATACTAGTAAACAGTGTAAATTCCCAGGATTATATGAACCTTGTAGTCAAAGCCAATGTCTTTCATCCTCGTTATCTTTCTGGAAATCATTTCTTTTCTCTCTAACCCTTACCTTTTTTCTCTCTTAACTGCAGCCCTGCTTATGTATTATGGCCTGCAGCATTATTTATCATTGGCAGGCTCCCTGATTTTCATCCCCTTAATCATCGTACCAGCCATGGGTGGAACAGATGTAAGCATTGTTTCTCATGGATACCATGCTGTTTTCTACAATACAGGACAGGAGTTGGCGTAGCTTTATTGTTGACATATCTTCTTGTACGTAATTGATGACAGAGGGATACCGCCGAAGTGATTTCGACTATGTTGCTGATCTCTGGCATTACAACTATACTGCACTCCTACTTTGGCACCCGACTTCCATTAGTTCAAGGGAGTTCATTTGTATATTTAGCACCAGCATTAGTTATAATTAATGCTCGGGAATATCGGAATCTAACGGAACATGTAAGCTTATAACGAGGAAAGTACAAGTATATTTTGTAAAATATCTAGTAGGCTTGTCTAGCTTTGTCATGAATTTTGAAATTCCATTGCGTTCTCACTTCTCAGAATAGGATATTTTTTCCACAAACTTTTGGGAATTGAAACCTGTCCATAATCTATGAACTTCTGATTGAATGAGATATGTGACGGAAGCATGGATAATTCTTTCTGTATCTTTTCATATTTAAAGGATAGGCGACATTTGCAATCCATGACTGGTTTGTTATTGTGTTTTACTTTTATTGAGTACTGTTTTGATACATTTTTGCTAAACTGCAGAAATTTAGACACATTATGAGGGAACTACAAGGGGCTATAATTGTTGGTTCTCTATTCCAAAGCATCTTGGGAGTCACTGGTTTCATGTCCCTTCTTCTAAGGTAAATGACTAGTTTCTTGCCATGTCTTTCTAGTCCTTGTTCAAAGAATATGACCATTATCCTATTATGAATGCATGTGTTGGACGCATCACACCCATGCTTTGCTCTTCTTCTTCTTCTTTTTTTGTATAGAGTGGATTTTGCTCAGTTTTAGCACAGAATTAGGAAAGTTTACCGCCTGATTTTGTTCTTTTATCCTAAATTGACAACTTTGACAAGAAAGGATATATATATTCATCATTAACAGTCTGCTATATTTGATTTATTGTTAATTTTTCAGTATCTCTAGTGAAGCATTGCCAAAGCTAAAATTGTAGGGTTTGTCCACAATAAGTTGAATTTTAATATCTGCTGCTAATGCCATCTTACTTGTTAAATATTGTGTTGCAGATTGATTAATCCAGTTGTCGTTGCACCAACTGTTGCTGCCATAGGTTTGGCATTTTTTAGCTATGGTTTTCCACAAGCTGGAAGCTGTGTGGAAATCAGCATTCCTTTGATACTATTGGTTCTTATATTTACCCTAGTGAGTGGTATCCCTTGCAGATTAAGCAGTCCTTTGTATAACAGGCATTGGCATTCATTCATTCTATTTCTAGTTTTTAAAAACATTGCTCTAATTCCTATGATCTTTTGTCATCGTATTTACTTAATTGTTTGTATGTCTCACAACTTTCTTTCAGTACCTCCGAGGAATATCTATCTTTGGTCATCGCATATTCCAAATATATGCGGTAAGTTTTTTAACTCTCTGTATTGCCTTTTTTTCTTAGAATAATAGGAAATTTTACCTCTATATTTTACAATGATTTTCCTTTTTCTCCCTAAAGAAAGTTGATGCACTTTTACTCTTCTCGCCTGTAGCAATTAGATTCTTATTGTACAATTTGGTAACTTAGTGCTTATTTCTACCATCTTATCACTTGGAAAAAAATCAAACAAGAAGATCTTATAGTTTTTGCACAATATATATAATGTTCATTACCTTTTTCAATTATGTGATGAATTAGAATGTTATTTTTCCAACTCAATAACGTTTTCATACTTTAAAATAGAGGTAATGAGTGAGAGAAAGTCGTTTCATTTAGATTCAAGTTAAAATGAAGGATATTTTGGATGCTGACAAAAATTTATCTATATGCCTTTGGCCTAGTGATAGCGAGCTCGTTGTACTTGCAAAGAGGTTACGGGTTCAGAAACCCTCCCTTTGGAGCATTTGAGCTTAAAAAGTCCCATTATGAAAGGAGACTAGAGTAGCTTCTTATCTTTGTAGTATAGGCCAATTCAGTCTCTCATGGTAACAGGATTTTCCTATCCAGTTAACTCCTAAAAATGGTTGTATATTTAAGAGAGAGAGTTAGAGTTGAATAGATAACATTGAGATTCTTACCATATCCATTGCATCCAAATCAAATAAATGGATAAAAATTTTTGTTTATCTTTTTTGTGAGAGAAAAAAGGTAATTCATCAAAATTGTAAAGATATCAATTCTTTTGCCAACATCTTTTTACCAATTTCAAGTTGATGGAACACACATAACTAACAATTTGGGGTTTTCTTGTTTACATGGCATCCTAGTCTCTCACTCCCATTAAATTTTGATGTTTTAAGAGTATTTCCTTAGACAAGTGCTATGGTGGCTATATTTGTACAAATATTCATAGTTTTGAAGCTGGCCCAGCAAGCCAGAACGAGGCTGGGTTTAAAAAAATAAAGGAAGGCAAAAAAGTTCGGGTGACCTATTCAAAAACCCTAGTTGACTCGGTTAAAAACCTGGTTGCAACTCCTTGACTATTTATTTATTTTTAACAAAAATGACATCGTTTTTTTTTAAATTGACCTGGGATGTCCTAGCAAAACCCATGGCCTGGGCCTTGAACCAGGTTTTAAAACTATACAAATATTGTGTTACCAAGTTACGAAGCTATTTATGTAACAATTCCCTCTTTTAGTAAGTAAGTGCACAAGATGGATGGTAATTACAAGAATAATATTGGTCTTGGGGCCTCAATTAATGATAAGATTTGAAACGAAGGGCCCCTTTTTTCACTAAAGCTACACCCTTGGGTACTGCCATAGTAAATCTGTTTACTTCTATTACTTGATTAAAATTGCTTACATTTATTTTTCAGTGCAGGTCCCTTTGAGCGTCCTTATGATATGGACATATGCATTCTTCTTGACAGCTGGTGGAGCATACAACTACAAAGGTTGTAGCCCTGATATACCTAGTTCTAACATCTTAGTGGATGCGTGTAGAAAGCATGCATATACAATGCAGCACTGCAGGACTGATGCTTCCAATGCATGGAGAACTGCTGCTTGGGTCAGAATACCATACCCATTGCAGTGGGGTGTGCCCATCTTCCATTTTAGGACTTCCCTGATCATGATAATAGTATCACTAGTTGCATCCGTGGATTCGGTTAGTAAATACAAATGCACAAATATTAGCGTTTTTTTTAATTGATCTGAATTCATTTACAGCAAGCTTCATATTCTACAAATTTTTGGGTTTACCAGTAAGTAATCAGACACAGAACACCAGATCATAGTATAGCAGGGTGCTTCTGTCTTTCCATCTTAATGGAATGAAATAAATAATGAAAGGCATGTGACTGCAGCTACTATGGAAGGGTTAAAAGGCTAATATAGAGGGATTTTGATTTTTTGGTTTTAAGGATATTTTGACTTAATTAAAAGAGAACTGACCAAAGAACTGTGACTGTGACACTGGTTTACCAGGTTGGAACTTATCACTCTACATCTTTGCTTGTTAATTCAAAGCCTCCAACTCCAAGAATTGTTAGCAGAGGAATTGCGTTGGAGGGCTTCTGCAGTGTATTGGCTGGAATTTGGGGTTGTGGCACCGGTTCAACAACATTAACAGAAAATGTTCATACTGTCAATATAACAAAGGTGGCCAGTAGAAGGGTTGTAGAGATTGGAGCAGCTTTCTTGATCCTGTTCTCATTAATAGGTAAACATCCTAGTGAAGACTAAACTACATGTTTGAGAGTGATCAATGCATGGTCTTTTGATAATTAGTTGATGCATGCTCGAAAGTGCAACCATAAACAAGGTCTGGAAATCTATAGGGCAGTTCCGGCACCTACTTGTTCAAGTAGGATGTACACTGGACATATGGAATTAGGCTTTGAAGTAGAAAGTATTTTCAGAAGGCTTCCAATAGAATTTACAACAAAAAAAAGACTGTACAGGAAATCCTTGAGTTCGTTAGTGTCATAGTATGGGTGTTATCTTGCTGACATGTTTACTTCTGATTAATAGGAAAAGTGGGTGCCATACTTGCATCAATGCCCCAGGCCTTGGCTGCTTCAATACTTTGCTTCATGTGGGGCCTTATTGTATCACTAGGTCTCTCAACTTTGCAGTACAGCCAAACAGCAAGTTTTAGGAACATCACAATAGTAGGTGTTTCACTGTTCCTTGGTTTAACAATTCCGGCGTACTTCCAGCAGTATCAACCTGAATCCAGCTTGATACTGCCAAGTTATTTTGTTCCATATGCGGCAGCATCAAATGGACCAGTCCAAACCAGCAGTAAACAAGTATGTCTCTTTGCCATTTCTATATGTAAGAGCATTTATCTGTGGTTGGCTCATGCATTTCCACTCATCTTTTTATTTCCAATGCTGAAGAGTTGATCTTCCATTTTCTATATTTCAGTTTGATTTTGCAATGAACGCTCTCATGTCCTTGAACATGGTTGTGACACTCTTGGTCGCATTTGTGCTTGACAACACCGTCCCAGGTAGCCGGCAAGAAAGAGGAGTGTACATATGGTCTCGTGCTGAAGACATGGCAACTGACACATCTTTGCATGCAGATTATTCCCTGCCAAGTAAAGTTTCCAGATTTTTCTGTTGAGCAAGGTGCTTGCATGCATGATATTAGTTTGGTTGCATAATGTGTTCGGTGCATGATATTAGTACAGGTTATTTGAGAGTAATTGTGAAGTTCCTAGGTTGAATTGCCTACCCGTTAGTTGGGGGATTGGTGGGTGGTTATAATGCGTGGTTCACACCAATCAAAGCATAGTAGTGTATGATCTTTATAGAACAAAATTGAGAGACTGAATGCATTACAGAATTAGTAATACTATTGTAATTGGAAGAAACTGTGTTCAGTTACAATACATGTCTATTTGGTAGAAGGTTCTTCGGGCTTTTGCATGTGGCGTTTGCTGCATCATTAGCTCTCAGTGAGTGGCATGCCAAGCCTTCGCCATCTTCTCAAGTCACGAACTTTCCGATCAAGCTCCAGTTGAGCTTTATTGAAGCGTGCAATCAGCAGATAGCACGAGTAATTACATAGTAATGAATACAGTGTATCATGTCAGGAAGCAGTGGATTTCCTTCTATTCCATTCTTGAATTAGGGAACGAAGGGTGTGATTCGGAGTAAGGAATTTGTGCTTAAGCCTTAAATTTGTCATCGGTGAAGTATCCCGCCCTGTGTTTAGCCATTCCTCGATGGCTTCCAACTCATACGAAAATCCATCCGCTGCAATATGCGGATTTTTCATTACCTCCTGCACCCATTATCGTCAATTATGTTAGTTGCTACAGCACGTTAACTGGAACCTAGAAAAAATGAGATAGCCTTGTATGCCATTTTTCACAAAGATGAGATGAAGCTAACCTGTAATATAGGGCAGAGGAAAATGCTTGGTGCTTCGCTTGAGTCTTCTCTATCACCAATACTTCCATTAACTACCACCTCATATCCACTTTTGGCAACTACATCATCAGCTTTTCTAGTAATCTTTTCAAGCTCTTCCCTTGTTTTTGCTAGACTGAAATCTACTTTGCACTCCAAACACCTCGTTGCTATCGCAACAAGTTCATAAGCTAAATCCAATGGCCACTTTCCGGCCCTCTCATCTAAAACCTTAAGCAGGGCTGTCTTGTCCATTGCCATGGCCTCCTCGACCAGCCCGGTCGGATTTCTCCCTGTCAAAAGTTGGAACAGTAAAACTCCAAAAGCCTGAATATTAGGCAGCGTTTCATTTGCATCTGGACTCTGAGTTAGTCTGAACCCACCGATCTTAGCAACTAGATTGCGGTCGAGGAGGACATTCGATGCTGTCAAGTGAACTTGAGCGAAGGGTCTGGGTCGAGCCAAGTGGAGGAAGCTCAGGCCTGAACATATCTCATAAGCTACCCGGATCCTATGATTCCACCTGAAGGCCCGATTTCTTTTTCCATGTTTTCTTTGAGAGGACGAAAACAACATGTCCCCTAAGCTTCCATTGTGCATATATTCAAAAATGATGCTCCTGGGCTCAGAGCAAGACCCAATAATGGCAACCAAATGCGGGTGTCTAATGCTGTTAAGTGCCTTCACCTGCAAAATGGATGTTACAATTGGGTTCTAGGTAACAAGAGGAATTCGATACAAGCCTTTGTCGTGTATTAACCTAATGACAAGAGGCATAATTAAGTTCTTGTGCTTATCTATAACATCACCTTAGCTGGAAAAGCTTCTTGAGACAATCCATAATCGAAATTGAGCATTTTGATTGCAACAGTCGTGTGATTGATACGCCCGCGATAAACATTTGTCCAATGCCCGCCGGATTTCAATCTTAGACTCTCAGAAAAGTTGTCTGTTGCTGATCTGATATCCTTTGTAGTGTACTCTCTGTAACCACAACATAATTCATTCAACTTTGCCACCGTTCCCACGGCATCCTTTTCCTTACAGAACTCGATCCGACGCCGAAGAACATCTCTTTGTCTCCGTAACTCCTCGATCTCTCTAACCATTTGTGCTCTTGCGATGACTGCCTTCTCTAACTGAACCTCCACATGTGATCTTGCCATAGTTGATGTTTGGAGCTTGCTATAGACCTCTGATCGGAGCTCAACAAGGGAGCTTAGCCTCTTCTTGCTTTCTTGAATATCACGTCTGATTTCTTGAATTTGTTCATTCTCGGCATCCAAGCTTTTACTTAAATCTAAGCGATTCAAGACCTCTTCTTGAATCTTCGCTTCAAGCTCCTCAACCTATAGAATGATTTCCTATTAATGGCAACCCAGAAGAAAGTCATACAAGAAATAGCTTGTATATTAATCAAGGAAGTCAAGAGCTTATATTACCCGGCTATTGCACAAACATTTAGCCCATTCAGCTTTTGCACATCTTTCTGAGTTGACTTTACTCTCTTCCCTCTTCATTTGAATCATTTTCTGGGTTCCCTCCATTCTCCGTCTCATAGATGCCGTTTTTGCTGCAACACTCTGAACTCATCGCAACATCTTGGCATCGGTTAGAAGAGCTTGGAATATCAATTTAGATGAAAAGTGTGGGGGGGGGGGGGACACTAAAATTCCTTAAAAGTTAGCTTCTGAAGGATTCATTTGCTGCCCACAACCTGGGACAGGATTGGGATTACATTTGATAATGGCTTTGGTTCACTGGCATCCAAACTTCTCTATATTTGTTAATCCATCACTATCAGAAGACCTCTTAAAGTGTAATGCAAAGTCAAAAGAAGGATTAGAAAGAAATTACGTTGGTATCATTTAGCCAATTACTTGGACTTGTTGGACATTAAACATGATTTTCAACTACTACACTATCATAATTATAATCAACTTTTTCATTAGGACCTTGCATGATGGCCACATATTGTAGAGAATTTTGTACAATTTACTAGCAAACAAAAGGAAAAAGGAAAATACGAGTAGTAGGGGACTAGTTGAACGTGAGATATCGTATGGCTGTTTACAGCAAACAAAGAACTATGGCCACATACTGCAGAAATATCTTGGATATTTACTTACCATAGCCATGGTAGAAACAGCATCTTCTGCCACACCTGGTTCCGTTGAAGCAGCCTGCAAAATATCATTCTCTTCCTTGCAGATTTCTTCATCTAAATTCAAAGACAGCAAATGTTCGAAATAATTTTCAATCTCTTGGGCATAATTTTCCCACTGATTTTCATTCTCTAGGGCTTTTGACGAGGCAGGTAACAGGTGAGGATCATGGGAGTTGTCGGTAAACATTTTTCCTAACCAGCTTCTAAAGTTGGCCTTTTTTGCAACCATCACTCCTTGATCATCCTCCATGAATCCTTCTCCCTTTTCTCCTTTAAGGAACACCAAATTTTGGATTAGGCTGATGAATGTGGGACGATCCACTAATTCACTCTTCGATCTCCTACGGTGAATGGAAATTAATCGATAAAAGAAGGATTGTATATCACAAGAATCATGAAAACACCCCGTCAATATTAAAGAGAAGTCAATGAACTTAAATAATGCTATGTATAGATATCTGGAAACCCTTTAAAGATATGCATATACCATAATGAAGACTACTCCATGAACGCAAGTCTCATGACTAATTTGGTTATCTCCTGTGTGTGGAGATCAAATCTAGTATGACTTTATGAATGGTTTCATCAGATTTTTCAACTTTCATTAGATGCCAGCCTTTATCCGTTTATAAACACGGTGGGAAATCCTAACTAAGAAACCATCAAATTGAATGAAGAACTGGAGACAAAAAGTATTGCAAAATCAAAGAAGCTAGCAACTTAGAGACAAACCTTTCCACGGAAAGCTATATACTCGGAGAGCAGCCTATCTATCTTTCCATACTCATACTTCCTAAGAACTTCCAGTTTCTCATCGCTCACAGAGCTGGCAGGTGGCTTCCCAGCTGAAAATTCATCAAGTCAAGGTAGTTTCCAAAGCCAAAAACATATATATATATATATATGATCAAAATTAGTGGAGTCCACTTACACGGGGTGTAAACAAAATCCTTGGAAACGTTAGTATTGCAGGTCACATGGAGAAAGAAAGATTACGGAGATTGGATTGATGGATTTCCATTTCCCAAGTGTCCAATCCTAAGTCTTGAATCCATGTTGTTCCCAAGAGCAACACACTCCTTCTCCACATGACTATCCATCAATCACTTGGCTTTTGAGAACATAAATAATCCAGCAAGCATGCATTTAAACCGAAAGATTTGAAGTACAGCGCCACTATAGAAAGTAACACAAAATCCGGTCTAAAAAAAGCAAGCAAAGGGATCGAAACGAAGAAGGGTGGGTTGGATTATTTTCAAAAAGCTTGCTAACAAGTTTTCAAGATTAACGACCTTTAGGAGGGGACTGTATGCTTGTTTAGTATTACTAGAACTGTCTTCTTTGGACTTTCTTGGATGGGTTAGTAAAACGTGGCTTCTCGGACCACCACCTTCTTTTGTTTATTTTTATTAAGGTTGAAATTTTCTTAGGTGGATGCATTCCTTGGATCCTTCTTTGAGCTCCTCTGTACACACATTGTAGTACCGAGTTTTAAACGCTGTTTAACTTTAAAAGGCATTATTTTTTTATATAAATTTCCAAGATAAATACAGTTTAAATCACATAAATAAGCGCAAGTTTGTTGTAATTTTTTTTAAAAATATTATATATATATATATTAAAATAATATTTTTTAAATTTTTATTTTTAACTAACTTAAAACAATCTAAATACATAAAAAAATAATATATACATATATATATATATAATTCAACCGCCATACTACACTACACCCATCACAGAGGACCAGGAAAACCAGCAGGGATCTACCTCCAGGAAAGAGTAAATTATTTTAGAATGAAACATCAGGCAATATGACCATGCTGATCAGTAACCGACAGATTAATCTTCTCTTTTCGATAATACAACCAACTTTATGACTATTATTTACAAATGGTATAATAATAATAATGTACCTTGACCAAAATTCTCAAATCATGCCGTGGAGCACGAGACACGCAAGGGTAGAGTAGAATCTGCCTGTGTTTGATTTTAAATTGACAATTGAAGGGAAGGCGTAACCTCGTCCAAGGGCAAGACATAACCTCGTTGGGTTGTTGTGATGATTAACGAAGTTTGCTTCCTTTCTTCACTTCTCGAGTTCAAACTTTTGGAAAAACACCCCAGTAAATTTATTAAATTCATTTGAACATACCAAGTATAGATATGAAGGGTGAGTCTTTAAAATTAGTTAAAAGTATACTTAATTGGGAATTTGATGATGGTTATTTTTGAAGTATTTTTTTATAAAAAAATATATTAAAAAAGTTTATTTAAAAATACAAAAAAAATAAATTAAAATCAAAATCAATTAAAATTCTTCCAATCCTATTTAGAATGATATACTAAATAGAAGCTTAACCTCGATTAATTGATGTGTAACGTGATCTAAAAATATATTTCTAAATAGAAAAAAATGTCAAACATTAAGAATATATAATATGAGAATAAAATTTTGTCTAAAGATGGGATCCAATAAATTTTAATTCTAAGGGATCCAATAAATTTTAATTCTAAGTTTTATAAATAAATAGGAACAGTTGTTGTGTGTAGAAAAAAGAAAAGGAAAGTAAATGGTGGGTTTGAAAGAGAAAAAAAATGCATAGATCCTAAAAAATTTAATTGTCCCCACCCCTGCCTCAATTAATACTTAACCCCTAATTAATCCATCAAGTGGGGCATGTGATATGGTGTTAAAAAACAGAGGTGAATACTGCAACAATAATTTATTTTTTTTTTTGAGAATATAAAAGCTGGGTTTCAGGATGTTTGATGTGTTAATAAATTGAATGTTAAATAATAATAAAAAATAATAATTAAACTATCAGTAATGATTGCAGATGAAAAATAAAAAGTATTAGATGTGTATTGGGAGACTAAAAGCGAGAGAGGGACCGAGATTGTTTGGAAATTAAGAGTAAAATATATTCTTTAAAAATACCAATTTAGAAGGGTAATCATCGCCATTTTAAAATAATCTTTCCAGGTAATAATGAAAAAAAAATAAGGGGTTAACTTTAATGGTTAAAACAACTCTAATCCAAAATCTAATATTTTTATTTTTATTTAATAAATAAATAATTCAAACAAGATATCAAAAAACATGTTATTTTTTATAAAATAATTTTTACAAGTGATCGCAATATAGGTTATTGTTACAATCAAATTAAATTTATAAATAAATAAATAAATGATTAAAATCCAACTTTTTACAAAATAGTTGTTGATATAATATTTTTAATGATTAATGTGATATTTTTACCGATGGTTTTTGATAATAATTTTTTTTCAGACATAGAAAATAGTCTTTATTATATTCAAAACACAATTCTAAAATATGAGTGGATTTTCTGCTGATAAAATATAAATTAATTACCAATGATATATTGTTCTATCATTAATTTCTTTATCAACATGCTATTTTTTTTTTGTTTCTTCTTATTATTTTAATAAGGAGAAGCTACAATTAAGAATTTAATTTCTATCAGAAGCATATAGCAAGCTCACTAATTTTTAATATCCATCAACTATCCTGCTATGTTACTTCTTTTTTTTAATAGGATTTGATTGATCACTGAATTTTGAACTAAATGTACTAATTTACAAAATCATCACAAGAATAAAAAACCAAATTATAATTTATTAAACTAAATGTACTGATTTAAAAAATCATAAAAAATATAGGGATTAAATTATAATTTACTTCATTAGAATTTGATCTCCAGATTGGATTTGGATAATACCATGTCCATTTAAAATCCATCCCACCCGCTAAGCCCTTGTTTAACACAGACGGTTGCGACCATTTTGCCAATCTATAATTTTTTTTTAATTTTATATTATTTTTTTAATCTGTTAATGTTAAGAAAATAAAAAAAAATTAATAAATTTTAAAATAAAAAATATCTCAAAAACCAACTTTACAACTTTCTTCTAACACTTTGTAATAATGAAAAGTGCATGGAAGACAAGTGTAAGAAAATCAGCAAATGAGACAAAATAAATAAAGAAATAAATAAATAAACGAAAAGAAAGACACCACTCCCCAGGGTCAAAATGGTAAGATGAAAGAAAACACAAAGAGAGGGAAATTCTCAAGATTGCTACCGCCAGTCCGGATCTTTCGCGCCGTTTCCAGACAAAATTTCTTCACTGCATGGCCGAAAATTCTCCACCGTAAGATCTGAGGATTTTTTTTATATATAATAAAGGTATTATTAAATGAGTTTCTATGTTAAATCATTATATTTTATATAATTTTAAACATACATTTTTTACATTGAATTAATTTAAAATATTTTAATAAATTATCATAAATCCTAACTTCAAAATTATTCATCTAATTTTGAACAACAACAATTCTATTATTATTTTATTGAGCATGGTGGGGTTTTTGAAGAGCATTTGACAACTTCAATTGGCGATCGGCTGTCCAATTGCGTGTTTAGTATTGCAGTTAAATATGTTTTTTGAAAATATTTTTTATTTTAAAATATATTAAAATAATTTTTTAATTTTTTTATATTAATATGTTAAAATCATTAAAAAAATACTATTTTTATTTTTGTTTTTTAAAACTTGAATGCATTTTTAAACATATATAAACACAATTAAAAATGCAAGACCAACAATTCATATTAAATATCTATTTAGTTTTGAGGCTGTGCTCATGGTATAACCGAATTTTCAAACGGATGATGTTATTAATATTTTTTCATGTAAAAAAAGTGTTAGATAACTAAGTTATTTCTTCATTTCTCCAAAGAAATCGATATTTAATAACGTGTTTTATACTATGCTATAATAATAATTATTTTTTAAAATGTTTTTTTTCAGAATATATTAAAATAATAATTTTTTTAATTTATTCAACGTCAATACATTAAAAATTTAAAAATACTAAACAAAAAATTACAAGTGAATACCCACTAGCATGGCCAGTCACTTAACCACAATACCAAATTATTGTCACAAGGGGCACAAATGAAAATACAACGATGATCCTTCCTCCAGCCTTACCTTTAATATTTTGATGGTATCTTATCCATTTCTTTTAATATTTAAATTAAAATTATACTTGATAAATATTTCAGTACATAAATTATAAATATAGAAATAACATAAATATATTTAATTAGAGAGATGAACATAAATTCAAAGTTAATTTTTATTCTTTAAAATAATTTTTTTTCCTCTCATATCTTTTAGAGCATGTTTGAAATTATATTTAGAATAAATTTTTTAAAAAATTAAAATTAGTTTCGTCCTGAGTTAATATATTTTTTTAATATGTTAATTTTAAAAATAATTTTTTTTAAATATAAAATATTATTAATATATTTTTTAAATATAAAATATTTTTGAAAACAATCCAACACATGTCCGAAACACCAAAAAAACGTTACAGAAGAGAACAATAACAAAAAGTTTTAATGTTTCTAAATTTAGGCTCACATTTTTCTCAAAAAGTACTAAAATCTTAGTAGCTGAAATCTCCGGACCACTATTAATGTTAGTTTATTACACACATAAGTTAAAAATATAAAAAGAAAAGCAGTAGCTCTGTCTGCCTGTCTCTAGCTAACACCTCTCTGGTTTTACGCCGGTTGGCAGCTTAAAGCCTTAAACCGCTCAGCTCTTCCTTTATTTATGTCCACTTGGGATTGCTGTCGACACCTCCTCCTCTTCCCTTCTCTTTCTGTGTTTTCTCCATATAGAGACACCACCAAATCACAGATACTGGGTTGTTGCATGCATTGTATTTCTAGCCCCAGCTAGCTGGAGCTCATCAAACTTTAGTTTAAACAGTCTCTGGATGAAAACCAAAAAATAAAGATAAAACGATAGAGTTTAAAGCACTTTCTTTTTAGTAGGTATTTTGCTTAGCTAGTAGCTTCGTGACTATCGTCCTTTAGACATGGGATGTGGGTGTTTCTGAGCAAGTAACAGTTACGAGGTAAATTTTCGGTTTTGGTTTTTCTTAGGGTAAAGTTGTTTTCTTTTTGTTTGTTTCCTGAGAAAACATTGTTTTTTATGTGGAGTTTGTTTGAGTTTTAAAGGGATTACTATTTGTTTTGCTTTTCAAACCAGAAAGAAGAGAGAGAGAAGGAAATTAATAATGGCACCAGCTACTAACTGGCTTTCTTTTTCACTCTCTCCAATTGAAATGTTGAGGTCATCTGAATCTCAGCTCATGTCTTATGAAAGCTCCTCTTCTGCCTCTCCTCACTACTTGTTCGATAACTTCTATGCTGATGGTACGTATAACCCTTTTCCCTTTTCTTCCTTGTACATATTTGTTTATCTTTTAAAGTTCATCCATATACAGATATCATAACGAGGAAATGTTCAACTTGTGTTTGGTTGCTGGGAAAGTGCAGAGGGATAAGAGAGATTCACTCCATAACTGATTATCTCTTGTTTCCTCGTATATGCTGTGTAGCAGTCTGCTATTTACGTTTAAGCTCTCACTTCTGCACTCAACAAGAATGTGTGTGAATTGATACTGTTCCATCTTTAATTTTGTAGGTTTTTTCTGCTTGGTTAAAAAGCATACGATTAGAAATATGGGGAGGAAGAAGTTTTCATTTTTGTTTGTTTATGAGTTAGCTACTAGTTTTGTTGTAGTTGCACATGTATATTTTTTTTGGCAAGTCCCAAGAGGCCCTCCTTGTGTATAGCTAGAGCTTGATGAAGATTACTATTGTTTACTGCGTAGGCTGGGCAAACCCCAAAGAATCACAAGTCACGACCACAACAATGGCGGAGAGCTCTAATATTCCGACAAGCTTTATAGGCCCAGAATCTCAACACCAGCAAGTCCCAAAACTGGAGGATTTTCTTGGAGACTCTTCATCATCTATTAATATTCGATATTCGGATAATAGCCAGACAAAGACCCAAGACTCGTCGCTGACCCACATCTATGATCATCAGGGCTCTGCAGCCGCTTACTTTAACGAGCAACAAGATCTTAAAGCTATTGCTGGTTTCCAAGCCTTTTCGACTAACTCAGGCTCAGAGGTTGATGACTCGGCTTCAATAGCTCCCACACAGCTTGGTGGTATTGAGTCGACTGGGAACGAGTTGGGGTTCTCTAATAATGCGGCCTTTTCACTTATGGTGAATAATGATACTAGCAATAATCAGGGTGGCTCTACAGAGAAGCTTGCTATTGTTTCTGCTGACAACGATTGCTCTAAAAAGATTGCTGACACCTTTGGTCAGCGAACTTCTATTTACAGAGGAGTTACCAGGTAATTAACAATGAAATTTCAGCATTAATCTCTTTTCGTTCATTAATTATTATTTTTTTCTTTCTTTGAAGCATTAAGATGCTTTTCTTTCAATCGTTAATTATTATGAAACTTATTTTGTGAGAAATATTTTTTTGGTTTTCCTGCTGTTGCAGACATCGATGGACAGGCAGATATGAAGCGCATCTATGGGATAACAGCTGTAGGAGAGAGGGTCAGGCTAGAAAAGGGCGTCAAGGTCATCTTCCTCCCTACCTCTCTCTCTCTCTCTATATATATATATATATATGTATGTATATGTGTGTGCGTGTATCGGTACCTGTAAAGGGCCTGGGTTTTATACCATGAATCAGGAGTTGAAGTGAAGTGAAAAGAAACTTGGACTGCATCCATTCGGATTTCAAGGGGAGCCACACCCGTTTTCCTTAGTTTACTGGGTGTGGACCACAATCTTATGGATAGACTGAGGGTTTGATAGATATATATATATATATATATATATATATATAAATGGAAGGAAAATGTTCAAACTGTTACTTTTGTTTCTTTTTTTCAATTATGTGATTGATTTGATCAGATGTGCCGCCATTTTGTTAATTTTTGGACTTCCTCTTTCTTCTCTCATCTGGGTCCCCTAGCCGCTGCAAGGTTAGGTTTGTTTGACACGACCCACGTCCACATACTCACCATGCCTCAGGCGTTATACACATCAATGGATATGCCTTGCAGCTGCCTTTTTTTCCTTACTTTTGCTTTCTTTTCTTTTCTTTTTCACAGCTACCTGCAGCAAGTAGTAGCTTAGTGTCTAGTTTTGACTAGACCACCAGCATTTCTCAACTTGAAATATATCATCATTTCTTTTCAATGAAAATTTTGGCCACTTTCACTTTTTAGTAAAGCTGGTGTCTGGCATCACGGCCTATCCATTCATTCACAATCACAAAGTGGGAGTGCCTTGGGAAAAATGTTGGGTCAGGAATTTTTATTTTGGATTTCAAGTAATTAGAAATTGTAGTTCAAAGTTAACCCTTTTGGGGTTTTGATTCTTGGAGCGTGTTCAAATTCAGAGTTGGACTTATTCTACATGAGGAAAGTATAACATACACTTGATAAACAACGAACTACTAGTAGCTAGCTAGACCATTAATAAAATCTTAATGTAGAACAGTAACGATCCCTTTCTGCAGAGATAGTCACATGCAGAGACATGCTTCTTGCTTTATATAATTGTTTCTTGCGTGGATGAAGAAGCTCGCGCTGAAACTTTTGACTATGCTTGGTTTCCCACGTTAAAATTCTTTCCTTGAACTATTTTTTTTCTCCTCTTGCATGAACTGTGGAATCCTGCTACGTGGCTGCCACTATACCCGAACCTTTCGATATGTTCTCTACAGTGTACTTAGGTAAGCTAATTAACTCCTCTCTAATTTATTTTCATCTTCAAGCCACTATTTTCTAGCTCTCATTTATACGGTTTCAGAAATAACAGACATAGTGATTGCTGTACGTTATTCTTTTAATTTATCAGGTGGGTATGATAAGGAAGAAAAGGCAGCAAGAGCTTATGACTTGGCAGCTCTAAAATACTGGGGTCCAACTGCAACCACCAATTGCCCTGTAATGCTTATGCTTTCTATTTATTGATTCATTCTCCTCGGCCGGAGAATATACGTAGTCTGTAGGGTAAACTTGTTTAGTTATTGAAGCAAATTGGCATATCTGTGGCTGGCAGGTTTCGAATTATACTAAAGAACTGGAGGATATGAAGTACGTGTCCAAGCAAGAATTCATTGCCTCATTGAGGAGGTATGCCAAAATCCAACCCTGGTTTCTTCCTTGTTCTTTTTGATGTACCTGCAGATTGTCAACAAAAATTATCCTTGTTTTTGCAGGAGTAGTAGTGGTTTTTCACGGGGAGCCTCTATTTACAGGGGTGTCACGAGGTTTCAGTCTCTAATAGCAAATTCTTTTTCTTGATCTCATAATGCTAGCTTGCATCATATACAAGCCAGCGGCAGCATCTGCTTATATATCATATATGTTTTGCAGGCATCATCAACAGGGTCGTTGGCAAGCAAGGATAGGCCGTGTAGCTGGAAACAAGGATCTCTACCTTGGAACATTTGGTGAGGGTTAATTCTTCTCCCAAGTAAATTGATGGTCATCATACTCTTGTTTCAAAATTTTCAGCATGAGTTTATTGTAAATGATTATAAACATGAGCAAGATTCTTTGCTGCCTGCTGCTTGCAGAAACAATTGATTGCATACACAATTATTGTATTATATTTAATGTAGTCTACGAAGTATCTTTGCATTTCCACAAACATGAACGTATCTGATTTTCTAATCCTAGTTAACTCTATGCTTTCAATATGCTTTGTTAACTATGAGATTGTATGGTAAGAAAGTTTTTTCCTGAAATAATATGAGTCACCTGATCTTTCAAATGGCAACAGCCACAGAAGAGGAAGCAGCTGAGGCGTATGATATAGCTGCCATAAAGTTTAGGGGTCTTAATGCAGTAACTAATTTTGAGATGAACCGATATAATGTTGAAGCTATCATGAAGAGTGCTCTTCCAGTTGGTGGAGCAGCAAAGCGCTTAAAGACATCACTAGATGCCGAGCATAAACCAAATGTAAGCGACAACGACCAGCCCCAGCCGCGGTGCAACAGCTATAGCACCAACAACATCAGTTTTGCTGCTATCCAGCCAGCTTCTACTGCAGTCCCATGTGGTATTACATTTGATGCTTCCACGGCGCTTTATCATCACAACCTCGTCCACCACCTCCAAACCACCAACAACTTCGCAGCAAGTGACTCCTCCGGTCCCACCTCATCCATGGCAACTGCAATGACTACTTTGCCGCAAACAGCTGAGTATTTTACATGGCCTCACCAAACTTATTGACCAAATCGCAGTTTTGACATCAGAAATTCAGCTAACATGCTGTAGCAAAAAACCTTCACTTCTAGGTGGAGCTTCTAGCTAGCTTGCTAGCTGAAAACTTTAGCTGACCCACCTTACCCTAATGTTTACTTTAACTTTTGGTGCTGGACTGGTAAAGGTATAGGAGGTTTTTTTTTTGGTTTAATATAGTACTAGTTATGGCAGGATGCTGGATTTCGTATGCGACTGTTTTAAGTGGGTGTTAGATAAGACCTGTTTCATTAATGATGAAGGAGATCCATCTGGTTGTGGGAAGCTTTTGAATATTCTCCAACTTTACGAGCTCCCGCTGCCGCCGCCGCTCATTTATGTTGTTTTGTTGTCGTTCTAAATGCCCATATCACTTCAGGAGGTTGTCTCTTTTAACACTCGGAATTTTTTGGCAGCCCTTTGTTTGTGGCCGCAGCTTGGTTATTGACTTGTACTGTTTGTCTAAAGTCAAATCTTCAACCTTAACCATAGAATCCTTCGAACCCTGTTATGCCAAACTGACGACCGTCATTGCTATCACTGTCAATGGGACGCCAAACTTGCAATTTATGCGTTTCGCATGAAATTTCTTTCAGAAATGTTTAATATAGTGTGTTAGTAAATATATTAAAAAATTATTGTAAGTTTTTAAAAAATATAATTTTAACCGTGTTTATAAATATGTGTTTATAAATATATGTATACTAGATGTTTTGTCATTAGATAAAGAGGTTACTTTATTTTTAAAAAAAATAATACTTTTTTAAAATTAAAAGTAGATTATAAATTTTTTAATTAATTTGATTAACAAAATAAAATTGAATAGTAATTTAATATCGGGATCTATGATTAACTTTGTGAAAACTTTATATATAACCAATTAAAATAAAATATCAATATGATTTTAAATTAATTTAATATGAAAGCAAAGTTGGGTGAAAAACAACTTAAAAAAAATACAGTAGGTAACCATTGTAAACAATAACAATTTTTTTTTTTCATGTTGTATTACCGCAAGTTTTAATTATTTTAAATATCATTTAATTATATAATGAGAGTTGATTTTACAAATCAAAATATATTTGTTAAGAAAAAAATCAAAAAGCTCCAATAAAAAAGAGTTGGAAGGAAAAATAAAGATTTGAGATAATGAAAAAAAAGATAAAAAAAAAAGCCTTGAGTTGAAAATAATTTTCATACATACCCTTAAATGTATTTTGTGGGAAATGTTTTCAGGAAATTAATTGAAAAACTATCTATAATTTCTTGAAGATGGTTCCACAAATTCCCTCGTAAGCCTGCTGAGTATCTTCTCATTCGCTAAATTCAGAGGAGAGTACAGAATTTACGTAATGCTAGGCTGGTGGGATATTAAATGGTTTTCGTTTATATATATATATATATATACGGGCTTGTGTCTCTTCCGAGGGAGCCATTATCCTTAACATTCACCAAGCCTTATGTATGTGTATATATAATGGTCGAGTGACGTTGCCAATCTCTTTTTTTTTTTTTATAACGTGAGTGTCCGGGTCAGCTTACGCGCACCACGACTAATCCCACGGTCCACTGGACATCCTGCAAGCCTCAGTGAACAGGTTAGGCACCGCGGGGGTAACAGGCGTACTACACAGCAAGGAGTCAGCAGAACGAGGAAGGACACCACTCGTCAGCCCCACTCCCACTGGGACTCGAACCAAAATTCAAAAGAAGACGAGCAGCGCCTTACGTCACTGAGCTACAAGCTGCTTGCGTTGTCAATCTTACAACCAGGAGAGCAAGCAAAGGATAACAAGGAATTGAAAAGAATATGCTTTTGTCGAAATCATGTTTTTTAAAAGTTTAATTTATTTTAAATTGATTATTTTTATGTTTTTAGTTTATTTTGATGTTAAAATTAATAATAAAATATTATTTTAATATATTTTCAAGTAAAAATTAATTTAAACCATAATCTTAAGCATTTCTAAAATTATAAATAAATAAATAAATGAAATTAGAATTTTCAAGAATCCCTTGAATCCGTCATGGATACTATCAATGTCATATCTGCACATCAACGCCATATCTGCACGTATATCTTCACATTCCATATGTAACTCATTGTCCAGTTATTAGAAACATGTCTATGATCTAGAAAATCACAAGCTCTTCATCTCCTGTGATGTTACTTTACAGATACCTTGTTTCTAATGAAAGATAGTGTTTAATTATTATTATCGGAACGAAAAAAAATAAAATAAAAACTTTTATGTTATATCCCCATGTATTTTATATTTTAAAGGTATAGAATTTTATTTTTTTTAGTATATGAATAGGTACGGGAAGTGGTTATTATTTCTAGGCCTCCATAAACTCATGCCAAACACGACGCATCCATTTGGGATTTAATTAGAACCTGTACAGAGAGAGACAGTACAAAGTGAAAATATTGATTTTTTCACTCACACAAAGAAGGGCATTTAGACATTTGCCTTCGCATAGAACAGCCGAGAATCGGCGGCAGCACAAGTACCAATGGCTTCAAAGTTGCCAAACCAGCATCACTCCATCACAAGTTGCAGGTGACGATTGAGATCTTTGAGGTAAGTAGTGCAAGTATAATCTTGCAGGTCACAGCCATCCAGAAGGACTGCCCTCCCTGCATTCGTCTTCTGCTTGAACTCCACGGGTGCTTCCTCGCCCCTCAAGAGCTGCACCACCTAAACTTTCCGATATTTGTTTCAGAAACATGTATAAATCTTGGAGGGGTCTAGTGTAGGAACTTCTCTTCTCACATGGATGTAAGTAAAGGAAGTGTAGAATAATATTTCTAGCTAATTCCTAAATTTTGTATGATTACACACACACACACATTATGTATGTATATATATAAGACCGGATATAAAGCAGATTTCATACTCTGATCATTTGTGGACGTGTATTGGGCAAGTGGTGAATGCACATCAAAGCCGTAAACATGGCATGCTTCATTTCAATGGGATCATAATCATCTCCCAGCCTGGGATCAGCTAGTTCTTTAGCATTATTTGCCTCCAACAATGGTTTTGCCTGTGCATAAAATACACATTTATACATGTTGTCAAAGCTTTCTTGAAAATACAAGTGGTTTTAACAGTTCTGTGATAGAAAATATATGCAGTCAAGGCAAAATTATTAGAAATGGTTATAAAAAACTGCCAGTGCAAGGATAATTTGACACGGGGATATATATATTAAACACAAGGGACTCTGCATGAGTGGATCTTACCCACATCACAAGGCTCTGTCTACTTGAATCAACAGCACGGCGACCTGTTATGATCTCAAGTAACAGAACCCCATAAGCAAATACATCGGTCTTCTCATCAACAATCCCATGCATAAAGTATTCAGGAGCCAAGTATCTGAAATTTAGTTTTCTAGTTTAAAAGGACAGAATATATGTATGTATATTAAACTTAATTTGTGAAATGGATTAGAATGCTGGCAATAAATTAATGGAGTGGTTGCAAACGCCTCACCCGAATGTGCCTTCGATAGGGAAGACAATATGGTGAATCCAGTTTTCTGGAAGCCACTTTGCCAATCCAAAATCAGAAATCTGAGGAACAAACCAAATCATTCCCTGCAAGAAAAGATGGAGATGGAATTACAATACATGCTGAATTGAAAATGCACCTGAGCTTCAAAATTTGCGTTGAGCAATATGTTCGAGGCCTTGATGTCTCTATGGATAATGCGCCTTGGGCAATCATGATGGAGATACTGAAGTCCTTCTGCTATTCCTAAAGCCACCTTAAACCTTTTCTTCCATTCTAGACAATCTGATCCACCTGAAATGCTGAATCTCTCCTCATAAGAATGCGATAATTAAAATTAGATGCTAGTAAATCCTGCAACTTGATGGTCACAAATGCACAGCATTTTGTTAAGAATAGAGTCAGAGACGGCACCGTGGAGCACTGACGCAAGGCTGCCATGTGGTAAAAATTCAAGGACAAGATGCAGACCACTATCAATGCTGAAACCAAGCAATCTAGCTGCATTTGGGTGATTTATATGTGCAATAATCCCAAGCTCTGATAAGAAATCACCAACTCTGTCCTCTTCCTGCTTCTCTGTTTTCATGAGCTTCTTTACAGCGACAACCTGACCGTCAGATAAGCATCCCTTGTACACTTTTGCATGACCTCCTTCCCCGATCAAATTCTCTGTGAATATTTGATGGATAATTAGAATCGTAAGAATTATTCAATGATGTTGATTTCGATATCAAGAAATCCCCTGCATACAGACTCCGATCCTATATGCATCAAGATTTTTACTAACATTTTTTAAGTTGCTGACAAGCTATAAATGATTCACAATCCTTTCCAGGATATGGTGATTTTTAGACTTATGATTCATCAACTAGTCATTTACACAACGTCAATGTTCATCAACGTGGATTTGGACACGTAAAAATCAGCTTAATGTGTTAATCACTACTGGATTTATTTCTTAAATTTCTAAGTTCCTAAACTGGGATGGTCTGCAACTAATAAGAAGAGCTGTAGAAAACATCTGCGAGCTATATTCATATGTGAGTGGCCATCCAAAACTCCCTCCCTGCCAGCCTGCCTAAAAAGCTGACTCTTGTTGCCGTAGTCATCTAGTATATTGTAAAGTAAGTAAATGGCTGCCTTGATTTTAATGCTAGGTGAGAGGTCAAGAAGTTCGGTCCCACCATCATTTTCCTCAGCCACAGGCGGTATTGACAGTTCGAGGTTGGAGGCTATCTCGTTCAAAAATTCGAACGTGTAAACCATCCTTTTGTTTTCTGTTCTTGAATTGTATCATCAAGTACTTATATTTTCCATCACTTTCAATTATACCATTCAATAAAGAAAATCAATGGATTGTAGCCTTTAGTTTGTTTTTAGGCTAAATTGTAAAATATCCCCTAAATTTGAGCAAAAAAAGAAATACCCCACCGAACTACAAAAATATCTGATTTCCCCCCAAACACTATGACTTCTTGAATATAGTCCTTCCGTTAGATTTCCGATGAGAAATCAACGGAAAAATCTGGAAAAAAAAACTCCCAATTCCTATCCTTTCCTCAACCAACCAAGGAAAACATGTTTACTAACAGAGAAAAGAGAGGAATTGAGGTGATTTTTAAGGGCATTTCTATCAATCTCTCGATGAAATCCTAATAGAAGGGACAAGTTCAAGAAATCACATTATTTAGGGGTCAAAATGCCATTCCTGTCAAATATGATCTCAAGTCTGACTCTTAAACCTTGGCCCATTAGATAAATTCTGAAATTTATGTCTCTAAAATAAGAAAGCAACCTCCAAAAACAAGAAAAAGTTCTTTAAAGGGGCTACTATTATGTTTCAACTAGTGGAAATTGGAAGCACAATTAAGCCTGGTATCACTGTGGTGGCACTGTAGCGACAAAGAAAGCAAACAAAGAGAAGAAAATTATGGAGGCAGCCAGATATGTATGCGTACGAGAAAAATTGAAAATACCATAAAAGGGCTCACCAGAGCTGAAATTATCAGTAGCAGCCTCAAGCTCTAGATAATCAAAATTCCTCCATGAAGGTTTAGGCGCCATAATGCCCTCACAATCAATAAAGACATCAGCAGAATGTTGGATTCTTGCCAATTTCCTTCTCAAATTCTTCCTGGCAATAGTTTCGTACGTTGAAATCAATGGAATCACTGAAAACCTCCTCGCTGATTTCTTCTTAAATGAATCAAGTATATGTTTCCATTGAATACCATTGCTCTCTCGTATGATCCCCGTTCTTTCAGAGACTAATTTCTCCGTTGAACCTGAGCTGCAACTGCTGCTGCTGCTGTGATCGGAGTCCGTACCTGAAATAGGAATCTCCAATACACATCTTGGTGAAGCGTCTTCAAGGATGGGGGGCTCTGTCTTCTTGGTTATGTCATCATATGTTTCCATTTCTGGGCTTTCTTCGGTTTCACTCCCTGGCTCATTATATGCAACAACATGAAACAACTTTTTTTCAGAAGAGGAACCCTGTCTTAGTAACTAATGAGAACCAGAAGGAAATGGAAAAGCCAACATACAAGAACATTAAATTGAAAAAAGAAAACAAAAACCTTTGACCCCTTTTGTTTGGTTCCTGTTAAAACAGACGGGGAAGAAGAAAAGAAAGGCAGGAAGAGAGAGATAGAGAATAAAAGCTTGCTTTTTGGTATTGAAAGGCAAAAGCCCGAAACGAATAAAGCTAGCATTATTCGTTTCTCACCTTCATTGTCTCCACAACCAAAGAAACAGAATTACAAAAAGAGAAATTCCCAGGAAAATGAGAAGAGCTCACCTTCCAAAGCCATCAAGCACTGTGATTTCTGGATTTCTAGCCTCAACTGAAAAGAACCAAAAGAAAAGGGTCCTTCAATCAATTCCTATCTGTAAATTACCCAGAAATGAGAAACTACAGAATCCAAGAAACTTGACTACATGTTTCGGTTATTGAAAGAAAGACAGGCAAGATACAGAGAGACAAGTGGCTTTGAAAGAATAATGGTATATCTCTGAGAGGTGGTTATTCCTGGGGAGGAGAGAAGGTAGACTGCCCCGAGCTTCAAGGTGATTGGAAGATATGTAATCCTATATTTATACCAATTACTGTCGGGTTAATCTCTTTCCATTTCAATTTTCATTTTGGGATCAAACTTCATTTCTATCCCTATAGATTCATAAATGCACCACTTCGGTCCTATATGACCCTTCTAGTTTAAAATGAGACTCAATAAGGGGCTCAGTCATCTATTTTGTTGGGAACTTGTGATTTAATGTATAATAGCCAACGATGATAATTATTAACTCACTCTGCACTCTACCGGAGAGACTTGTTGATTAAAATCTTATTTAGTATTGTAGCAATAATTATTTTTAAAAGTGTTTTTTACTTAAAAATTTATCAAAATAACCCATCTTTTTATTCTGATCTTTTTTAGATTTATAAGATATTATAGCATTTATGAATACTACAGAGGAAAGAAATTTATACGGGTAAGATTTACAAGAGAGGAAAGAAATCTATGTGCATAACGTTGGAGAAAGCTTAACAATGGGGATAGAAATGGAACATTGATCAGTCTACAAGGAGCAAAATAGAGTTAACCTTTTAATTTCATTAATACAGCGTTGATGAAATCTCGGCCTTCTGGGTTTTAGGGCTCGCGATTTTTGCCGTGACAGGCGCTTTAAAAAGTGAAAGGGAAGAGGAGAGATGGAGTGGGGGAGGAAGGGACAATAACGAACCCACCAACTCGTACATGTAATAAAAGGTTGACTGTATTTTCCTGTTTTTTCCACGAGGATATTTTAGTATAATGAAAAATTATTTTAAGCTGTATTTTTAAATTAGATTACTCATCAACTAAAACCAAATTCTTTTTCGAGTGATTTTATATTTTCTTGTTTTTCATATAATATTTAAATATAATAAAAGATTATAATAAGAAAAATCTAAGTTATATTTTTATATCAATTACAGTATTTAAAAAGAAATGGCATTATTCAACTGAAAATGCTATCTTTTTTCACAGTGTAAAATATCGACTGTATAGGATTCACCGAGACTAGCATAGGGCATGATTTTTGATAACCTATCCTCTTTATAAGGAAAATTATTAAAATTATAATTATTAAAACAAAATGCATTAATTAGTTTCTATTGGTTATTGAAAAAAAAAGGTCAGAAAACAAACGAAAAAAATTATTAAATTAAAAAAAATAAAGTATCGAGCAAGTTTAACCGGGTTATTAAAAAACTAATTACATCAAATGTGTTCAATTATATTAATATTTTTTTTACTAATTGAACTAACAACCCATCCGAGTCCATGTAATAGTAATAACACGAGGACTGCATTAATCTCCCGGTTTTTGGACATCTGGGAACCTCGATAATGGGGACTGCCATGGAAGTATCATTAATCTGGTCCGCAAAGCTATCAAATTATGCAAGCTGGAATGCTGGCTTTTACCTTTACCTTCTCACTCTCAGTGTCGAGCACTCAATTCCCGACACATATTAACAGTTTGATTTATGATTACTTCGGACGATGAAAATCCACAGTGTCTTCACATGTGAAAATGCTGTCTTCCACCTACAGTGAAGATAGAACAGACAGCTTCAAAACAAGCTCAGAGACATAATGCTTAAAAGTCGTTATTAAATTGCATCTTGAGAGGTTCTGGTGGGCTTAAAGGCAGGCTAACAACATCATCATCCCCAGCACATCATCGTATTGCTGTCCCACTTCCTCTTGGAGAGTTCGATTATTCAAAAGAGAGTCAGTCCTAATTCCTGAGCACGAGCATATTTAAAAAATTAATGGATTGGTGTCCAGTTAAAAATGGATTAGGCTCGAATTAACAAGTCAATGCTAGTTTTAGAACAATGCCTCGCAAGTCCTTCGAGTGTGATTTCAAAAAGGTATTTTGAATTTCAAGTCATGGTTATTGGACTCGGATGAGCTCAGAAAAGGCTGAGATGAGCAAGGATATGGTAAATCGGATTAATTCATTGAGTTGACTTGATATCTCAACAAAACTCAATTGAAATTTATTATTTTTTAAATATTTTTTATCCTAAACATAAATATTTTTTTATATTTTATAGTTGAATATTGACCCTTTTTAAAATGTATTTTTTAAATATTTTTTTCCTAAACATAAATATTTTTTTATATTTTATAGTTGAATATTGACCCTTTTTAAAATGTATTTTATAAATATTAAAAGAATGTTTTTTTTTTCAACATAGAATTTAAAATCTTTTAGCATGTATACTTTATATTAATAAAAAAATTATTTTTTTAATATAAAATTTGAAATCTTTTAGCATGTATACTTTATATTCATAAAAAATTATTTTTTTAATATGAAATTTAAAAATTTTTAATATATATTGTATGTTTACATGAAAAAAAATTATGTTTTTTTAATGTAAGATAAAAAAATATTTTTGAATTAAAAACTTCAACTTAAAAGAATAGCGTGCTCATATAATATTTTTTCAATGTGATATAAAAAATATTTTAAAATAATCTTCTAGACTTTATTATTTATAACATAGCATATATTTACATGAATTATTTTTAATTTTTTCATGGTGATTTGAGTTGATCCAGGTAAATCAGTATAATCCAGGACCTAACTCCTTAATCGTGTCAACCCCAGGTGAAGTTTGATAATTATGCTTCAAATAAAATATGTATTTAAAATATATTTTATTTATTTATCAGTATTTAGTTTATCGAAAACAATAAGTTAGTAAAGAATTTCTTGTAATTAAAAGAAAAATAATGATAGATAACAAGGCTATCTTTGTCATAAAATCACATGGCTTGTAAATAATTAATTCTTCTTATTTTTTCATGAAAAATCTTTTTCCAAAACAAATTCTTTTATAAGAAACAAACAGAAACCTATTATTTCTCTGGGTGGAAAAATATTCTTAGGAGGTTGGTTCAACTTTATTGACTCTTGAAAACCTTGAATATATATATATACACGAAGTTTAAAAATACTTATAAAATATAAGAGGAAAAAAGCAATATTAAGGCTATATTTGTTTTTTAGAAAATAGTTTTTGAGGAATTATTTTTTATTTTCTTGTGTTTGTTTGTCATTAGAAAAGCTGGTCAACGAAAAACACTTTCCATTCATAAAATTTTTTTTCGGTCAATAAAAAACATTTTCTGGTAAACAAAAAATATTTTTCAACCAAAGAAAAATTAGGCTTGGTTTTTAAAAAAATATTTTTATTTTTAACCGTGTTTGTTTCCCAAAAAGTGGTTTATGAGAAAACATTTTCCAAACTTTCTTGTATTTATTTGTTGCTGGGAAAGTTGGTAATCGAAAAATATTTTCCAATCAAAGAAAAATTTAGCTTGATTTTTAGAAAAGTATTTTCCTGAAAAATTTGAGAGAAAAACACTTTTTAAAAGCTGTGAAAAAATTAAAAATGTTATTATTTGCTGATTATATCAAATTTAATTCTCAGTTGTTATATATATATATATATGTATGTATGTATGTATATTATTTTGAATATTTATTTTTCAATTTCATTTCTTAAAATTTAATTTTTATATTAACTTTGATCCTTATTTTTATAATTTTTATTTGCTTTTCTCCTATTATTTTTTTATTGAAAATTTTTATTTATCAAATTTGATCATCATTCTTTTGATTATTACTTATTTTGTTTGAAATACTTTATGAAATGTTAATTATTCTTATTTTAATATTTTCATCTTTTTTTTAAGATTTGATTATTATTTATTTTATTTGAGATAATTTATAATTTTTTTTAAATTTTATTATTATTTAAAATTTTAATTTATAAGACTTCTTTCTTATTATTTTAATAAACTTAAAAAAAATAAAACATTAATAAATTATTTTTCAGTTTATTTTCTATAATATAACCAAAAACTAAAAAATATTTTCTAATTTATTTTCTACAATGCTATTAAATATCAAAAAATAATTTATTTTTTAAAAATTTATTTTTCTTAGAATTTATTTTTCTCAACTTTATTTTTTTAAGAATTCATTTAAAAAAAATAATTTATCTATAAACATACGAAATCTAAAAAAAATGGAAAGCGGTAAAGAGGAAGATGCTGGTCATATCGAGAAAGTCACTGTCGGAAGCATGACAATAGTACAAAAAAAATTTGCCAAGTAGTGGGAGAGGTCATGACTAGTGGGTGAACTAATCCTTGTTAATGGACTTTTAGTCTTGAAAATCTTGTTTAGATGACGTAATTTTCATAAACCCAAACCCACCAACCTCACCAATGTCACTTCAGTTAGACAAGTGCGTCTAACTGACTTCTCTGACGCACATAAACTAATGGAGCGAAGAAGACGAATCGAAGATATTCCCCCCTACACACAGTACCAGAATCAAGGTGTCTCTCTCTTCTTTGGTGTGCGTTTGGTATTTTCTTACATAATATCTTTTACTTAAAAATATACTAAAATTATTTGTTTTTTATTTTTCATATTACCATAAAAATATTAAAAATATATTAATTTAATTTCTTTTCTAATTAAATATATTTTTAAAACAAATCCAAAAACAGTTATAAATACAGAATCAAACTTATGCTTTAGTATTTCAGACTAGGTTTAGAATAAGTTAGGGCCTTTCTCGTAGACTTTTCAAAGATAGTCCAGAGAACATTGAAAGGTCTTATTTTTTTTATATTTTAAAATTATTTTTTTAATTAATATTTTTTAATCATTTTAATATATTATTTTTAAAAATAATATTTAAAAAATAAAAATATTATTTTAATATATTTTTAAATAAAAAAAATATTTTAAAAAATATCCACAATTATTCTTCCTGTATACTCAAAGGAGGGATTCGGACATAACAAGATTGTGTAAGTACATGCGCAACGATCTCGCTAACTGGAGTTGGTGTTCGAGGTGGGACACCAACCATGTATATGCCCAAGAGAGTTGATGATGTGCAGGGGATCCCAGTGACTTTGTGGGTTAGCTATTCTGGATAGATGGATGGTTGCAACTGATAAATTTCAGACCATTACTAGACTATTAGCTAGCACGTACTAAGTCGTGTACCATATCTATTTTTTATAATATAAACAAATATCTGAATGTTTCTCACATGGTTTATAATAAAAAATAATAATTATGAAGTCAAAAGATAACAAATATTCTTTAAATATTTATATTGCGATGGTATTTTTTTCTGAGAGTATTGATACAATGAAATATTTGGTAAGTCTGAGTTAACTTATTAATTCACTGAATTAAATGATGAGATTATAATAAATTTATAAAAAATAAATTAAAAATACAATGTTAAAAAAAAATTAAAAAATAACTTAAAAAATAATTGAATTAATTAAAGTTAATTTATCAAA
>SRLM01000367.1:1443880-1519481 GCA_015708895.1 Populus ilicifolia | reverse complement strand
GCATAGCTTTTTATGATTTTTTTTTGTTAATTTTATTTTATTTATATTAAGTAGGTTAAAAATTTAGTTTTGTAGTTTTTTGAAAAACACTTTGAATTAATACAATGTTTATTTACATGATTTTTTTGTTATAATTGTTTTTTAAATTATCTTCATTGATTTTATTATTTTTAATATCGAGTTGGTTGGAGATTACAATTGTAGATTTATTCATAAAACACTGCTACGGTATTTCTTTGCATGATTTTTTTATTTTATTTTTTTGTTATGATTTTTTTAAATTATTTTTATTAATTTTTTTAAATATTAAATAAATTAATCATTTAACTTTATAGTTTTTTTTTTAAATTCAACTGGTATAATTTTTCTCCATATAGGTTTTTTATTTTTTTATAAATTTTTTATAAATTTACAACAACACACGCATGTCATAAGTACTCAGCATCACAAATACATGACATCTATATATATATTTTATGCCATGTGAAAATGACTTCGACTATCAACTTGGCCCATCATTTTGGCATATTATAACTTTTTAATTTCTTAATTTCTGCATATAAAAAAAAAGTAAATTAAGTGGTATTTATTATTGTTTGATAATATGATGTAAGATAATTTTTTTAATTAAAAATATAATGATAAATTAAAAATATTTAAACAACATAAAAATATTAATTTTATAATTTAAAAGAGAAAAAAAACTTAAATCGGAGAATGGCGCAAGATACAAAGGCGTCATAGGTGAGAAACTTGGGTTTGAAGTTTAAGGATTTACGTGGGCTTTGTTTAATTAATTTGATCTTCAGCCCACTCATTTTAACACGTGTCCATTTTTCTTGTAGTTTTGAGCCACGAGTTGGTCCATGGTGGAAAAGGCCGACAGTCACATAGTTCCTTAAAAGCCCATGCCTCTAAGAGTTTTTGTTCGTGCTATTTCCTCACCATTATTCGGCAAAACCTCACTTCAAGCGATAAAATTAGCCCTTCTTCATGTCTTTTTATAACAATTTTTTTTTTATTTCTCTTTAAATCCCTCAACGACAAGAACTCTAAACTTAATATACAAATTGTTAACCTTTCAGCCAATAGTTCTCTTGATGGTTTTATAGTGATGTTAACAGTGAAAATGAATAATATGTGGGTGACAATGAAAGAAGGACAAGGTTAGAGAGAATAAAAAGGAAGTGTTTATCCAATAAAATATTATAGATATTATTTTCTAAAGTATTTTAAAATAATTTTTTTAAATTTAATTTTTATATTAACACACTAAAATGATAAAAAAATATATAAAAAATTAATTTGAAGCTATATATTTTTTAAAAATATAGTTAAACCATGATGCCAATCATCACAAAAGAGTAAATTGATAAGATATAAAATGGGTTTCAAAAGTTTTGTTTTTTTGGTGTTTTACATTTTTTTCACAATTTTTTTTTTTAGTATTTTTGGTTGTGGCAGTATATACTTTATGCTATGAACACGTGTTATTACATGGTTGAAATAACAAAAAAGACAACACAAATTAAAAGTACAAGGCTCAAACTAGTAAAGTGTAAAAAAGGGGGATGAAATAGTACAAAATCAAGAATAGAGGGACCGATATGATCTTATGATCAACCTTCTCCCCTCGTGACCTCGTCTCACCTTAAAATTCCAAAACCAAGAGCTTCCTGTTCTCCTTTCAATTCTCGAAGCTAAAAAAAAAAAAAAAAAAAACAGAGACAAAACATGTCAGTCCTGGGTGACGACGGTCTGGGCTATGATCTAGCTCGGAAGCTTGAAACCCTAGGTATGTGGCGCGCTTGGCTCGGCGACTCTCTCTACTCTAATTTCCTTCATTCCCTCTCTTCTCCTGCCTCGTGGCAGTCCTTCATGCGAACCGACGACTCCAAATCAAAGTCCCATTTCCAGCTTCAACTCCGAGCTCGCGCTCTCTTATTCGATAAAGCCAGCGTCTCTCTCTTTCTCAGATCCAACACTGTTGCTGCAGTTTCCAATCTCAATCCAAATTGTCAGTCCAGAATTTTAACTCCCTTTTCTTTTCTCTTAAAAATTTTTGGAGAGTGACCAGCACTGGTTTGACTGATTTTTCTTTTCTTTTTCTTAGATTTGCAATTGCACGGTGATGATGTGTACTTCACTCTAGAGGATGAAGATCAGCGACGAGAAGGGGGTGGAGCTGGGGCAACCACTAAGGTTTGTTTTGTTTCGTAATTGAATAATGTCGTCAAATCGAGCTAGTAATAATTTGTTTTTACGAGGAGGAACTCAGGCTCACGCCTTTGGTTTCGTGTTAGTAATTTCTTGTTGTATATTTGCTGTCAGAGGTATAAGAACGAAGAATTGCCAGAAACATGGTATACTCAGTTTATGGAAAAGCGTAAACTTAAAAGGCCATATAGGTTATCATTCGGGGACAGAGAGTCGGACAAACGCTCGCCAGAGCAAATGTCTACTTATTTTAGACTTGTTGCTAGGCACAAAAGAAGATGTCAGTATTTGGGCTCTGGAAATTCTAATCTAGAAAGCACTTCAAATATGCGTTCTGGTTCTGTTTTAGATGGGTCTCACTCGGTGGATGATGACTTTGTCTTTTTCCCCGAGACAATGTTTATGTTCAACTGTGTACCCGATAGTGCAATCCCACCAAGAATTAGAGACAATCAGAAAATAGAGTTCCGTGGAGCTTTTGATTCATTGCCTCAGACCAGAAATCCTGTAATGATAGAGAGGCTTGGTATTAGTGTGGAACAAGGTGGGAGTTTACATCGTGGGAAAAATGGGTCTGAAGGTCATAAAAAACTCAGTGAAGAGCAAGCTTTGCAGATGTCTCAAAAGGTAGTAGCCAGTTTGCTAACAAGAGTTGGTTTTGATGGCGCATCAGAAATTCCCATGGAAGTCTTCTCTCAATTGCTTAGGTGTCATATTTCTAAACTAGGCCGTATCTTGAGAGTACTTGCTGATAGCTACAGAAAGCAGTGTTCAGCAGTTGAGCTACTTAAGATGTTTCTCCAAACAGCAGGGTTTAGGTGAGTTTGAAAACCTTGAACCATTTTTCATGGTGTTTTTTTTTTTCTTTTTTCTTTCTCTTCTTCTTTCATTTCATGCCATTTCTCTAAACTCCCAAGAAATATTTTGAACACAAAGCTAAATAATCAAGTATAGTTTCTAGGATGTTAATGTTATCAGATGCAACTTTGTTTAACTTGAGTCTTTCTGTAAAGGATTTAAAATGCTCATTTTACTGCATTCGTTCCCTTAGTTACTCATGCAATTGTGCATTTATTTCATCTAATACTCGTGATATATTGGTATAAACATTTATGAAGCAAGTTTGCTATTTTAAAGGTGATGACACAAGAAGGCCACATCATGTACCTCCTTTACAGTTCTAACTAGCAGCATGCTGCAGCTTTTTAAAGGCACGTGTCATGCTGTAGCCCAGTCTGCATGCCATTTTGCTGTTTTTTTTATCCTTTGGAAGTCTTCCAAAGTTACTTGCTTCTTGAATGTGTCTTTTGTTTCCAGCTAACTGAAACAATTGTAAGCTACAACAAAAGGCAACTGCACAAACACATAACAAAGTTGTATCCTAGCTAGAAATTATAAGAACGAAATTAGCGGATTTCTCTCATCCATGCCCATGGCCGGTGCTTTGTGCCAAAGGTGTGCCTAGTTGACAGTGCCTTTCTTATGACTTGTCTGGTATTTAAGCTCTATAGCCTTATGCCTGATTCTTTTTTTCTTAATCAACATGCCTAATGCTTAAGGCAAGCTTTTAACAACATTTCCCACACTTTTTTTAATATTCAAGAAGTTACTTTTATGTAACATTAACTCCCATACTTAAAAGAAAACTTCATATGTGAAAACTTAAAACTGTCATGATATAATGGATTTTTTGAGCTCTGATTATTCTCAAATCCCCAATCATTTGTGTATGATAGCTATACGTATAATAGTGACTGGAGAGCAATAAAATTTGTGAAGCCCAAAGGTTTTTCTTGTGAAAATTTCAGTCATTTTAGTATGTTTCCATTTTTGTTTTTTGCCTTCAGAAATGCTTTTATTCCTGCATTTGTTCCTTACTTTGAATGGTTACTTAGTGAGCATGCAACTGCTGTCGACCTTCACAGGTTGGTCATATAGTAATTGCAGAGCAACAAATTGAAATACCTTTTGGGCCCATATCAAGTCGATGTGAGGTCAAATGCTTAAATGTTTTGATCATGCATTATGAAAAATGAATATATTTGATAGGGAACTTCAATGGCTTTGATAGAGTTGGTTTGATGACCAACAACTAATGTATTGGTCAGACACTTGGCCTTTTACCATGATGACATTTGTTGGCCAATATCCAACATGATCCACCTTTAGCTTGTGTTTGTAGACCAAATTCAAGTTGAAGGAAGCTTTATAGAATGCTCAAATCATGGTTGAACCATGAATGCTGTACATGGGATTTGAAAGGTTGTTAACTTGTGCACTAAGGAAAAGAAAATCAACAGATTGAAGGATGCTGCCCCTACAAGTGAAAAGAGTTCTTCTATGAAGGTGATGAGGGAAACCAGCAAGGTTATTCAGAAGCATCCTCAACAAAAAGATGGAAGTTAAGAATTCCATGCATTGGTCAATAAAATGAAGAAGTTTCTTGAGACCAGATGGAAGTTTGAGAGATACTCTGATGTTTAGTTCTTTATTATGGTTTGGGTTTGGGTTTTTCTGATTTTTCTTTTGTTGGGTGGTCAAGGGTGGGGGAGGGTGTTTGGATTATGTTGGGAATTCTTTTCAGAGGGGCCTTTAAGAGGGTGATAGTGGCAATTGAATTTTGATTCACTATTGTGCCTATGGCATGGACAATCTTTGTCTTGATTTGATTGAAGTGTAGCTGATCCTCAAAATTTTGTTTTCATTTGAGGGTGGTTGGCTCACAAAATCAGAAGGGGCGAGTCTGGAATATTATAATCAGGTTATTACTATGCATGACTCATTTCAGGAATGCTGGTTTTCAAAATTTAACTTTCCTGTACCCACAGCTTAATGGGGAGATCTTATTTTTCGAGCTATTGGGAGTTGAAATTTAACATTATGACAGATATTTTCTCTCTATTTAAACTATGAAGGCAAGGGGCCTTCATTGTAATATTTATATATCTTAAATACCTACAGGGCTTCCAAGAGAGAACAAGTTTGAGTATGGTATTCTTCTATGTCAGCCAGACACAAAAGTCTGACATATTTTGGGTTCTCTTACGTGTCACATTTCCCGTAGTTATCCCAAGGAAAGCAGCATTCCATGAACCAAATGCACCTTCATTTCATTTTGTTTTGTTGTTTTGGGGAAGAGGGTGGTGGTGGAAGGGGATAAATGAAGCTTTTCTACATGTCTGATTTAATCTGAAAGATTTGGAAAACAGGCATCATGCTTGACTTCCATGCTATTAATTATCAAATGTATGTAATGGAAATATCTAACCTATCTTGGATCTTTAGAAGCTTCTTTTCTAGTTCCAATATTTTTATAAAGCTAAGCAATCACATTGCTTACCTTTGCATATCCTTAAAAATTCCTCCTCAATGTTTTATATCAAGGTCTTCTATATGGTGTAGCTTTTTATTAGTTTTGTTGTGTCTTTTAGTCAGCCAGAAAACCCAAAACCCTGTTCATCTAATCATCCCTATAAAGTCTTGAATTACTACTATTAGTCTTGGTGATTTTTTATGGATGAGGTATCATCATTATCATTTAACCCCCTCAATCAATGAGTCTTTCCGCACATTCTCTTAATGTTAAGACTGTTCAGCTTTTGTCTGGCATATACTGCAATGTGTGGTGTGTTAGTGTTTTGATATTTTTCATTATTGTGGCATAGTAGTGTTTGTATTAACCCTAGGATTCAGGCTTGTTTGCATTTAATTGCATGAAGACTCGGTGGTGATTAATTGTTCTGTTGCCTTATCTAGTAACCCCACCTTGCATTTTCATGGTACTATTGATTTTCTATCAGCCCATTATATGTAATAACCACCCCCTTTCCAACCCAATGATTCTGTCTGTTGTAAGTACTCCCGATCTTCCTTCTTTATAAACTTGGTGTTTTGTACTATTCATTTTCTATTATATCCAACGTCTAACATTTTCCCTTTTGCTGCCAGTAATCTGGTCAACTTGATGGAGATTGTTAAGGAAGGTGCTAGAAATACTGCAGAACCAACCCACCAACAAGCACACGGAATCCAATCACAATTTCATTCCCAGCATCAGAATCTTCTTCGACTACCTCAGCAAGTATGCAATATGCATCAATATCTTTGTATTGTGATGCATTTTCCCAGTCTTGACCTTTCTGCTAATTTATTCCTTTTGGTCTCGGGGTTGGGTTGGAGAAACTGATTCAAACTGTTGCTGGAACCTTTCCTTCTGGCATAAATTTGATCACGTGACATTAAAGGAAACAGCTTTTTTCAATTTCTTTTGGTTTGAAAAAATATCCTTACACCAAAGTTGTCCTCAAAAGAGAAGGGTCCTTGTGAGCTTTTATGCAGACATGTTCGATGATTTCCTAGTACTTCATGATTGAACTCCAGTTTTTGACTAGCTGGGCTTCCAATTTTTCATATAAGCTCCCGTGGTTTTTAAAGTTCCAACACTAGAATAGCGGTCACCTCCTAGCCTCAACTGTATTTTGAGATGGTTATTGGAGAAAGTTGCCATGTAACCCTGCCCATTGGGATTGTGTGGAGTGTATTAGGATGGATCCCCTTTACTATCTACAGTACCTGTGGGATCTAAAAGCTTTTTTGTGTTGACCGTTACATTTCATCATAGTTCTGTAACAATGTTATGATAAGTTGATAACTGGGTTTTGATCTTTGATGAAGCTACAGATCCCAAGACAAATGCATCCACAGATGCAGCCAATGGTTCATTCCCAAAATTTCACATTGCAGCAGCAGCAGCAGCAGTTGGAGAGATTGCGAAGGCGCCAACCATCCACTCCTCGCCCTGGTATGGACATGGACAAGGACAAGCCTTTGGTACAAGTAAAGGTTGAAAACCCACCGGAATTGCCGTTGGATAATAATGCCTTCAATGCTTTCCATTCCAGACAGCCACAGATGCAGTTCCGGCATCATCAACAAATTGCTGCAATGTCAAATCTCCATGGTCAGCCTAACAATCAGCTCAGGCAGTTGGCATCCCTCCAAGTTCCTCAAATGCAAACATCGTAAGGAGAACAAATTTTGCTAGACTTGTTATGCTTGCTGGACTTCTAAGACACTATGATTTGCATGCAGGAACATGGGTATGGTGAGGGCTCCACCGGTGAAGGTTGAAGGTTTTCAGGAATTGATGGGTGGGGATGCGGCATTAAAACATGACACCGAGGAAAATAAACTAACCTCTCCATCAAGTAAATAACTTATGTGAGTAGTCTACAGTATATCCGTGTAGTTCAACTTTTTGTTGTCGTTGTAGGAAATATCAATACATATTCTAATTGAAGCTCTTCGCCAACATTGGGAGTGACATTCATGCCTATACCACTCTTGTATAAGAATGAGTTGGCTTCAGTTGTCCAATGGACAATGACGCACTGTCCAAGTTACACACAGGATTCATTAATTAAATAAAAAATGTTGTGCAGGTCACATGATAATCTTTGGCTTCTGTGAACACCCCATATTCCCCTGGCAACGTAAGGCAAGGCTCTACCCTGGCAAAGCGAGACGATTTCTCCAAGCAAATTCTGGAAGAAAGGAAGTACATGGAAGACAAGTGAAGGAAGATGGTGTCCCCATGTTGACATTAGGATAAATATTTGACAAGTGTCTTGGGAAATTGTTTATCATTATGAATCCAAGTGCTAGGTATTTGTCTACCACTAAATATGTAACAAGCATTTGTAATAAAAGCGGATAAATCTATTATAAAAATAGGAACAACAAATCTCTTTATGATAGAAAGATTTATTTTGCAAGTAAGTTATTACATGTAGCTCTTACAAAAAATTGGACTAATGATGTATGCAGTATTTAAATTCTTGATGTAGATGCTACATGGTTTTTTTAATCCTTGCACCTGTCGACAAAAAGATCAAAGATCATTCTAAGATGATCATCTCAGAACGAATCAAATTGGATGGTTTTATTTTTTAATCTTTCTTACTTGTTTCCAATAAACTAAGAATCAAATTAGATGGTTTTATTTTTTAATCTTTCTGACTTGTTCCCAAGAAACTAAGAGGTCGAACATATTAAGAAAAACCGGTCATTCACAGCCACTAATAAAGGATTTCTTGAAAAGTTAAGGATTAATAATTCTTTTTAGAAATCAAATGGATTTGGTCTTAAACAAATGCGAGGAAGGTAATAAAAAAAGAAAGAAGATGAGTTTTTCTTTCTTTCTTAAAATCATTTAGAAGCCGTGCAAGATGAAAGTCTCATGCACGATTTTGAATGAAAAAGAAGTGAGGAATTCTCTTTTCAACTCTTATTCTTCCACTCTAGTTGTTTTTCTTTCTGTTTCTTTAAAAGTAGGTTTTAGTTTTAGCCACTTGAATTTTTGATATTCATTTTTATTTCTCATTAAATGAATGATATCGTTTTTTGGAAATCCTAGCTATTCTAAGCATGATAGTAGAGAATCTTACTGCTATTACATAAACAAACATTAAACGTATTCTTGCATATTTATCTATAGGTCAAATTGGATATGTAATTATTGGAATAATTGTTGGAGACTCAAATGGTGGATATGCAAGCATGATAACTTATATGCTTTTCTATATCTTCATGAATCTATAAACTTTTTTCTTGTATTGTATTATTTGGTTTACACATTGGAAATAATAACATTCAAGATTATGCAGAATTATATACGAAATGTCCTTTTTTGGTTCTCTCTTTAACCCTATGTCTCTTATCCCTCCCTAGGAGGTTTTCCTCTATTAGCAAGTTTTTTCAAAAAACTCCATTTATTCTGGTGTGGATTGCAAACAAGCCTATTTCTTGATTTCAATAGGGAATATCAATGACTTTGAAAGAATTAAACGAGGAGCCGTATGAAGTGAAAATCTCATGTATAATTTTGTAGACTGGTAGTAAGGGTGACTTATCTGTCAACTTTTTCATTATCACCCCCAAAGAGCCAAACTTTACCTTACATTAAGTTGTCAGAGTACGATTAACCTCTAGATTTGAAATCACTACTTATATACCTGACAATGACCATAATTCACAATAACATTCTGTAGTTTTCGTAAGAGGGGGGAGGGTTAAGGATTTACCAGGTGTGAAATATCACATTGTTCAAAGAACCCCAGATGCTGTTGGAGTAAAGGATCGTTAACAAAGACGTTCTAGTGCGTTGTGGATTCATATCCAAGACTATCATTTAATGATGTCATGTGAATTGCTAAAAACATGTAAAGTGCATGGCTAATCTAATAACAAAAGTTTCGTAAAGGGAATGAAGCAGGCTATCATGAGACAAAAGATCTTTTTTTAAAGAGATTCAATTTATAACTATTCTATGTCTAAGGTCCAATATTAGAATAATTTCAGAGGTTTTCCTTGACTGTATTCATGTCAACAAACAATTTGAAATGCCTCGACTTTTTTAGTGCAGGTTCGAGTCAAATAACAATGATTTGAATCACTTCCTTTTACATTATTTTAGAAACCCAAGGACTCAATTGTATGGAAATAAAAAATACATAATTTCTAATCCTAACAGGAAAAGGAGGGAAACAAACACTCAATTTAAAGTGAGTAAATAGAATTTCATACTCAATCTCATAGATACATATATAATTTTGTGGAAAGCCATATTCGATGAAAGTCGTATGTAAGGCTTGGAGGGAGGTTTTTCATATCTTTCAAGATCCACCCTATAATATAAGGTCAAAAAGTCAAAATAAATAATTTTATTAGCCCTTATAAAAGAAAAATTGATTTTTGAGAATCCCTTGCATGTTTATGTCATGTCGAGGTACTGCAGAAAAAAGATTACAAAATTCGATCCACTTTATTGTAATTGATTATTTATCATATTAGTTAACCGTATTCTAAAACACAAAAAAAAAATCATTGGCTTATCAAATTCACCACTGAGCCATAGAAAATATTCAATAAAAGACAGAAACAAATCCATTATCTGTTTTACATTAAGCAATACATGGAGTAACTCTCGATATAGTAGTAAAAGTAACAAGTGTAGGCAGATTGACTCATCAAGTTCCCATTAAAATAAGATCCACACAAGAAAAAACTCTTGCCATTCGTTGGTTATTAGGAGTTTCCCAAAAATATCCAGGTTAAAATATGGTTTTCAAATTAAGTTTTGAATTGATGGATGATGTTAAAGGGAGTGACAATGCCATATACAAAAAGGAAGAGACTCATAGGATGGTAGAGGAAAATAGAGCTTTTGCACATTTTCGTTAATCCATGAACATGATCTATATCTATATAGAAAAATATATTTAAGAATTCATACATCTTGATCGAAAAAGAATTGATAAAAAAAGAAAGAATCAAAATTTATCATTATATTTCTAAAAAAAACTAAAAGAAAATGAAAGATTAAACATAAATCATGGATCAATTAAGCCCTTTCGGAGACTTGCTTAGAATAAGAAAGAGGTAAATACCATGGAATAAGGTTTGATCCTATTTACGGGGATTCCATAAATATCCCATTCCAAAAAATAGAAGAGAAAATTCAAAACAATTAAGATTTTTTTGGAGATTGGATGCAAGAAGAGAAAGTTCAAAACAATTAAGATTTTTTTAGAGATTGGATGCAGTTACTAATTTATGATTTGGCATGTATAGAATGAAAACTTCATTCTTGATTCTACAAGAATTTTTATAAAAGCCTTTCATTTGCGTGTTTTCGATGAAAGTTTTATTTTTCCAGAATGTATTCTAATTTTTAGCCTAATTCTTCTAACGATGATTGATTCAACCCCTGATAAAAAAGATATGCCTTGTTACATTTCATCTCTTTAACAAGTTTAGTAATGAGTATAATGACCCTATTATTTTGATGGAGATAAGAACCTATGATTAGCTTTTCGAGAAATTTTCAAACTAACAATTTCAATGAAATCTTTCAATTTTTTATTTTTCTATGTTCAACTTTTGTATTCCTCTATCCATAAAGTACATTGAATATATAGAAATGGCTATAACAAAGTTTCTCTTATTTGTATTAACAACTACTCTAAGAGAAGAGTTTTTATGCGGTGCTAACAATTTAATAACTATCTTTGTAGCTTTAGAATGTTTTAGTTTATGCTCATTCCTATTATCTGGATATACCAAGAAAGATGCATGGTCTAGTGAGGCTATTAGAAAATATTTACTCATGGGTAAGGCAAGCTCTTCTATTCCAGTTCATGGTTTCTCTTGGCTATGTGATTCATCATGGGGAGAGATTGAGCTTTAAGAAATAATGAATGTTCTTATTAATGCACAAATTTAGAACCCCTTGGGAATTTCAACTGCGCTTCTATTCATCACTATAGAAATTGGGTTTAAGCTTTCTACAACCCCTTCTCAACAATGAACTCCTAATATATACGAAGGAGTATGGCTCGTTTGAAAAATTTATACCTCTTTATCTATCTATAAAATGCTTGGATTTTTCAAAACTCCATGAAGAAAATAATGGTGTTTTTTTTTGTTTTTTTTCAAGATCATTATTTTATGGTCCAACCAAATATTAAAAATAGTTATTTTTTTTCATAAAATTTGATTTTTAATTTTTTTCTAACAAGGCTTGGGTAGAAATTCTCTCTTTCTCGATGCATGCTTTTTTCAAATCCAAAACTTCCTGGTCGGTTTTGGCTTGAAACAATAAAATTGAACCAACTACCTGAATTGGTTTGTGTGATTTTTGATTTATTTGGTTTAAAAACCAAACAAATTAAAAAATCAATTTGTCTTTTTTTCTTTCAAATTTTAATTTTACAATATAAAAAAATAAATAAATTATAAAATCTGATAAAAATATTAAAAATTAAATATATAAAATGAAACTAAAATATTTTTACGAGATTCAATCGGAATTATAGTTACTCAAAGTTTCTTAAAAAAATTCAGGATTAAGCAGAGGTGGAACTAAAGGTCTAACATAAAAGATTTTAAAAAATTTCTAAAAAATTTCATATGCTTAAAACTTGCGAGACCACTTGAGGTTTAAAATGTAGTTAATATTGTAATGGTTTTTGTTGTTGTAGTTTGAAAAAAAATTAATTAAGGAAATTTATTTTTATTTGTAGTTGGTTGGATTAAATTATATATTTGGTTAAGATTATATTTGAAATTGTTATTGAATAAAAAAAATTTAATTTTTTTATTAAAATCATGGTTGAAAGTGATATTACTAGTAAAATATTTAAAAAAGACTTGTACTAATTTATTAGTTCGCAATTACATTAATGTGCGTTGGATTATCAATCCATCATAATTACAACAATTGAACATTACGATCTTACTTTTATTATTTTATTAAACTAGCTGCAATCTTATCAAAAACATAATTCATTTGAGAAGATCTTTAGTATCAATGACTTTGTGAATATGAAATGACATCAGTTAAAAAATTATTCGGAAAAAAATTAGGATGACGATTACATTCTGTAAATACCATATCTTCCTGTGACTTTCATCTAATATAGTAATATAGTGTTTTTAATGCCACTATGATCTGAGCTTGTGTTTTGGAAGGACACACGAGCATGTTTTGCAAAGTTCTCAATCAATTTTTCCGCACTTCAAATATGCATTCCATCACACAGTGTATTGACTAGTGTGGATAATTGAATACTTTATCTTAACTTCTTGGTTGTCCTCATTGATAAAATTCTAGCAAGTTATATTCCTTATCATTATATGAACCTAAATTCCCTATTCATTTGCATATCCAGAATCTGCTATGATAACAAGTAATAAATTTGCAAGGTATTCCCTAACGAAAGATTAGAGCTTCATCATAAAATAAAATTAAAATTTTCTTATGTTATTACGTTATAGCTTTAGAAATTTGATGCTAAGATTGTCAATTGCCTCAAGAAAAATACGCATGTCATAAGCACTATTTTCCTATCTAACTTAAAAAAATATGAATTGCATGTCAAAGTTATACATAACTATTACATTTTGAGTCAATACATCTTTCTTGTCAATGAATAGAATTTGATTTTTGCATATACATAAGCACACACATTTATGCCATTAATAACTCCACAATTCTACATGAAAAAAAAAGATGCAACACTTTTTAAATGATTGAAAAAAATTTATCTAAATGATAAAAAAATATATTAGTGTTACCTTGAAATGAGTTATATATCTTGAATTTGTTGTAATTTCCCGTGGTGTGCTTTTAAATTCAGGGTTTTATGATTGTATAACATCTAATATGAGTGAATATCTTGTTCTCAAAACTTTATTAAAGTATCCATTAATATTTTTACTTGAATTCTAAAGTCTTTCTTGAACCTCATTATTTGAAGTGCTTAATACTAATGTATATAAAAAACATTGTCGTATTTTTAGTAACACTCATCATTCTCGAAGCTTTTAGCTTATATTGTGTTTCTAAATCATAGCACAAGTTTTGAAATATTATTGCATCCATCCTAAATATGTTTATATATTTTTCCTGATGTCTTTGCATGAAACTATACAAGGTTCTTTATATATATAATTATTATAATGCATAGAGAGAACTCCAACCATATATACTGTCAGTTTATGACGACCAAACTCGTGCCTCTAAAATAGCTTACCATCTCATCACTATCATTTTTGTCGTCGTCGTCGTCGTCATCATCATCTATATTGTTACCATTACTACTACTATCATTAATAATAACATAATCAACAATGTAATTCATTGTATTATTATAATCCTCATCAAATATATCTTTGAATAGATCATTGAATTATTTGGCCTTTGTATCTATAATGATAGATAGATATTTTTAAAAAATCCATTCACATGGATAAATAAATAAATAAATTTACATGTTTGATTCAAAACTTATTACTTGAATGGCTTCCTCAAATTAAAAATATAAAATTTTATTATTATTTTTTATGTGAATTTGATCACATAAATCATGAATGTTTTGACAACAAGTGTATTTAACTAGTTTTTTCATCATATACAAATAAATAGTCGGAATCCAAAGTCATTAAAGAAGAAGAAAAATATATAAAATAGCCATTTATTATCATTTTGAATTAGCCTTTTCAATAAAAAGCTCAAGAAAGGTACAACAAATTGCAATTTTATAACATTTTTAGGCCTACTAATAATATAAGAATTCAAAAGTGATTTAAAACTACAGTTAAGTGTGTAATTTGTTGAATGACAAATTAAAATATAAAATTTATATTATAATCTGGTTAGGTATGTTTTAACATTGATTCTGAGTCTGAAAATATAAAACTATTATTTATCTATAACAATGAAAAGAGAATAAGTTAACTTAACATTTATACAGGAAAAGATGCAAGTTTAGTCAATATTTCAAATGCAAAGTCATCATCCAAACTACAATAAAATAAAATAAAAATGTGATACCCCACGTAACTATATAGACTATTTATTTGTGATACCCCACACATTTGCAGAACAACATTTAAAGTAGGCAGCCCCACGTAAAAACATTTTCAAACGAGCTTTTAAAGCAGGCAATGCGCCAAGAATAGCTAAACACAAGTACCCTTTTTAGTCCATAGAAAAATAAAATAAACCGGCAAACCATAATAGAAATGGAAGAAAACCACAACTAAAATTTCAATGAATAAAAATAAATTGGGAAAGAAAGAGATTAGAACCACGAGTGCTTATAAGAATTATCATTACCAGATCAACGGCTCCTGCAATAATAATGGAGATGTAGTTTCAAAAATAAATTGGATTTGATATTTTTAAGAACAAGCATAGTTGAAATGTTTAAATCAAAATTTACCTATATTTTTATGCGAAAAACACGAGCCCGGACCCGAAAAGAAGGACCTTGAGGATGGTAGTTTGTGTAATTCCGGTGATGGTTTGTGGGTTTCGCAATGTTTGTGGCCTAAATAAATAGAGGTTGTTGAAAAAGAGATCAATGAAGAGTGGACGATGAGAATAATTGTTTTACTGAGCAGGGAAGAGAGGATCTGTGATCAACAAAAAGAAAAAGAAGGAAAAGATAAGAAAACGTCTTCTATCTTGAAGTACTTTTTACACAGGAATTTTAAAAGTAGATGAAGCCTGCTTTTTTTTCACGTGTGGGGTGTTCAGGTCAGCTTACGCACACCACGACTAATCCTTACGGTTCATTGAACATCTTGCAAGCCCAGTGAATAGGTAAAACACCATGAAAGTGATAAACGTGCATGGTAAGGTTCGAACCCATGTACTGAGGAAGAGGACAAACCCCTCTCAGTACTGAGCTAGAACCTCACTTGCGTTTTTGATTAACTCGTGGGTGGCTTCAATTACTTTCTGCACAAGAATGTTAAAAGTAGGGGGAGCATGCTTTTGATTAAACTTGTGGTTGGACCACGTTTTGACATGAATCCCACCTTCTTAAACCTGTGTTATTCGGGTGAAACTGCACCACACTTTCTACTACCAAAACAATCACCCTCGTAGTCACGCCACTTTTGCCACGGAAAGAGGTTCTATTAATTAATTCCGTGCAACTATTACTCTGAAAAAGATTCCGCTCCTTTTCCTCTTCCCTACTCAATGCAGCAGCAGCAGCAGCGCCACCGTCACAAGGGTCCTCCACGAAAGCCGTTGATCGAGCTCCAACCGGGTCAGGTTGCATTCCGAGTAGTCTGTCATGTTTCGAAAATCGGTGGTCTCACCAGCCACTCCAGCTCCGTAATATCCCCAATCTGGCTTGAAGCCGGTTGCCTTGTTCACTGCGAGGAGGCGGTGAAGGGGTCGGAGCACCGGGTGATAGTGGTGGTGGGGTCCGCGTCCCCAGAGAGGAAAATTGCGGTGGGTGAAGGTGAGACGGTTGAAGTGTCTGGAGCGCAGGAGGCGGTGGTTAGGGTTTTAGAGAGGATGTGGAGGGGGGATGGGAAGAAGGATGGCCGTGATTACGAGGGTTATTGTGGACTTTTGGCCAATACGTCGCAGATTGGTGCCGTTGTGGGTAGAGAAAGCAGGAATATCAAGAGAATGAAGAGAACTAGTGGGGCCCATATCTGGATTCTCCCGGCTCCTCTATGCGCTTTGAAGGAAGATCAATTAATTCAGGTTTAATTCTTCTGTTTTCTTGTCCTACAGATTTGTCCTATAATAATTCATGATAAATTTTGCGTTTTTGTAGGAGAGAAATATAATTTTTTACATCACAGTTTAAGAAAATAAAATCTTTTATATTATCTGAAATGATATTTGAAAAAATTGGTTTTTGAAAAAAAAAAAAAGATTACAGGCAGTAGCACTATGACTGTAAAGAAAGCAGTAATTGCTGTAACTAGTTGCCTTCAAGATTATCCTCCATGCGAGAAGGATGAAGTGGGTTTAGGACTTGGAGCTGTTGGGAGAAGGAGAAGTGGTTCCTCTGGTGATCCAAATGCTGAATTCTCTCCTCATTCGTGTCCCCTGCTACCCATATATTCTGAAAATATTGCAACTGATGGAGACCATAAGAAACCTAATGAACAATCACAAGTTCAATTTAGGATGATCTGTTCCCATGGTGCAGCCGGGATCATCATAGGCAAGGGAGGGTCTGTAGTCAGAGCTCTGCAAAATCAAACTGGTGCTTCTATCATCTTTGCTCCTCCTATAACCAACTCCGATGACCGTCTAGTTACTGTTTCTGCATTGGAGAACCTTGAATCATCCCACTCTCCTGCACAGAATGCACTTCTTCTTGTCTTTGCTAGATCTATTGAGCATGACATTGAGAGAGCTCGTTCCTTGGGTTTGATTGAGGAAATTACCGTGACAGCAACCCTCCTGCTGCCATCAAATAGGGTCTCTTGTTTGATTGGAAGAGGAGGTAGGGTAGATTCAGAAATGATAGGAACAACTGGTGCTGATATACAGATAATGCAAGGGGACCAATTCTTTGATTTCGCTTCAAAGAATGATGCAGTGGTGCAGGTGCAATTTTTATCGTCTAACTTTTTTTTATTTGTTTTCAAGTTATCGTGACATTAAAAGGATTTTAGTATACAACATAAACTGGGTTGAAGTATGTCATTGCGTCTAATAATCATTGCTTAATGTGATTTTTGGTTCTGCCGTGATTTGTGCTTGTAATCATTTATCTGCTCCTCTCCCTCCAAGACAACACTTCTTCATCACCTGTCGTTGTCATCATCTAGTTTGTTTAGCAAATTTCACCTCTTCTTGTTACATTTTCAAAGCTCTACCAGTTCTCTGCACATCGATTGTATGTGGATATTTTTTTTTCATTTATCTTATTATATAAAATTTTGATGTTTTTGTTGTTTGTTGTGTAGGTATGCAATATTTTAAATGTACCAAGAATTCTGTCACTTATCGTTTGCCTTTTATTCTTTGATATTGTCTGATGATTTCAAAGTAGGGAATTTTTCTTGATCATCCAGGATAAAAACTGGTATAGAACTATAGATAGATACTGGGAAGTTTATACCTTGGAATGGAGTGTGATCAGCCAACATGGTAAAGTATTTGGAGCTTCTATTGAAGATTTATTCCCATATCTACCTGGTTAAAATCTTCGGTACCACCTACCTAGCGATTTATTCCCAAACTGGTATATGTTTTGCAGATTACAGGCAAGGAGAAAAATGTACAGAATGCTCTGTTTCAAGTTACCTGTAAACTGAGGGAGAATCTTTTGCCTACCGAGATGCTTGATGGATTGAGGGCAGGGAGCCCCTATAGAAGGGCGGGGGAGATCACTATGTTGCACCAATCAGCTGGTGAATCTCTCGATTCCAATCTGGAAACAAGCTTGGAAAAAAGAGTGGATCAAGTACATGATACTGCTTCCTCATTGCTGCATTTGCGACAGGTGAAGATTTTCTCTTCACTTGTTTGCAGTTTTAAATTATCTGAAATGAAATTTGAAAAAATTGGTGTTTGAAAAAAAAAAATAAAGATTACAGGGAGTAACTCTGTGGCCATAAAGAAAGCAGTGATTGATGTAACTAGCTGCCTTCAAGATTGTCCTTCTTATGAGAAGGATGAGGTGGATTTAAGCCTTGGAGCTGGTAGGAGAAGAAGAAGTGGTTCCTCTGATGAACCAATGTGTTCCCTGCTACCCACATATTTTGTAAATATGGCAACTCATGGAGACCATAAGAAACCTAATGAACAATCACAAGTTCAATTTAGGATGATCTGCTCCCATGGTGCAGCGGGGAGCATCATAGGCACGGGAGGATCCTTAGTCAGAGCTCTGCAAAATCAAACTGGTGCTTCTATCAGCTTTGCTCCTCCTATAACCAACTCCGATGACCGTCTAGTTACTGTTTCTGCATTGGAGAACCTTGAATCACCCCACTCTCCTGCACAGAATGCACTTCTTCTTGTCTTTGCTAGATCTATTGAGCATGACATTGAAAGAGCTCGTTCCTTGGGCTTGATTGAGGAAATTACTGTAACAGCAACCCTCGTGCTGCCATCAAATAATGCCTCTTGTTTGATTGGAAGAGGAGGTAGGGTAGATTCAGAAATGATTGAAACAACTGGTGCTGACATACAGATATTGCAAGGGGACCGAATCTTTGATTTCGCTTCAAAGAATGATGTAGTAGTGCAGGTGTGATTCTGATCATCTTAATTTTTTGTTTCTGTTGTCAAGTTATTGTGAAATAAAGAGGATTTTAGCATACAACATAAACTGGGTTGAAGTATGTCATTGAGTCGAATATTTGTTGGTTAATGTGATTTTTGGTGCTGCTGTGATTTATGCTTATAAACAGTTATGTGCTCCTCTCCCTCCAAGAACAATCAACACTTCTTCATCACCTGTCGTTTTCATCATCTAGTTTGGTTAGCAAATTTCACATCTTCTTGCAACATTTTCAAAGCTCTACCAGATCTCTGCGCATCAGTTGTATTTGTATTTTTTTCCATTTAACTTATTATATAAAATTTTGATGTTTTTGCTGTTTGTTGTGTAGATATGCAATATTTGAAATGTACCAAGAGTTCTGTCACTTATCAGTTGCCTTTTGTTCTTTGATTTTGCCTGATGCTTTCAAAGTAGAGGATTCTTCTTGATCATCCAGGATAAAAACTGGTATAGAACTATAGATAGATACTGGAATGTTTATACCTTGTAATGGAATGTGATCAGCTAACATGTTAAAGCATTTGGAGCTTCTATTGAAGATTTATGTCTTTTCTTTTTTTTTGAATTCCCAGTCCTGTACCTACCTGGTTAAAATCTTTGGTGCCCCCTACCTAGTGATTTATTTCCAAACTGTTATATGTTTTGCAGATTATAGGCGAGGAGAAAAATGTACAGAATGCTCTGTTTCAAGTTACCGGTAAACTGAGGGAGAATCTTTTGCCTACCGAGATGCTCAATGGATTGAGGGCAGGGAGCCCCTATAGAAGAGCAGGGGAGATCACTATGTTGCATCAATCAGCTGGTGAATCTCTCGATTCCAATCAGGAAACAAGCTTTGAAAAAAGATGGGACCAAGTACGTGATACTCCTTCCTCATTGCTGCAGTTGCCACAGGTGAAGATTTTTCTCCACTTGTTTGCAGTTTTAAATTATCTGAAATGAAATTTGAAAGAATTGGTGCATGAAAAAAAAAAAAAGATTACAGGGAATAGTTCTTTGGCCATAAAGAAAGCAGTGATTGATGTAACTAGCTGCCTTCAAGATTGTCCTCCATACGAGAAGGATGAGGTAGATTTAAGCCTTGGAGCTGGTAGGAGAAGAAGTGGTTCCTCTGGTGAACCATTGCGTTCCCTGCTACCCACATATTCTGAAAATATTGCAACTGATGGAGACCATAAGAAACCTAACGAACAATTACAAGTTCAATTTAGGATGATCTGCTCCCATGGTGCAGCCGGGAGCATCATAGGCAAGGGAGGGTCTGTAGTCAGAGCTCTGCAAAATCAAACTGGTGCTTCTATCATCCTTGCTCCTCCTATAACCAACTCCGGCGACCGTCTAGTTACTGTTTCTGCATTGGAGAATCTTGAATCATCCCACTCTCCTGCACAGAATGCACTTCTTCTTGTCTTTGCTAGATCTATTGAGCATGACATTGAGAGAGCTCGTTTCTTGGGCTTGATTGAGGAAATTACCGTGACAGCAACCCTCCTGCTGCCATCAAATAGGGTCTCTTGTTTGATTGGAAGAGAAGGTAGGGTAGATTCAGAAATGAGAGGAACAACTGGTGCTGATATACAGATAATGCAAGGGGACCAATTCTTTGATTTCGCTTCAGAGAATGATGCAATGGTGCAGGTGCAATTTTTATCATCTTACTTTTTTTATTTGTTTTCAAGTTATTGTGACATTGAAAGGATTTTAGTATATAACATAAACCGGGTTGAAGCATGTCATTGAGTCTAATAATCATTGCTTAATGTGATTTTTGGTTCTGCCGTGATTTATTCTTGTAATCTGTTATCTGCTCCTCTCCTTGCAAGAACAATCAACACTTCTTCATCACCTGTCGTTGTCATCATCTAGTTTGATTAGCAAATCTCACCTCTTCTTGTAACATCTTCAAAGTTCTACCAGTTCTTTGTGCATCGATTGTATTTGGATTTTTTTTTAATTTATCTTATTATGTAAAATTTTGATGTTTTTGTTGTTTGTTGTGTGGATATACAATATTTTAAATGTACCAAGAGTTCTGTTACTTATCGGTTGCCTTTTGTTCTTTGATATTGCTTGATGCTTTTAAAGTTGAGGATTTTTCTTGATCATCCAGGATAAAAACTGGTATAGAACTATAGATAGATACTGGTAAAGCATTTGGAGCTTCTGTAGAAGATTTATGTCCTTTTGTTTTTGAATTCCCATTGCCCTACCTTCTTTTTAAAAACCGTTGGTGCCACCTGCCTATCCCAAACTGTTACATGTTTTGCAGATTACTGGTGAGTACAAAAATGTACAGAATGCTCTCTTTCAAGTTTCTTGTAAACTGAGGGATAATCTTTTGCCCACCAAGATGCTCAATGGATTGAGGGCGGGGAGCCCCTATAGAAGAGCAGGGGAGAGCACTATGTTGCATCAATCAGCTGGATCAGTCAGCCGGCGAACATCTCGATTCCAATCAGGAAACAGGTTTGGAAAAAAGAGTGGATCAGGTACGTGATCCTCCTTTACTAAACTTGCAGCAAGGGGAAGATTCTCTCTTCCCTTGTTTGCAGTTTTATATGTAGTTCAGCCCAAAAGGTTTGTTGTCATGTGGTCACGGAAATTGCATAGGGGGCTAACAATATACAGCACAGACAATGAACGCAGCTCAACCTCCTCTGTCAAGGTTTCAGAACTTGAAAGGGTACCGAGGGAGGTGCTTAATCAGGCACGAGGGAGTTCCTGTGGGAGGGAGTGTTGGATGGAGACCACTTGTCCTGAATCTCCTGATTATTTTCCATAAGAAATTTTAACACTAGGAAATGAGATTTTAGCTGATGAACATAGATATGGTTTGTGTCACAGTCCTGCGTGCTTGTCAATTTGAAATAGTACGCTGTAATATTTACCAGTTAATATGGAAGCATTCTTCTTCTAGTCAAGGTGCTTTAGGTTATGAAGATGATTTGATAAAAAATTAAGTAACAAAATATGACTTGGGATATTTGAAGAAGGAATCTGTTGAGTGCTCAGGTGAGAGACCAATGAAACTTCTTCCATATTTTGCCATATTAGCTTATCTGTGGGAATAAACTAGGGCAAAGGCCAAGAGCATGAACTCCATCAAAATTATTTAAATGAAATAAAATTAGTGCTTTAATTTCTAATGTCAAAGAAAGACATGGTGCAAGGCAGGGAGATTTTAGGATTTCTTTACTGGTAAAATTCCTCCTTATTGTGGGGGAGAAGATTCTTGAGATATAAAACCCTTAACATAAATAATTATTTATCTAGAAAAACCTTTACTGGACTTTTGATTTCACTTTCATTCCATCAGTTCTAGTTTAAAAGACAGACTATGTTGAAGCATATTTCATTTCACCTAGAGTCATGACTTGTTTCGGTAATTTCGCTCAAATTTCACCCGAAACGTTTTCATTCCATCAGTTCTAGTTATCTTTGCTTAATGCATTTATTTATTAATTACTCAAGCAGTCATGCATTTATTTCATCAAATTATCATGGTATTAACCTTCATGGAGCTACTTGCTTGTTTTCTTAGTCAAATAAGGTGATGGTACGAATGCCACAGCATTTACCTCATTAAAATAATATTTTTTTTATTTTTTTAAAAATATTTTTAATATTATTATATCAAAATAATCTAAAAATATAGAAAATATTAATTTAAAGTTAAGAAAAAAATAAAAAAAATTTAATTTTTTAAATCATTTTTAAAACGCAAAATCAAAAAATAAAATAAAAATATGTTAATATTTTTTAAAATCATATATTAATATAAAAAATAATTTAATATATTTAAAATAAAAATACTTTTAAAAAATAACCATAAATATTTCCATAACAGTGTTGGTATAAGTTGATAACTGGGCTTCAATCTATGATGAAACTACAGATCCAAGGCAAGGGCATCCACAGATGCGGCCCATGGTTCATTCCCAAAATTTCAAATTTCAGCACCATTTTAATTTATTATATATTGTTAGATTAATAGAATATATTTAGCCCTGCCATCTTGCTTTACAGGGCTTAAAACTGATAATATAATTACCGTTAAAAAAAAGGATCCCTTGAATATGGGTTGGATTCTAAATCTCTATGGTGTATGCAACATGTTTTGAATTTATTGTTAAATTTCTTTTTTTGTATTCAAAATATTTTTTAATCTGACCGCTTAAATTCTAGTTGTTAATATATATATATATATATCCAACGACCCGATAATAAGATTGATTACCCGGGTCGTTTCCGAGGCCCGGTTCACTCACTCGTCGGGTTGGGGTGCCCATAAATCTTTTATTCACACCAACTCGCACTCACACTCACACTCACACGCTCACCCTCATTCCATTTTATGGTTTTTTCCCACTCTCTTCTTTTGTTTTAGTGTCTTCATCCTCTGTTCTAGTGGAAGGAAAGGTAAAAATAGTTGGTACGCTCTAAAAAATTCCCTCCTTTTCCATTTCTCCACTCGATGCAGCACCACCAGAAGCATCACTGTCACAAGCGCCCTCCACGACAGCCGTTGATCGAGCTCCAACCGGGTCAGGTAGCATTCCGAGTAGTCTGCCATTTTTCGAAAATCGGTGCTCTCATCGGCCACTCCGGATCCGTAATATCCCAAATTCGGGTTGAAACCGGTTGCCTTGTTCACTGCCAGGAGGACGTGAAGGGGTCGGAGCACCAGGCGATCCTGGTGGTGGGGTCCGCATCCCCAGAGAGGAAAATCGCATTGGATGAAGATGAGACGGTGGAAGTGTCTGCAGCGCAGGAAGCGGTGGTTAGGGTTTTGGAGAGGATGTGGGAGGTTGATGCGGAGAAAGATGGCCGTGATTGCGAGGGGTATTGTGGACTTTTGGCCAATACATCGCAGATTGGTGCCGTTGTGGGTAGAGAAGGCAGGAATATCAAGAGAATGAAGAGAGCTAGTGGGGCTCATATCTGGATTCTTCCGGCCCCACTTTGCGCGTTAAAGGAAGAGCAATTAATTCAGGTTTTTTTCTTCCTTTTTTAGCTACATGTTTCTCGTATAGTAATTCATGATAGATTTTATGTTTTTCTAGGGGAAAGTAAGACAAATTTTGATGTATTTAATAATTTCCTAAATCATAGTTTAAGAAAAATAAAATCTTTTATATCATCTGAAATGAAATTTGAAAAAATTGGTGTATGAAACCAAAAAAAAAAAGATTACAGGGAGTAGCACTGTGGCTGTAAAGAAAGCTCTGATTGCTGTAACTAGCTGCCTTCAAGATTGTCCTCCATATGAGAAGGATGAAGTGGATTTAAGCCTTGAAGCGGTTAGGAGAAGAAGAAGTGGTTCCTCTGGTGATCCACATGCAGAATTCTTCCCTCATTTGTGTTCCCTGCTACCCACATATTCTGAAAATATTGCAACTGATAGAGACCATAAGAAACCTAACGAACAATTACAAGTTCAATTTAGGATGATCTGCTCCCATGGTGCAGCCGGGATCATCATAGGCAAGGGAGGGTCTGTAGTCAGAGCTCTGCAAAATCAAACTGGTGCTTCTATCATCCTTGCTCCTCCTATAACCAACTCCGGCGACCGTCTAGTTACTGTTTCTGCATTGGAGAATCTTGAATCATCCCACTCTCCTGCACAGAATGCACTTCTTCTTGTCTTTGCTAGATCTATTGAGCATGACATTGAGAGAGCTCGTTCCTTGGGCTTGATTGAGGAAATTACTGTGACAGCAACCCTCCTGCTGCCATCAGATAGGGTCTCTTGTTTGATTGAAAGGGGAGGTAGGATAGATTCAGAAATTATAGAAACAACCGGTGCTGATATACAGATATTGCAAGCAGACCAATTCTTCTATTGCGCGTCAAAGAATGATGTAGTATTGCAGGTGCGCTTCTGATTGTCTTAATTTTTGTTATCTGTTTTCAAGTTATTGTGAAATAAAGAGGATTATAGTAGACAACATAAACTGGATTGAAGTATGTCATTTAGTCTAATATTTGTTGGTTAATGTGATTTGTGCTTATAAACAGTTATGTGCTCCTCTCTCTCCAAGAACAATCAACACTTCATCATCACCTGTCGTTGTCATCATCTAGTTTGGTTAGCAAATTTCACCTCTTCTTGCAACATTTTCAAAGCTCTACCAGTTCTCTGCGCATCAGTTGTATTTGTATGGTTTTTTTTTTCATTTATCTTATTACATAAAATTTTGATGTCTTTGCTGTTTGTTGTGTAGATATGCAATATTTTAAATTGAACAAGAGTTCTGTCACTTATCGGTTGCCTTTTGTTCTTTGATATTGCCTGATGCTTTCAAAGTAAAGGATTTTTCTTGATCATCCAGGATGATAACTAGCTTACAACTATAGATAGATACTGGAATATTTATACATTGTAATGGAATGTGATAAGCCAACATGGTAAAGCATTTGGTGCTTCTATAGAAGATTTATGTCTTCTTCTTCTTGTTTTTAATTCCCATTCCTCTACCTACTTGGCAAAAAACTTTTGGTGCCATCTGCCTAGCGATTTATTTCCGAACTGTTATGGTTTTTGCAGATTACTGGTGAGTCCAAAAATGTACAGAATGCTCTGTTTCAAGTTACCAGTAAACTGAGGGATAATCTTTTGCCTACCGAGATGCTCAATGGATTGAGGGTTGGGAGCCCCTATAGAAGAGCGGGGGAGATCTCTAGATTGCATCAATCAGCTGACGAGTCTGTTGATTCCAATCTAGAAACAAGTTTGAAAAAAAGTGTGGATCAAGTGCGTGATCCTCCTTCCTCTTTGCTGCAGTTGCCGCAGGTGAAGATTTTCCCTTCCCTTGTTTGTGGTTTTATATTAAGTTCATCCGAAAAGCTTTTTTGTCATGTGGTCACAGAAATTGCATGGAGAGCGGACAACATACAGCACAGACAATGGTAGCAGCTCAACCACCTCGGGCAAGGTTTCAGAACTAGAAAGGGCCCTGCATTTTCTTTTACCGAGGGAGGGAGGTGCTTAATCAGGCAGGAGGGAGTTCTGGTGGGGGAGTTATGGACGGACAACGTGTCCCGAATGTCCTGATTATGTTCCAATTTGAAATAGCACGCAGTAAGAGTTATGGTGAGATTGAGAGGGAGTTTGGGGTGTGCTCTAGTGAGAGACAATGAAACCTTCGGCATGTATTGCATGCATAGATTTCCATTACTTCTGTGCTTTCCAGTGGGAAAAAACTAGGCAAAAAGCTAAGACCATGAGCATCCAAGGATTACTCAGTATAGAAAGCGAACTTCGATGAACTCCATCAAAATCATTTAGCTAAAAATCAAATGATTACTCTAATTTCTAATATCAAGGAAAGACATGGTTTAAGGCAGGGAAATTTTGGGAAGTGCCCATGCCTTCTTGACTGGTAAGATTCTACCTTGTTTAGGGGAGAGATTATCGACATATAAAACCCTTGAATAATTATTTATACCATATAATTTAGCACCACCAATGTAGAAAAGAAGTAAATATGCCACGAATTTTTTCTTTTAAAGATGGTGAATATATTTATAGGCAATAAATATAAAGCATAGACAAAATTATTTTTTATTTAATAATTAAAGATTTGTCTAATGCTTTGTTTGTTTAAGTGATTGTATTGTGTTTTCTTTTTTTAATTTTATTTTTTCAAATCATTGTGATATTCTAATATTAAAAATAAAATTTGTAAAAATAATTATTATTTTAATATATTTTTAAAAATATTCACTACCACACTACTACAATATTATTAAAATATTATTTTTATTTGCTAAATGAAGAGTTAACATCTTGTTCTTTCATATTATTGGCACCCATGAACTCCTATTTCAATGCCACACAAAATCTCGTGAAGAGTTAACATGCGCATAATTAGACAGAATCAATGAATACTCGATTGAGCAATGACTCACAATTTGGCTGAGTTGTTACAAGATGAAACACTTGACAGATTTACCATTAAGTACTTAATTCACCAACGATTGAAGCAAGAATTTCTGGTCTCTGTAATGGAATCTCTTTTTTCCAGGTTCCAGTGATTTTAGTGATTCTCTCTGCGGGGATGCAGCAACCAGAGAGTTGAAGATTCTGCTCGACGATTATTGTAATAACTAAGGATTTGAAATGGATTTAGCAACTGATGATTTTAAGGTTAGTGGTGCTCTAAGGACATTGGAATGGAGGAAAAAGACACGGACCATTATTCTCTTCCGGACCAGTCGAGTCGAGTCATGTGTAAACGTTAGGCACGCTGATTGTCGGAGATGCTTCTTGGATAGATCTGCTGGGAGATTCATACAACACGTACTTGAAGGAGTTTTTTTATTGGTGGGTGTCGTGTGGACCTGATATGGAAAATATGGTGATTCTCTCCTTTGAGGTCTTATGGATATAATTATTATTTTTAATTTCTTACCTTTTACAAATTATTATTTAGATTTTTTTTTCTGTTTTCCTTTTTTTTTAATTGTTTATGTTTTGTGGGCTTGTGGGCCTTTTATTTTTATTTTTTTGAAATAAAGTTAAATTGTTGTTGTTTTAGGACATTTTTGTTAAAAAAATGTATAAAAAATATATAATTATATAAATTATGATGTTTTGAGATTCCTAATGCTTAGGAATCATGTCTGAGCACATTTAATCTTTACTTAATCTTGTAAGGTATATACGATTTTTTATGTGTAAACTATCCCGTCTGTTTTTTCAAGAATTTTTTTATAAAAGATATATTGTTATAATATATAAATTATTTTTTTATTTTTATACCTTTTACATGGACATTTAATATCATCTCTATTAATATTTTTCGGATTAGATAATATGTAATTAATAAAACCTTCAATCTTATTACAATAATTTATTATATGCAACCCTTTGAATGAATATCGATACATACATAAATAATTATCCATTACTTATATCAAATTTATATAGAATATTGATGATAATATATATTAATTAATTATATAACCTAAATAAATTGATTAATATTGGTTTAACTCAAACTTATTCAATCTATTTTAATAGTACTCTTAAATTATTATCAATTATTTATATAAATTCAAAATCCTATACATTTACTAAAATTTTCAATTCAACAATAAAATCTTCAACTCAACATTTATAAAAAATTTCAACTCAACAATAAAATTAAAAAAAATATAAAACAGACTCATTAAATAAGTTATTATGTATTTCATTACAAAACATTAAAGTTATAAAATCAAAATCAATTTTATTAAATTACAAACAAATATATTTTTTAAAAATCTCAAACAAACCCTAATATTTATAAATAATATATTCATACAATAAATTTCCGTGATAAAAATTATAAAACAAGAAAACATGCAAACAAATTATATATATAATGTAAAAATATATAATAAAAATTAATATTTTAAAATTGAATTCAAACAAAAAATAAATAATTTTGCTTATTGATATGAAAAATCCTAAAAAAAAATAAATCGAAACATAAATGCTAGCAATGTTTGGGTGGCTGGGGAAGGGTTCAGTTGTATTGATTAGGAGTGGGGGTTAAATATTATTAATGGATTTACAAACAATTTTTGTTGATAGGTTTATTTTATCAGTAATCTTATTTGTATAAATAACATAAAAAGAAACTAATTTGGCTTCTTCTCTTTTCAACTCTTTTTTTTTATTATGATTTTCTTGATATATATTATTTAACGATGAACATAACAATTTTTTTTACTAGTATTTCTATTTATTCTTTAATTTTATAGTAGTGTAAATTACCATAAGAAACACATTATTTAACAAATAAAAAAAGTACAATAATTATCTACTTGGAATTTTCAATAAACAAGTGTCTAGCAAGAAGACAGTACCTTAAGAAGCGCATAAAATAGCACTTCTTAATTAGTAGTGGTACTCGTACCTAAGAGGAATATTACAACAAGGCTAGAATTACTCAAGGTAGCAAACTAATTAAGAGGGATAATATTCACAAACATTAATAATCTTGTGGTTGGCCATTGTAGGAGTAGAGACTAAGGTCCAGGGAAGTACGGGAAGTAGTGTCATTGCCATAGTCACCATAGCCACAGCCGCTACTGTAATAAAAGTCTGGGTTAGTATTGTTGATGTTGAAAGAGCTACTGATGTCCTCACCAAGCATGGGAAATAGAGGAAGTGTCTCAATCTTTGCAGCTGCTTCTTGTTCTTGACCAAATACAGCATAGGATGGACTGTGAGGGTTAATGTCAACCTCTGATCCATAGTTAATATTGCTCATGGATCCACTACCAGCACCATTGCTACCACCGGCTGGTGCTGAACAGTCCTGATGAAGCAAACAAAAGAATTTTTTTAGACCTTTTCTGCCCCGTATCCTGTTTACAGGAAAGGAAAATGGCAGGCTTAATTCAAAAAAAGAAGAAGTTGTTTTGTTCAAATCTATAATTCCAAGGAAACCAGAAAAGGTTCTGCCTTAACTATAGATATTGCCAAGAAACTTTTTAAGGCTGTAAATCTCCATTCTACCTCTGCCTTTGGGATGGGAGTATTAAGGCAAGATCTGATCAGTTGATGTTGGTAAAAAGGTAAATGAAAATTCACACAGCATTAGTATTCCACATGGGTGTAACTTTTATGTTGATTTCTTTCTACTTTAATGCCTAACAGCAAAAGCATATTAGATTACACCAACTTCAGCATCATCAAGAAGATCTTATCAAAGGCATAAGTCACTGACATTTTCTGAGTCATCATTTCTTACCCAAGAATTCTTCTCCTGCATGGTTAACGATCCATATCCATGGCTTTCTGCCTGCCCAACAGTAATCACACCGGTATTTGCAGATGAAGAAGCCGAAGAAAACCCTGCAAAATTGTCAACGCAAGACACATAAAATAAACAAAAACTCAAGTCTAGCTAGCCATGATAGCACTGGAAAAGAAGGAATCAGTTAGAGAGGGAAATAACAACCAGGATTATTATTACTGTTGGAGTACTTGTAAGAGTAATAATCTTCAGGTTTCCAGGCAGTTCTTTGTTGTATGGGGACTTCATTGGTGAGTCTTTTCTTTTGCCTCTCACGAGCTTTATGGTTCTGAAACCAATAAAATACATTCTTGCCTTCAATCTTGCCGTACTTTCTAAGCCTAGCAGAGATCTGCTGAATCTCAGCTCCATTTGGGGACCTCACACCTTTGATGTAGTACAGTTCCTTCAATATTCTTATCTGGTCAGTAGTGGGATTCCACCTTGTACTGGTTTGCCTGCAAAGAAAGTTCCCCTTGGCGCCACTGTTATTATCCTCATTTGGTTGTTGTTGGTGAGGTTCCATGATGGATTGAGAAGCCAGAACAAAAAAAAGGGAAGAGAACAAAATATCTAGAAGAGAGGATTAATTAGTTGTGAGAAAAGTAAGAGGTGGGGTAGCATGGTGTGTGGGCGAGATCAGGCTTGTGCATGAAATAGCTAATTAGAGTCTAGGGGTTATATGACCTTATGGTGTATAAAAAAGGACCAGTCTAAGGGAGTTGTATATATATAAAAGGCACATGAGATGGAAAGGGGGGATATATATCGGAGAAATATCTAATAGAGAAGGACTGAAGTTGACAGTGAAGTCTTCATAAGAAGAAAAGGGACAAATGAGAGCTTAGAAAGGGAGGGTATCAGTGGAATAACTCGGATCAAAAGGCTATGATATAATTAAAACTAGTCATTCAGTTTCCTTGAGAGAGACTTTAAAATGTAGAAAATTGAGGCACATATGGAGCTAGCTAGTGATATATTGGAAAGAAAGAAACTAGAAAGTAAGGAAGGAGTGAATGATGCTTCTGAATGAATGAATGAATGTCACAACACGATGTAGTGTGTTCATGTCTAGTGACACTATCATGGGCAAAACCAAGTTAAATCCTCCTGGGGGTAGAAGCAAAGCAAAAGAAAATAAAAAAATGCATGACCATATATATATAAGAAGATCAGAGGTAGTGCTCATCATGTCTTGGCCTAGCTACGAGGATCTATCTTTATATATGCCACCCATCCTTGCATTAACTAGTGCTTCTACATGTTTTTGCTTTATTACCTATATATATCTTAAGATTACAATATCCACTGCAAGAATCCCAGGAATTCAAGCATCTTAACTGGTTAATTTACGCCTTGGGGACTAGCAAGGGGACCGCTGTGTTATATACTAATATTGTTCAAGTAAAAGCAAGCTCTGATTTAGCAAAGTACAGCCTGATCATAGTGATAATGAGTGTCTAGACATGCAATTAATAAAGAGAAGAAGCTTGGAAACTGCAAATAGTACTGAACCTGACTTCACTGTCCTCGATCGGCAAGATGTTCTACTTAAGGCAATAGTTGGAACATAACCATGACCTTTGTTCGTATAATTTCTCTTTTAGTTGGAAACATGAGGAGTACTAGAATTTATCAAAAATAAATAAAAACCATGTTGCAGATATATCCCCGGCCGATCCTTTCATCTCTTGCTCCCTGATCATGTTTTCTTCAAACCCCTCTTCCTAAGTATTTTAGTTAAGCATTATAAGGAGTAGGATTTATCAAAAATAAATAAATAGATAAAGTTACTTCTTAATGTTACTATTGTTGTTTTTTAGAAAGGAAGAATTTATCATATTAAAAGTGTTAAATTGTTAAGTAGTCTAATAATTGAGAAGGGTTCAATTCTTTTTCTTTTTTCTTTTAATTATTAATATAGATATCTGCACCTAGATTAATTTTATAAATTCTAAAATTAAAAAGAATTCAATTCTTAGTACATGTATCAATGGTTTTTTGTATATATATATATTAGCAAGTAAATAATAACTAGATTTATATAACATAATATATATATATATAATTAATTTATTTTCATAAAGTACCAAAATAAAACCTTAGAAACATATATTTTCTATGCCTCAAATTAAATAATATATATTTCAAATCATTTTGATTCTGGCATAGAACCACGTTACCAATTTGTTTAGTGAAGCAGCTGGTTTGTTCCCATTCCATTGAGAACTAGCAAATTGAGCCACTTTCATTTATTACAGCTAAACAATTTTCTGAATCATTGTCAACGTCTTTACTCTTGCGTGGCCTAGAACTTGAACGTGGACTAGATAGGTCAAGCAATAACATCAAATTAATACATAGCAACAAGAAGAGTTAAGAAGACAAAGGTAAGCAGTAATGTCGGCGATTGGGTTCAAGAACAATCTCACTGTCACCATATATTCATTCCTTTGCACCACGAATCACAACGCCTCCCAGAAATAAATGTAGCCAGATCATTGATGTTTTGGTTACTGTCTCAGGAGTGTTTTTAGATACAATATTAATTGGTTTTCAAAATATTTTTTTGCTTGCAAACATCAAGAGCTATATAATTCTTTCTCGTGTTTCCTTTTCCAAAAATAACTGAAGCCTAGCATCGATATTCATAGTGCATGGGGCAGTAGTGTGTCATCTGTGAGAAAGAGGCACATTTTCACCAGGGAAATCAAGTTCCACCCCAGGCATACATTACGAAAGGGTGCAATGAAATGATTATTATCCTGCCCACAGCAGCAAGTACCAAGCAGTCCCGTCGCCTGAGGCCCTGAGCACATATTTTTGTTTTTACTTCACAATATCAGATTCATATCGGATCCTCCTTGGGAAAAAGAAAATCACTGCTCATGTTGGTTTTGCATATGCAAGTTCTTTGTGCCCGTTGATCGAATTAGAGGCATGGACTCTTCTGTCTTCAGTGCATGATTTACTACCAGGTTATCAGAACTATCGAGAAATATATGAACTACAAGAGATTCTAAATCTAACTTCTTTGTTCTTCTTACCCTTTACCTTTCTCTGAAATCCTCATTGTCTCATATGATACAAGCCTGAAAAAGGTATGAGAAGCAGTAAAAGGAAATTAGTGGAAAACTATCGTTTCTTGTTCCTGCCCAGAACTCCGAAATTTGGATAAAGTCTCATCATTACACAGCACATCAAGAACTATTTCAATCACCTCTCCTGTATCTTTAAGTTTTTAGGTATAATATTGTACTGTAGTATTTCATCTCTTTAAATCATGTTAAATTATAATTATTAAACCCATTCAAATTAATGTAAAACCCTGGTTAAGGGTTGAGCATGGGTTAATAAAAGAAATTTAAAAGGATAAAATATGTCATTTAAGAAAAAAATTGAGTTAATACATGTATTTTACCATGTTACAAGTTGACTTGTAAAATTAGTATGTTAACTCTAAATTTTGTTTTTCTCTTTAAATTTAATCAATTAATATTGTGAAAATAATTGTTTTATTTAGAATATATTAAATTAAACATTTTTGTACAGTAAAAAAAGCAAAAACAAAGGTGTCTTATACTCATCGGACATGGAGGTGGATCGTCCTGTGTCATCTGGGTTTAATAATAAAGCCTTGAATTTGTTTGAGTTTGACACTTCATCATAAGATGAAGCTAGTTGTTTGATTTTGACACTTCATCATGAGATTTTGCCCTCCTTATCATGCATTTATTTTGGATTCTGCAATCTCTGAAATGGGATGTGGGCATTGGTGTTTGTTTCTCGGAGCCAAATAATAGCCAGTGTCGTTCTCTCTTCTTGATGATCAACTTTTTAAGGCTTGGATTTGGCAGGGAAGGCTAAAAAACACATCTCTCTCCCTCTCTCTTATCCAACATCCTGAACTGCTGATGAACTGCTGACCTCATAAGGAATGCATTATTGATATTGCACAGCCGCAGGGGTACCCTTCCTTTTCTTCGGGGTAATCATCTCTTTGGCTCTTATTTTCTCCCCCCATATCTCTAAAGATAACATCACAATATCAGTTCATATCTCTTAACCTCTCTTTCTAGCTGCTAGCAGTCTCTCGTTTCTCTTTTGTTTGCTTTCTGTCTTGTTAATTTCTAAGAAAGGGATTGGCCACCTGCACATATAAAGAACAAACCCTAGCCACAACTTTTACTATTTCTTTCACGTTTTTTAAGTTGTATACATTCATTAATTAAAAGATAAATGCTAAGAACAAAAGCAAAAGCATTTCACATTCAAACAAAAACCTTGGATGCGAAAACTTCAGTGAATATTGTTTATGCTTGCGCTGTGTAGTTTTGCAGCATCATAGGATGGTTTATAAACATATAAGTGGACAGGTTCATGGTTCCAAAGAGATTGGATCTTTTGTAGGACCACAAAGTACTGGTCTTTTTGTTAGGAGCTTGAAGCAGGGATCGATATTTGAATGGATTATTTTGGAACCACTTTCACGTTTTTGGCCAACTAGCTAGTTTTAACCATGTTATAATTAAACCTGCTTGACTTTACATGCTAATTTAGTTGCTCGTTGGTTTGAGATTCGGCATGGATTGTATTTTAAATTAAATTGAGTAGCAATTGTTCTAGTTAAACTTGATTCATCTGATGGGTTAACTCATAACCTTTATCAAAACCCAATTTAAATTAAAAAATAAAAACTTGAAATAATATTATTTTAAATTAATTACCGCACTCACGACTTCTATCTAGGATTAGACCATGTATAATAACTTTAGTTTTAATTACCAAATGGATTTCACACCTATAAGCCACAAATAATAAAGTGCTCATTTTACAAAGAAAATTAAATTTATTATTTTTAGTTTTTTTAATAGTGTTAATATGCTAATATTAAAATTTAAAAAAAATCATAAAAAAATATTATTTTAATACATTTTTAATTAAAACAACACTTTAAAAAAATATTTTACATCATAATATAAAACACATAGGAAATCAACATTGTGATAATCTTGTAACTAATGAAAAAAATTACAGTACATTTTGACACTCATAGTTTGAGCTATCTTCCACTTTAGACCTAATTTTTTCAAATTTTCCAAAATGGTCACCACCGTAACTTTGTTTTTATAAGTTGTTTATATATATAAAATAATTATTTTTATATTTTTTTATTTTAGATTTGGTTTTTATTCTTTTTATTTTTAATTATTTTATTGAGGATATATTTTAAAATTAATTTTTTTCACGGTTTCATACTCCTTTATTATATTTACATATCAGATTTTATTCTTGTTTTTTTTATTACTATTTTTTTTGCATGGATAATTTTTTAAATTGATATTTTTTATTTTATCATTTACTATAAAATTGAGCTTCTTAATTGACTTGATGCTAGAATTTAAGAGGTTATAAATTTGAGAGCTAAACACATGTTTAAAAGATACCCAAGTTTTTTTTTCTCTGTATTTTAAAACTTATATTTTTTAATTTCAACATTTAGCATTTAATTTGATTGGATATTAGAATCTATAATTTATTTATTTTATTTTTCATGGATAGAATTTTTCACTTATTTTAAAAAATCATCAAGGCTATCATGATTCTTTTTATTTGTTGTTTTTTTGTTAGATTTATCTTCTTTTAAAATAATTTTTTAATTAAACTAAATTATTTGCTTAATATTTGTTAGAAAAAACATTGACCAATACATCACCATCTCTATTTTTAATTTTTTTTAAAGGTTAGACAAAAAAAATTGGCCCATGACATAGCGTGAAACAAAAATGCATTTGTTTTTTTCTTAAACTCATGTTTTTTTAACTTTATTCTTCAATATTTAATTTATTTAGAGATTGAGTTTTATAAAATTTTTGGCTTTTTGTAGGAATTTTTTACTAATTTAAAAAATAACTTAAATTATCTCGGATCTTTTTATTTTTTTATTCTTTGCTAATTTCTTTAATCATATTATTAAGTTAACTTGACTTAATGGATTTAATCAAGCCACTGACTCGAATCTTCTTTTTTTTTTTTTAAATATTGTCATCGTCTATGCTTCTTTTTTTTGTGTTAAAACCAATTTGATTCAGGACAAAGCATAATACGAGCTGCCAATTTAGGTTTGCTCGAGTTATTTTTGAATTTTTTTAAATATTTTTTTATTTTAATCTTTCAATATTTGATTAATTAAAAATAAATTTATTAATTTATTTTATTTTAAATTTCATAAAATTATTATAGGTTTATATCTCAAATCATGAATTAAATATAATTATTCTAAGTCAATCTCTTTTATCTTGCTATCTATACTTTTTAAGAAAATATTAAAAATATTGTTCAGTATACCACCACCTCTGTATTTTAAAAGTGTTTTATCCATAATACATCAAAATCGTGCTTTCATAATGTTACGCGGCACAGTACAGTGCAGTACGGGTAAAAAACTAGTTTGGAGCTGGGTTATGTAGGTTTTCATGGATATTGTAACACATTTGTGGGGGCTTTGGGAGCAAGAAAGTGAAAGGAAAGGATGGATAATAATGGCATTTAATAAGATTTCATTATCAATACAATTAACATTAGGAGTTATGACGTCATAATAACTTCTTAGACGCTCCAAGGTGGAGATTAAGACAGTTGAAATAGTAAGGGATGATATAGAATGGTTCTTTGGGCAAAGAAAATAGTAAAGCTAGTCTTCGTCATTATTATTAAATGCGGTCCGACGGCAAGCCAACCTAGCATCTAACCGGACCAGGTATAAAAAACATTCAACTCAGAATTCACCAAAGCTAATATTAATAAACTTGCAGATCAATAATTTGTTGACACCAATCAGGTCAGGGAAAAACAATCATAATACAACTCTCAAGACTTCCAGTGTCGAATATGAAAACAATATAATGCCATCTCGCGCTATGATGTGGTGGAGTACTTCTGTCACCAATCAGCTTAACGGCACCTCAACAAAGCAGCAATCCGTCACAATTCACAAACAAGCAGGCAGCATCAAGCTAGTTGATCCAATTAATCAAATACGGAGCCATGCTTCGAGATACGGATAATCCGATCAGGGATTTAACCAAAACCAGATCTTCAAAGGATTCCAGCTACACAATTGTTGTAGTAATGGCTAAAACCTTGGGATTCACTCATAGACAACAGACTCAATATTGCTCTCTATTCCACCGTAAACACCCATGTAAATATTTGCTTTGATCAGAATCAAATGAAGAATGCATTAGGTGTTGCTACGTATAGATTAATATATTCAGCAGAACTCTCTGACAATGAAATAAACCTCAAGCTCCATATCCGCTTTCCACAGAATACTCAAACATGCCAGCAATTAAATCTCGGATGTCCAAATCTGAAAGGTACACTTCAGGCAACAGAAGGTTGGACCTCATCCATCAGCTCTACCTATATTTTCCTTGATCCTCCGCTGATATGCAGCCGGTCGTCGACTTTGACTTGAGTAATCAGGTTCTGATTGAGAACCATTCTCTGCAGATCTCCTTCCTTCCATCTTACCCTCTTTATCAAATGACCGCCTTTTCATGTAAGGCTCAGATTTAGGAGAATTTAACCTCCTTGTTTCATCCGGTTCATGTGGCAATGGCTGAATTCCCTGCAAACCAGGATCTGGAATAAAACCTATAGGTCGTTTTGCTTCATCCATTTTTCTAAATGTGATTGATATCCTATAACAAATACAAGGTGGGAAAGGAGTCAAATTAAATAAACACCATACAATAAGAACAGCTCAAGAAGATTCAAAAAGATTCAATCGCTACCTCCTTTTATGAACTGAAGGCACACAATGCTTAGCTACGTCTGCTCCATTTCCATTTAAGACAAGAGCAGATCTGAAAACAAACATGAATAAGATTTTGGTTCCATGACAACAAAGGTGGAGTATAAACAAACATCAGGACAATAATTACAAGATCATGCACAATATATTAGACGGGAAAAGAAGAAAAAAATGATATAAAAGGAAGGAATTGATGTCAAGGATTGCACGTTAGTCGTACCCCACAGGAAGAGGGATTGCGATTGGACCATCAAAGTCACCCACGCCCACAATCTTTAAGTGTGATCCAAATAGCATGTTGCACTCGCTAAGAAAAGAGACAGTACAGAAAGGTCGAACAAAATCATAGTTATCAATGTGAGGAGGTATACAGTCCCCTTCTTCATAAATGTTAACAATACAACTGTCCGGCACACAGGTTGGTGGGATAACATGCCATCTGACCAGCCTTCTGATGATCACTTTAAAAAGGACAGGTATAGGATCTACCATTTCATCCTGGACAATGCCTGGTGGATTTCCATTTTTATCCTGCCACCATAGTGTTAATATTTCAAGTTTTAACGTTGGTACAGTTTTGAAATTCAAATTTTTGAATTGCCATAATTCAGAACGTTGATGATATGTAGCAAAGGGATCAGAACTTACTGTTGCGTGATTGTAACAACAACCAAACTGAAGAGTCGCACGCCCTTTCCCCCTCATCCACTTTTGTGGAGCTGAATACGTTTGTTCTGGGAGAAAATTTCAGAAATTCCCTCCGAGTTATTAACAATGATATATCAAATAATTGAACATTTTCCAGGAAATGTTTTACCCAGTTCAACTCACAGATGATGCAAAGAGAAAATCTTGGACATAAATTCATACCTCTACTGATGAAAGCACATCTAACAGATCAATATACTGTATGTGAAAAACAGCTAAGGCACTATTCAAAGCTAATGAGTCTACTATGGATGTGCTCAGGTCCATAGAATTAGAAGAGGAATATAAAATTCCAAAAGATTACCAATCAACACTCAAGGTGAGTTTTGACATCAGTCTGCAAATCACCATGAGTACTGAGCTGAAAGTGCAAAACCATGTCAACAACAATGTTCGACCAATTTATAACATGCACGGGAAGATAATATGGAATGCTCAAATAGATAATACCGAATAAGTTGAAATCTACTTTCATAACTTCAATGTTTTATTTTTAAAGGAACAGCATAGTCAATTGTTTTAGGGACCAAAAAGTGTCAAATAAATGACGAAAGCTTAGATTTATTGGCATATGAAGCTACGAAGCACAAAAAGAAGATGCTTTAAATAGTCAAAATCTCTCAGTCAATTGTCACCATGGAAAATGTAGGATTTAATGATTGGTGCTAGTGTGTTATATGGTGTTCTTTGACAGTGATGAAAAACACGAACACCACTAGTTTCAACTGTGCTTTTACCAACACAAATTGACATGCATGGAATAAATATGAGTGTGCATACATACTAGGAACCGCAGCTATTTAGGAACATAAAACCAGTGGCCAGAGCAATTAAGCAAAAAATGTAACATAGCACATAGAAAAGAATTTCTAATTGGCTTAAGTGGAAAACTTATCAACAGATCAAATAGAATAGCCTGGGAAAGATAAAAGCTTTATGAAACCAACCTTTCAACTCTCCCCTTTTCCCTTTCTCTTTAAGAGCATACACATGATCAACAATCCTCTTCTGCTCCGCGGTACTGAAAATGTCCATGTGAAGTTCAAGACCCTGGAGAATATTAGTAAGCTTCCCATTAACCTTCTCATAACACATAAACTCCTTCTTCCTCCTCACATTCATAAACCGATTGTATTCGCTTTGCTCATACGCTAATGTAGTAGGCTTCCCAACAACCTTTGTTATCCTCAAATCACCCGATGAATCATTCACATTAACTTCCCGTTTATTCAACTCCTGCTGTTCTAGCTCCTTCTCTTCTTTTGCAAGTTCATCATCCTGTGCCATATCCGCCCAAGACATCCCCAAGTGCCTCTCACTATGAAATCCACTAGTAGAAGCCTCCGACATGGGTGGTGTTTCAGACGACCCATGTGTTCCATCTTTCCAACTAACTATCGAATTCGTGTCATCTTCCTCTTTCAAACTTCCCACGGAATTATTTTCACAATTACCATCAGAACAGCGGTTCTCGTTGGACAATTTCACTTTATCATTCAATTTCGGAAAATCCCCACTCTTATCTTCGCCTTTGAGCTCTACAATAACTACCAAACATACCACAACCAAAGACTCCAGATCAGTTAAAAATTCAAACAACAACCCTCAACTTCAACAAAAAAATAAAATTGATAGCAACAGTTACAGTTAACATCAAACAAAAGAAACCCTAGTTTTCAAACTATCAACACTGTAAATTAAACAAAAAACTAATTTCTATAATTCAAATGATCAGTTAACAGTATATTTATTATTTAAAAAAACTGGTGCTAAGATAATAAACAAAAACAAAAAGGTTAATTCGGGAAAAAAAAGTTGTTGTAACCTGAGAGAGAGCGAATGCGATCGGAGAGAGTTTCGGTGCAGTCACGGCAGAGATCGCGAGAGAGGAAAGGGAGCCAGGTGGAAAGAAATTCCGAAGCGATTTTAAGTTCAGACGGTTGATATTGAACAAGGAAGGGGTCATCGTTATCGGGATTATTGAGTTCGGTCATGCCTGACTGAGTTAGTGACTCGGAGAGAAAAATATGGAGATGGGGGAGAGACAGTCAAACAGACAGAGAGGGACAGAGAGAGATGACTTGAAACACAAGGATTGTGTAGGAGGTGGTAGTAAAAGGTTGGTCGGTCGGGTGAGTGCTGGGTAGGAATGTTAAATTGGGAGTTTATGAGGGGTAGTTTCGGGATGAGATATATAGTTTCGATTCGGTTCTCTTTTTTAATTTAAGAATATCCATATGATCATATATCAAAAAAAAAAAAAAAGGACTGTAACACATTATGAAGCATCAATGGTTTCCAAAAAATAGTTTGTACGGGAGTCTAATTATTATGGTTATTTTTAAAATATATTTATATTAATATAAATTTTTTAATTTTAAAAAATTATTTTTAAAATCAATATATTAAAATAATTTAAAAATATCAAAAATATATTAATTTTAAATTTTTTTAAAATATTTTAAAAACATAATACCAAACAGCATGAGGGTACTTTCATGGCATCAAATGATAGGGTCTTCCCACAAAAAGAGACTCGGATGCCTTGCACCAAACACACACCAACAGTAGATAAAAGGGATAACTTCGAAGAACTTTGCTAGCTAGCTGTAAAGGCCCAAGCACCTGCTCGAAGGAAGTGGGAAGATAAGAGCCTTTCTGAAAAGAATATTGAACTTTGCTTTGGAGAGAAGGTTATGCTGTTGTGGCTCAACAAGTTTGCTTATGCTTCCATTTTCATTATGATTGGAGGTTGGATACTTTCCCGGTTTGTAGGGCCTTCTCCTAATCTTTACCAGTAGGACCCCACTCCTCTATTCCTTCATATCAAAGGGTTCATAGCCAAGATGAATGAAAAGAGACTGCTTTTTTTGCTCGGGTTTATAGAGATTTTGTTGCTATGAATCGATTATGCAATCAGTTGTTACATTATCAAAGCATAAATCTACTCCGTCCAGTTTCAACGAGGTTGCTTATGCTTCGTCTCGAAGCTTTAAGCAATGTCTCCGTCATCTTGAATACGTCAAGGTGACATTCTGTTGCTGAGTTATATCCCTTCCCTGGATGAATCCCGAATGAGCAAGCAGAAGGTAGGAGCAATCGCTAACAAGTTACTTCAAAATAATTGCAGTGGACAAGGAAAGAATCCATAAGAACCAATGCTCAAACCAACAAATGAAACTTTATTACTCCAGTTGAGAAAAGAAAACAAGCTTTGAATATTGAAATGGAACTCCCTCTCTCCCTCTCTCTCTCTCAACACGCACGCATGTACTCACTGCTATCACATATGAAAACAAGCAAGCTTTGAATATGTTCTTTGTCCTTCAAATATCACCACCGCTAATTTCTAGTGCCTAATGTACGCCTATACGACTTGCATTTTTCTAAAACCAGATGTTGCACAAAACTGAAACAGAACCTCAAACGAAGGGCATTGCAAGCTACAAAACTCTAGATCCTCTAGAAATTCACAGCTATAAGACATTGACTGGCGTATTACACCTGCAAAAAGCTTTCCGTATTCAGCCAAACATAGCGATAGAGATATTAGGAATGATAAATTAAAACCAAAGTTTTAAGGTTTTTTCATAAACAGGATTGTTTCGTGAAACTATGAAAGAAAACCCTTCACAGCTGCTCTTTGTTATTGCCACGAAGAGTCTGCTTAGCATTGCAAACAGTGACGAAGCCAGAAAAATGAAAGAGGACAACAAACATGCATTACACACAGAACTATGAATTGAGCAAGTTCTGCCCAAAAGACTAATACTGTAGAGCTAAGAAAATACTTTAGTTGCTCACCTGTTGCACCATGCTCGAGATGCGTAGTAATGATTGTTGCAATTTGTGCCCATCCAATCTCCATTTCGCCATGGCTTGGCTCTGCTTTGCAAAGCAGAAAGTATTACAATGTAATTGAGAAATTCGTTCATCGATCTCATGGTAAAATATGGTGTATGCTATATGTGCATGTACAGATACTTGGAGTTACTATATTTATCCACACTCTGTTAGGTTAGAGAGAGCACTAGATTTAGTCTTCAAGCTCAACTTCCTATATTCCAAGTGATTCATCATTTTGCAGCACATTTCCTTCAAGCTCTTACTCAACAGAGTAATTTATCAGTTTTCTGTTTAATTTCATTTATACAGATCCAGGGTGCATCTTACAGAATCAAGACCGTGAAGGTGATATATAGATCGGTTCTAGATTCAGTATTGCATGTAAGGTGTGATCACACACTCAAGAATAAACATAAACTTCAGCGCTTAGAATCAAAAGAGTTCTATCATTGCACCAAAGGATGGCCCTTTCCCAGTTTATATAGTTTCTCATTATTCTGTGTAGTAAGCTAACGGGGTATTGTGTAGAAGGATCAACCCAATCAACATTTACCCTTTTCCAAGCAGTGCAGGCATGGTTAATTGATGTGGAATTTGCACTGGTGCTTGCCAATTTGGAGCATAAACCCCCAAACATGTCTGCTTTACTTCCAATCATAATAGACAAACAACAAGCAGCACAGAGTTTCCTATTGCTCTTTGCTGCAAAATAATAATAATAATTGAATTATACCTGGTGGCGAGGAAGCATTGCACTGCAAATGCATGATGTAAGATGGTATGATCCAAAATGGAAGTGAATATCTAAGAATATACCCAGCGAGCATGATCATGCCTCCGCACGTGAAGAGTAATTATGGAAGCCACAATTGCATAGCCAGTCACCATTTTGCCATCCTTTTGGAATTGGAGCAGGAGGAGGTTGATTTGGAGAGTTTGCATATGAAAGTCCGGAAATCTGGTTTCCACCTAAAGGCCAAGTAGAATTCTGCTGAACTCCATGATCATCAACACCCCCAGCAGACCAGCTTGAATTCAAGCGTAGCGGTTGCTGAAGAGCACCGTTGCCTGCTAATCCAATATTCAAACAAAAAAATATTCAATTATGAAATCAGAAAATAAATAAACAAGAGAAAGGATTTTAATCTGCATTAACCTTTTTAAAATCATGATCAAAGTTATTAAATTAAAAGTATTGTACATAAAAAACACAAAGCCAATTCATAATAAATCAAATGATGAAAGATGACATTTGAAAAAAATCAATGACATAAAATGTTCCAAACCAAAAAATAATAATTAAATAATTAGGATAAAAACCTAAATAAAAGGTAAATATGAGGGTAACTTTAAATTTTTAATTAGAGGATGAAATTAAAAATAAAAATAACTCTAATAAAATGATAAAAAAAAATAAAGATTTTATTAAAAAAATGATACACAGTGAATTTAGATCGAATAGTGAAATTAAAAACTAATAATTTTTTTATAAAAAAATAAAATAAAAAAAATTAGAATTGAGTCAACAAAAATAATACATCATGAATTAAGATTTAAAGAAGAAATTAATAATAAATAAGATTTTCATGAAAAGGACAAAAACAAAAAAAATCCAAAAAAACAAAGAGTGAAGCTGAAACACCAATAATAAAAAGGATTAAACTATAATTTATGAGAGAGTGGAGGGAAAAAAAAGCTCAAAGAAAATAAATTGCTCACCGCTATCGACATACACTGCATCAATAGAAAAAAAATATGGAGGTAATTCCAACGACACGGTGAAAGAATATTTTCTTACCATCAGAGGCACCGTACTTGCAAACCGGAGTTCACAAACACCTCTCTCACATGCATCAACAACTTTTTGCATCAAAATAACATTTGATCTATATAAAAAGATCAAAGTTCACCTCTGAACATATTTTTTATATATATTTCAATTATAAATTGTTTTTTTACTGTGTTTTTTAAATCATTTTATATTTATTTTAAAAAAATTTAATTTGAGAATAATTAAATAGTTTTACTATGTCTTAAAAATCACAAAAGGTACATTTACCCATGGTCAATCTTTGTTGTCATGTAAAAAAATTAAAATACCTCTAACATTAATGCTATTCGTCTTTTAAAGCATAAAATAATAATTACATTATTTAAATAAATGGTAAAATACGTATATATGCATAATAAATCCGCCTTCCTGTTTTTTTTCTCCCGGTTTACTTGGTTGGAACTGGTACGTGCATAATTTTGGGTTTCCTCCAGGCGAAATGAGATTTGTGTTACAAGATGGAATTTAAAAAAATAAATAAATAAAAATTGCATCAACTTTTTTACACCGAGTCACCGACAACAAATTATTTCTTAGTCAAATCGTGACGTGTCATACACAGACAAGATTCATATTTCTCACGGCCTACCTGCCCCTAGAAATTAACAATCGTGAGGAGAAGCCTTCTTCTATTTGAGCACAGTCAATATATATATATATATATATATATATGTAAATTCAAAGTGTTTTTCTCACCGAGATACTCTTCATGATTGTAATGTAATGGTAACATAGTCGGGAATTTCACGCTAAGCGGCACATGAATAAGTCAAGATAAAAACACTTCACATTTATTAATCTAAAATTTAGCTCGGACTAATTATTTTTTTTCCCACTAAAATGTTGTTGGAAAAAAAATGAAATGATATTTTTAATTTTTTTAAATCATAATTGATTTATAAGTCCCCGATCATTGAAGCTTCGAGTGTTATCTTATCACTGGGGGAGTCGGCGGCCCGTCAAATGCTTCCACACAATTTCTAGCACTTTGCCTCTACACTGACTCTGTTAGACTAATTCTTACAAGCAACCTCTTCTACAAGTTATCAGTTAGTAAGTGTTTACTAGTTATTATTTTGGATAAGCCTCCCCTAGATCGATTAATTTATGCACTCCTTTCCAGATTTCGAGTTTAATAAGGAAAGGAATGTAGGAATTAATCAAATTTCTAGCAAATTGAAGCATCTTTTCGAACGTAATTTGTACTATCAGAATATCAGTTGCGACTTGATCTACCTTGCAATTCCAAGTAACCTTCTTTGCACTAGCAGCAACCGTATTATCCTTGTCCACAGTGCAGAATTTCCCATGATTACACAGGAAGTTCATGGAAAAATGGTTTCATTTTCTAGACTTAGTCTTTGCATTTACATTGACGTCTTGAGCTCTTTCTTTCCTCTATAAATAGGAATGCACCATCGAAGATCTTAACAACAGATACCAAAAAACAGAGAAGAAGAAGGGCTGGCACGCAGTAAAAAGAAGAAGATCAAGAAAAGAGCAAATGGGGTCAAGTCTATCCCTGATAGCTTCTGTTGCAATTCTACGTAGCTCCATCAATGATTTCGTTCCGCAAGAAATACGCAGTTGTTTGCAGGAATTAGCGAGTCGTTTTTCCTCAGAACTCACCATGGTTATTAGCGACTCGCATGAAGGATCCAAAAACCATCTCTTTCATGCCTTGATGATATACCTTGGCAGCAATGCTTTCTCTACATCATCTGTGCCACAACGAATCACGGTTGGCAAGAACGAAAACATCAAGGCACTGGCGTATGGCCTCGACAGGAATTGCAAGATTGTCGACACCTTCCATGGTGTGGACATGAAGTGGTCTTACTGCAGTGAATTCAATCCAGCACTCCAGTATGAGTTGAAATGGTATGAACTTCGTTTTCATAAGCAGCACGCGAGTATGGTCAGGAACAAGTATCTGCCTTACATTATTGAAATGGCTAAGAAAATTAAGGATCAAAACAGGGTAGTTAAGTTCTACACTACTCGCGGGGGACGCGATGGATGGAGCTGTAAGGGGATCAACTTGGATCACCCTATGACTTTCAATACGCTAGCAATGGATGGAAACCTCAAACAGAAAGTTATAGAGGATCTTGATAGATTCATCAAAGGAAAGAACTATTACAGGAAGATTGGTAAGGTATGGAAACGGGGCTATTTATTGTATGGCCCTCCAGGAACTGGGAAATCAAGCTTGATAGCAGCCATGGCCAACCATCTTAATTTTGACATCTACAACTTGAACTTGTCTGCTGTCAGTTCTGATTCTTCCCTGGAGTTTTTGTTGCTTCACATGTCCAATCGTTCAATTCTCGTGGTTGAAGATATCGACTGCTCGATTGAGCTTCAGAATCGTCAAGCCGGGGATCATCCATCGGATCATGATAAAACTCCTAGAAAGTCTCAGGTAGGATTCTTTTATGTTTCCTTTTCCGATTCCACATAAAAAGTATTTTCTCAACTACTCAGGTCCAAGATATTGTTATTTATTTAGTCAAATCACGTATCAAATCTCTGGAGATCAGTACTGTTAGACTTGTATATGTTTAATTTCGCCTGGCTAAGGTTAGATACCGGACGACATGGTACTTCAGAACTGAAGCTATGTTTGATCCTGTCAGGAAAAGGTTGTGACACTCTCTGGACTTCTCAACGCCATTGATGGCCTGTTGTCCTGCTGTGGAGATGAAAGGGTTATAGTTTTCACTACTAACTACAAAGATCGAATCGATCCTGCCTTACTAAGAGCAGGCCGAATGGACATGCACATTAATCTTTCATATTGCACATTCTCCACCTTCAAGCAGCTTGCAGCCAATTACTTGGACATATGGAACCACGATCTTTTTCCTCGCATTGAAAAGCTTATTTCAGAAGTTCAAGTTAGCCCAGCTGAAGTTGCTGGTGAACTAATGAAGATTAGAAATCCTAAAACCAGTCTCGAGGGCCTCAGCAGGTTTTTGGAAAGCAAAGTAAGTCCCTGACCTCATCAGTTTATGTTTATTACCGACAAACAAGTTGCATGATGTAGCAATATAATTAAATTTCTGACAAAATCTAGCAGAATCCTGCAAAGGGTACAGAAATTTTGCGCCTCTTATGCAACTAAGATCTTTCACCATTATTTTTTGCTTCCTGTGTTGTATTTATCAGAAAGAAGCAGCAAAATCCTCAGCTCCTCCTACTTCGGTACCTGAAGGTGTTGAGGATGAACCAGGTGGTGTGTAACCGGCCGTGGTCACCATCAATCACGGCCATGAAGGTGGAGCCCAGCTACGGAGCATACGGCGACGTTGGGGAAAGAATAAACTGGCTAAAAGATTGCAAGATATGTGATCGATAAAATTGGTTAGTAGGATACAAGCCTGGAGATGTAAACAATTTGGTTGACTTGAAGGTCATGTGAACATTTTCAATAATCTAGAATTCTTTCTGGTAGGAGTTCCGGACTCCCTCGAATCTGTCTCAGAATTGTTCTTATTGTAATTTTCCAATTTATAATTATAATTATTGAGTAATTTACTCTTCCATTTTTACTCGAGACAGAATACCGACTCCCTGTATGCCAGTAGGTTTTTTTTCATGCTTGTGCAGTGCATTCATTTGTTTTTCCAAGTATCATGGAATGTGTTATTTTCATAGCATCGGCTATCAATCTTAATTTGGCATTCCAACATTTTCACTTGAATAGTTCTACCAGAGAGCATAAACATGAATGTTCTAGTGAAGCTTTCTTCTTTTTAAGGATGATTAACCAAACCTCTGTAAAACTGTGGTCGGAGCTAAACTCGGTTTCAACTACACTGCATCACTCCACCAAATAGATTTTAATAGCTTACTATAAAGTAATTTTATATGCAGAATATAAACCTAGATTGTATTGTTTATAGCTTTATTCATGCCATTTAACTTGTTTTTTAAAATATTTTTCAAACTGTTTTTAATTTGATAAAACATCAAATTATTTTTTTATAATCTTGAAGTCGTGATGTGTCTGTGTGTCTATATACATGCATACATACATATATTAAAAAATAATGTTGCAGAAATACTATACAACCTCATTATAGTTATGCAATCGTTGATTAAAAGGTTGCTATTTCATACACGTGATTAAGCAACTTATATGACTATTATATAAGTGATCACCTGAAGTTCGCAATCTCTCCCATGTCTTCAATACATCATGGTTTTAAAGTCTAGTTACTTTTGGATGTTCAACTCAAAATCTAGTCGAGTTTTAAAAAATAAAATAAAAGGTAAACATTTGAGCCCAATAAGTTTTAGTATAAAATTCAGTTACAATTTGTTAATTATTATTTTTTTAACAAGAACAAAGTGGTTTTGCTTTATAAAAAAACCAAAATTGATCTGGAATGATCAAATAACTTGGTCAAACCTCATAACCTTGAATTTGGACCAGGTCATTAAACCACCGAGTTTAAAAACTATACAGTAAATTATACTGATTACTCAAATCTAGGAAATTAAACAAGTTTCAAGGAATACTCAATATTATAAATTCCAGATATTGGCTAAATTAACGTTCGGGCTTCAATTTTTTGAGTATATTTCTTTTATAAATAACCAATCACAACACTATAATTATTAACATTAGCAAGCATTAATTTGTCTGGAAGCATGTAAAAAGAGGGAAAATAATTTATAATGAATTAAATCAAATCAAATCTTTTTATGTATAGCTATGGTAGGAATATAGTTTTTGTTAACCTGGATTTAAATAAATTTTGATATCTATCTCTCTAAAAACTTATCATTTCAAGTTCCACTTAAACTCCATCTAAATAGTAACTATTTATAAAATATCAAATTTTAAGAGTTCATTGTCACACTAACAATGAAGAATAATTTAATTGATTAAATTTAAAATTTATTTTTCAAGAATTATTTGTTTGAATCTTTTTAAGATTATTAAAAATTTATATAATCATTAGATTTACAATCTATAAGATTAATTAAAATACATCTAAATTAATTTGAATACCCATATTAATAATAAAAAATAAAGTTCACTACCATTATGCTATGCATTACATATAGTAAAATAAAAGGCATCATAAATCTGAAAAAATAAAAATAAAAATGTATTTTTTATTTTTATTTCTTTTTTTTACTGTATGATTTTAAAATCAGAATTAATAAAATAAATTAACTCTAAAACTAAGTTGATATAGATTAAAAAACAAGAAAATTAATATGATTTAACTCGGCTAAATATTTAAATTAACCCACAACCTATTTGATTTTTTATAAAAATAATACTATTTTGATTTTTGTTTAAATTATATTTTAGATATCTAGTATAACTATCTTAATTCATAACCCAAACCTTATCTTAAACGATCCTCGGTGAGTTTTAAAATTGTTCTTCGTTAAAGAGCGTAATTACACCAGTAGATGCTTGAATAAATAATCTAAGGAAGCAAAACTCCACGCTGGCAATCCTATATCCTGTTTATCTTCGTATCCGTTAGATCGATTTAACAAACGGTTATTACAAAAGCACCCGCTTGACGCGGATTAAACCATGGATAGAACATAATCCTACGGATATTACAGCTAGAAGGAAGCCATGCTGGCAATCTCAGGCATCCTTTAAATCTCGTTAAAACATCCGTCAGATGATAACCAACCAGCGGTGGATATTAAACCACCAAAAACACAAATCTGTTCTGCCGCCAAAACAACTGCCTTTCCCGAAGAGCTTTGCCTCGTATAAATACCCTGCCAAACCTCTCACTGCAATTCACCATTCAAGCACATAAAAAAAGAGAAGAAGCTCTCCCCTGTTAGATTTTCCGAGAAAACAGGAAGGTTTGCGAAGATGTCGGGAAGAGGAAAGGGCGGGAAGGGGCTAGGAAAGGGAGGTGCAAAGAGGCACAGGAAGGTGTTGAGAGATAACATCCAAGGAATCACAAAGCCAGCAATTAGAAGGCTTGCAAGAAGAGGAGGTGTGAAGAGAATTAGTGGGCTGATTTACGAGGAAACTAGAGGGGTTTTGAAGATCTTCCTTGAGAATGTGATTCGTGATGCTGTTACCTACACAGAGCATGCTAGAAGAAAGACTGTCACTGCCATGGATGTTGTCTATGCTCTTAAGAGGCAAGGTCGTACTTTGTATGGGTTTGGGGGTTAGGATTTATCGGGTCTTCTATTTTGCTTGTATTGATTTCCTTTGCTTAGGAGTTTAGATCTTCTATGGGCTGGAATTGAAAAGGTGGATATGTAATTGAAACAATTTATTAATCCTGATTCAGCTGTTGCCATTTTAGGCCAAAATTGCTTGCCTCGTTATAATTCGTTTTGGACTTGATGCTACAAAATGCTCCGATAAGTGGTTTCTGGTGAGATTTGAGAAACTGGGCTACAAGGGTTTAGGAGAAAGAATCAACAATTTCTCGGTCTGGCATGAAAGAATAATTGGTGTGATGTAGTCAAGCTGTTTGATGTTTAGTCCGTGACGGGTTTTGATTGAAGAAGCTGTACTGTCTGTTTATATTTTTCGTTACCCTGGTGAAGGACCGTTGCAATTATCTCATGTTATATTACAGCACAAGGGCACTAGTCTTGTCAATTAAGCCTTGTCTCGTATTTTAGCACCTGGTCTTCAAGGAGATTTGCAGAAGCTATGTGTAATGTTTTTTGCCAGAGCAGTTTGTTTTATGAAAGGGGTAGAATCTGTGAAATGGAATGGCGTGGGAGGGGAATATAACGATGTTGAAATGGAAAATATAAGTAATTGCTTTGATATTAATGGAAAATATAAGCCTTGAGAGTGATGCCTCCAACGTGTATAGTTAATTTCATAAACAGGACAACGGTCTCTTTATCAACACAATTGTCCTAATTTTTTTTTTAATTTTAATTTTTATAAATCTTTCTAGTCAATTTTCACAAAAAATAATTTTCTCTTACTCCTTTGATTTAAATACAAGATAATAGAATATTAAGAAAATCTATTTGCCCTCTAAATCAAGATATCAGGTGATTTTTTTTTTTGTCTTGAAAGTAAATTTATTTTATTTTTATGTTTGATAATGTTATGAAAAATAAATTAAAAGATATTTTTTAACATTTTATTATTTTATAAAAAAATAAATTGAACAGTAATTTTTTTCTTAATTTATAAAAAAGTATAGGATCAATTTAAAAAATATTGAAAAAGAATAAAATTTAAAAAATTATAATTTTATAAATTATTTTAAATAAAATAAGTAGTGATTAAAAGAATAGAAATTAAATTTTATATTTAAAAAAATTAAAAGATAATAAAATTTAAAAATATTAATTAAATTTTATAAATTATTTTAAATAAAAAACAATAAACATGAATAAAATATGATAAATAAAAACTTCAATCAATAAAAAAATGATAGAAAAATAAAATAAAAAAATAAAGATCAAAATTAATATAAAAATAAAATTAAATTAAATTCTAAATAACATAATTAAAAAATATACATCACAATATGTAATAATTAAAAAATTAATAATTAAATTTGATATAATTAACTAATAACATATATATATATATTATTTTTTTCAAGTTGTTAAAGTTGTATTGTACTTAAAATAAAAAAATAAAAAAAACTAAATTTTTTAAACTAAAAGTAATTTTTATTATCCAGATTTTTTTAAATAGTAAATAAATATGAAAAAGATTAAAAAATAGTTCCTACTTCCCACGAAACAAATATGGCCTTGGCACAATTATGTTTGTCATGTTGGAAAGTGACAGGAAGCCAAGCGCACACCCGCTGCATTCTTTCCACCCATATCGATAAGATCTCACCCGAGACCGATACCGATTCCAAAGCCGAGATCCGGAATGGAATGGTTGATTTGACTTCGCAACCCCTACCACCTTCTAATTTTTTTTATTCATGTGGGGTATTCAGATCAGCTTGTACACACGATTAATTTTCATAACTTACAGTATATAAGATATCATAGGGTGACAGACATGCAAATCCAGGTCCAGTAAAAAAAATAAGTTACTTTTACCACTGGACGAATCCTTTTACCACTGGACGAATCCTTGAAATGCACATTCTAATTCTTTCTGTACTCCGGTGCTGGTGGCTGCCAAGAAGAAAGAGATTCTACACCCACTAATAACACTAATAACTATGAGAGAGAAATTACATAACTTTTTTCAACAAAATACTCTGAATATTTTTTTTGAGATGTAATATCCTATGAGCTTTAATTTAAGATGTATATTACATATTTTTTTAATTTAAAATTGAAGAAAAATAATTAACATCAGAACAATTCAGTTTGACGTCTCTTAAATGATTTTAATCTATAAGTTGAGTTCCGTTTCATTTACATTTTTATTATTTTTTTAAATAAGGCCTAAATAAAAATATAATTTATGTGGTATTTTTTTTTAAATGTGGAGTGTAATTAAGATTTTAAAATAAATATGTAGCAAATATATAGAATATCACGCGCGTAATTAAGTAGCAAATGTGGAGTGTAATTATAATCTAATTTTTTTTTTAAATGTGGAGTGTAATTAAGCATGGATCACGATGAACAATATAAAAGTAAAACAATAATAATTTACAGCAGCTATGTAAGCAAATGAAGCGTTTATTTGCTAATTATATTATGTTTACATTTTTTATGTTACCTGTTTGTATATAAAAAAAAATGAAACAAGAAAAAAATTTAAATCGAAAAATTTAGATTATAATTTTCTATGATATATATATATGTAATGTTTTTGTTTAAACCAATCAAAAGCTCTTGTTATAAGCTTTGATGTAAGAGGTATATTTAATATTTTTTCATTAAAAAAGAGAAATTAAAAAAAATAGAGAAATTGTCTCAATGCTTGACCGATCATCTTCGAATTTGTTTAAAAATATAGTCATAGTACAATAGTTGAATTATGTGTGATTTATATCTTCTTCTTTTTTCAATCAAGCATCTCAGCAACAAAATCAAGAAATTGATTAGCACAACTTTGTAATATTACTTTAAATTTGAATGTTGATTAATGATGTGGAATATACAAATCCGAAATTGATTTTTTTTCGTCTTATTATAGTATTTTTTAATTGATTTTAATAAATATAATATAAAATTGGATTTAAGCTAATAAGAAATAATTTAGTTTTTTTAATACTTTAATATACAAATCTTATATTTGAGTCGATAGCCTTCTTTCATTGAGAAAGAATTCCCTGTCATAATTGTTCAAATACAATCCAAATAGTATTAATAAAAATAATTATATAATTACCATAATATTTCAACAAATAATTATAAAAAATAAAATATTCGGGTTATTAAAATCAGATTATGTTGGTAACAAGTACGATTTACATCTAAATCATAAAAAATAATATTAATTTAATATATTTTTATGAAAAAATTACAACAAAAAAAAAAACCAGAAACCACCGAGCTTTCAATCATCCACTAATAGCAAAGGATAGATTTATTTAGTTTAGAAAAGTAGAAGACGACAGGGAAAAGAAAAGTTGAAATGAAAGAAAATAAAAGCATGTCAAAAGACAGCGTCGTTTTATTGATTCGGTGAGGGCAAAGCAAAGCAAAAGTGACAGCACGGAACGCCGTTGAAAAGCGATTTTTATTTTTATTTTTTAAATAGTTTTGATATAATATATAATTTTTTAAAAATTAAAAAAACCGTGTTAATATATTTATAAATAAAAATTACTTTGAAAAAACCATTATTGCACAGACATGAAACCTCCTTTCCATTTTCCCTTTCTTCCTTGACATCCTCTTCTCTTTTATACCTTAAACAAAACCCAAAACTCACTCCTTTATCAATCAATCTGCACGCAGTCAATCTCTCCACGAAGCAGCACCCCGAAAAAGAGGTCTCATCTTTCTCTTAATTTTTTATCCTCTACTCTTATTTTTCACTCTCTTGTCTTTTGTTTCTTACACATTATGTATTGTACCCTTTAAAAATATCTGCTTTGTCTTTTAAAATTGTCTCTTATTTGTCTCATTTGATGCAAGAATATCCTTTTGTGATTTTGTCGTGATTTGAGGTTTGATCTGTGAATTTTTTGTGGGTTTTTGTATCAGGGTCAGGGAGTGGTAACCCGCGTTCAATTGGGGTTTTCTTAATTGAGGTTCAAGGTACTGTTTTGGTTTCTTTTTGAGAATTAGGAGTGATTTTAATGTATGGTGATTTTTTGACTTGAAAAAAGGCATGATCTTGCTGCTTAATATCCTTGTTATGAGCTTGAATTTGCATTGTTGTTCACAAAGCTTGGTGCTTGATAACTATCTTCGCCGTGGTTGGTAGTTGGTACTAGAGTTTGTGTTTATGATGTGTTGTTATGTACTAAAGCTGACGGGTTTGGTTTGTCGATTGGCATTAGGTTTATACAATCTAAAATTTGAATTTCTGTTTTTCTGGGTTTTTTTTTTTTTGCAACTCAGGGAAGGTATGGCAGGAGAGGATGTCGACTTGTCAAGTTTGACGTTGCAAGTTGAAGAAACTCAGGAAACGTGGAAGCAGGAGATGGAAAGGCGACAGTCTCAAGTGGATGTGTTACAAGTGAAGCTTATGGAGGTGAAGGCTTGTGTACAAGGGTCGGAGGAACATGCAAAGGAGATGGAGGTTCTTTGGCGAAGAGTGAAAACAACCTCGACATTGTTGACTTACTTAAAGGCAAAAGCACGAGTCTTTGCTGTTCCTGAGTTAGCACACACATCATGTGGAATAAAGGAATTAGAAGGAGTGGGGCTTGTTGACAAGAATGGAACTCCATTGTCCGGTTGGTCCCGGGATGTTGATCTTTCTTCATTTGGCCCGGATGAAGAATCATGTATTAGACTTAGAAAGCAACAAGGAAGCTATGATGAACAAGACGAAGCTTATATTGGTGAATTACTTAGGTCTGTGCAGATGGTATCTGATGTGATGGAAGGTCTTGTTAAAAGAGTTATAATGGCAGAATCTGAAACTGCACTGGAGAAAGATAAGGTAACTTTAGGTCAGGAAGAAATTAGAAGGAAAGCAATCCAAATTGAGAACATGTCTTTGAAATTAGAGGAGATGGAGCGGTTTGCTCTGGGTACAAATTGTATTTTGAATGATATGCGGAAGAGGGTTGAGGATTTGGTTGAAGAGACATCTAGGCAGAGGCAATGTGCTGCAGAAAATGAGCAAGAGCTTTGCCGAGTGAAAAGGGACTTCGAGTCTCTAAAATCCTATGTTAGCAGTCTCATTAGTGTCAGAGAGACACTTCTTTCATCAGAGAGGCAATTTCAAACTATTGAGAGGCTTTTTGAACGGTCAGTCTACTTAGATATTCCTGAAATAAGATGATAAGCTTCACTACACATTTTCTTTATCAACAAGTGTAGTTCTAGATTTTATGATAACTATAGTGTGAGATTTGAACCTATATTCTACTAATAGTATTAGGTATGGTGACATGGCCAACCTAAACTGATATTTTCCTGAACGGTTTGCTGATCACTCACATTCATTAATCACTTGTGATCAAATTTCAAAACCTTTTCTGATTATGGTTTTGTAAATTCTTTCTTGGATAACACAAATTGTTGGGTATTGGTGATGATTCTGGTTGTTTAGAATTATAATGATGTCTATGTCAGCTCTTGCATCATTGATGATGTTATTAGGTTACTGATTTTACAATATACTTTGCTGGGATATTCAAGTGCATTCTGGATTATGATTAGTAGTCAACCTAGTGCTTAATCTATATGGATTCTTAATCACATTTCAAATAGCCAATGACCTGTATGTTTGGTGGTGTACTATCTGTGTTATCACTGTGCTTCGCTATCCAAGGGTTTCCAGTCTGTAAAAGTCCTCTACTTGAATTGTATGCTTACACTCTCGTATTTGTCTGCACTCGATTCATAGGAAGTTGGCAGGCTAGTTCTCTCCCTCCCTCCCTGCCTCTCTCAACATTAGTTTATCCCTTTTCTTGGTCTCCTTTATAACTTTTCTGCTGGATTACCATATTTGTCAAGCATCTCATTTTGTTGTGAAGCAGGCTAGTTGCGAAGACAACACAATTGGAGGGTGAGAAAATGCAGAAAGAGACTGAAGTTCAAAAACTGATGGAAGAGAATGTGAGGTTGAGTGCCCTTCTTGATAAGAAAGAGGCTCAACTTCTGGCCATGAATGAACAATGCAAGTTAATGGCCCTGAATGCTTCAAATATTTGATTTGGTGGTGCTATCCTGCTACACCAGATGGCCAGGGGTGAATGGTTGCTTCATTCAAGCTCAATGGTCTCCGAGATTGAAGGGTTCTGTTTTACGGAGCATCTCAGATTCCTTTTCCAAAATGTAACATTCTTAAGAGCTCAGTGAACTATTTTTCTAGTACCATTCTTGTGCTTTGTAAAATCGAAGTGATAAAAATATTGATCATAGTTGTGATTTGTCCTGCTAATCAAAATGTTGACAAGCTTTTCATCTTTTCAGTAACCATCCGGGATTTCGATTTTATTTTACGCCATTCCTACAATCATTTATCGTTTTGATTTCTTCTAGTTACCGCTAAGACTTTTGTTCCTCAGGCTGTTACACTCTCAATAGAGTTGATACCTCACCAAAGTTTGTCAAGTGATGATGGTTTCAGGTTTCTATCCTATTCTGTTTCCTTTCATTTTCAGATAGCAGGAAGATGCGATGATGTTGCTTTCTACCCAGTTAGTTTCCCATGGCTCTTGTTGGTGGTGGTGCCCGTTGCGATGCATGTTTTTGAGTTGATAATAGGAGATTATCACGAGTCAATGGTGTGATCTAGATTACTGCGTGTTTTGATCTCTGATGACTCGGAGAGTGCTGGCTGATGGTTGATCATTAGCCTATACTGCTAGCCATGATAATTATATTATCATAATCATTTCTAACCCTGTTAAGATATCTGGAATCCGTTTGTTTATTTGATTTGACGGCCAAGAAGCTGAGAGTAGCAGTCAATGGGTGGAAGGGGCCGTCCTACGTTCGACCATCTCCAAATTATGGAGTGGGACCTTCGCTATTAAAATAGGAATCCACAGTCTGCTCTAATCAAAATGCCGATTCTAGGCGTAAGAATCCTTCTGGGATTTAAAAAATATGAAAGTCAAGTTCAAAACGCGTATCTCACGAGACAGCCTCCTTTGTTCCCAGGTAGACTCGTGCCTGGTTGAACACAATAAACAAGGGAGTTAATATAGTGAAAAACTTGGGTGGATTTACTACCCGGTAAAAAAAACTTGTTTGACTTTTTTTTAAAAAAATAATAATAAAAATAAAGTCATTTTAAACTAAAAAAGTTATAGCTTTAAATTCAAAAGTAATATATAAGATATAAAATGATTTTCTTTTAAATTAGCACTTTCTTTTATATCTGCGAAACAACACAATCTAAAAAAATTAATAAAATAATATAGTTACGGAATCTAAAAAATTTAATAAAATAATATAGTTTGTACTTATAGTTTGTTCATAATCACAACATTTTAAAATAATTTATCCAATGGATTACACATGAGAGGAGAGAGAAAATACATAAAAGCTTATGGCTATTCAAAATCATAATATTTTAAAACATTATTAAATGAATTGCACATAAAGAGAAAGAGAAAATAAATAAGAAAAATACTTGAAAGGCACACCAAATCTTGAATTACAATACTACTATTAATATCATAAAAAAAACTTAAATTAAATAACAAAAATAAAGATAAATAATAATTAAAATAAGCTAGGTTTATTTTTAAAATCAAGTGAGTCACTTATTATTATCTTTAGACGACAAGTAAAGTATCTTTATATTGTTATTGGTGATTATTCTTTATATCATTAAATTTATTATGTTGAGAATTTTTGAAAGATGCTCATCATATTGTAATTAGAGTTTTTAATATTTTTTTTCTTCTCAAGTGTAGTCATTTGATTTTTTTTTTAAATGCCACAATTTTTAATAAAAACTTGTATATATTATATTATTTTTCCTTTTCTTATAGATAGTTAATTTGCCGGTATTTTTTTTTTAAATTGTAATAAGTAAAAATAGCCAAATAAAATACCATGTTTGAGAAATTATGATAAAATCGCCATCGGATGCGGTGTTCTTTTTCTATGATTATTGATGGGACCATTGATTGTTTTTGGTATCCAAGTAATGGCCATTATTCTCCTAGTGCCAGCCCCATTAGTTTCTGGTATGGACGATGACAGATAGATCTAGGGACACCTGCGCTAGCGAACGACATGTCAACATACGTCTGAGGGAAGTTAAAAAAAAACGTGGAAAAAATATATTTTAGACCCTTCCTTGTAACAGACAATATTTTACTTTAGTGTCTATAGTTTAAAAATTCAATTCTACAGTCTTCAAAAAAACTAGTAAGGCTCCAATTGTTAATTGATCAACAAATTCAAAGGAAATGCCCATTTTTAAGTCTTTATTTTTTAAAAAATAATTAAATATTTTTGTATGATATTGATAAAATTAAAAAAAAAGGGTCTCGTTAACTTCTATTGGCTAGAAACCATATGAAAATTAAAATAGGGCCTCAAGTGTAGAGTTCTTCAATATCCAAGGACTAAAGATAGTTACCACAACAATCCACTTCCTTTTCTTTTCAAGAAAGACGCAGATTTTATCCAAAACCCAAAAATATGGTAGCGAGTAATCCTTAAACCCTAACTCCTGCAAATTTCCATTCACGAAGTGGTAATAAAATGCCCCACACGACGACTCCATTGCCCTCGAAAACAAGCATTCAACTAGAAGATGTTGAGTCTGCTGCAAAGCCTCAACACATCAAACCCACTGATTACACCGACAACAACATAAACCAGGTAATAATAACTCACCCATAACATAACAGCTTCTCACTTTCCATTTTTGAAATCTCATTTTTCTAAAGTCATTCCAGAATTTTATAGTTGATCATACCCATAAAAAAGAAAATCCTTTTTTTTAATGAAATCCCATGCAAAGAAATGTACTACTTTTATAGTTAATCAGATTTGCAAGTGTCAAATCAAAGCAGGGTGTGTGCATGCACAGTTACAGTCAGTAAGATTAATTTTTGATCACGGGCATCGTGATTTGTCAAAAATTGCTGCAGTTTGTGTGGTAGATGTGTATAGAGATTAATTTGTTGTTGATGGACCATACATTGTTGTGAGAATTATAATATCTCATTATTTATTTATTTATTTATTTTGAATTAATAAGCGTGTTAATTATTATTTTATTCTTAGTTAAACTAGGTGTGTTAATTTCTGATGTTGTGATTTAGGGTGAAAACAAGAGGCTCAAAGATGTTGAAATCAGTGTTCCGGTGGTATATGGAACTATGGCATTTTACCTTGGTAAAAAGGCCAATGAGTAAGTTGCATTCTTATGTTTGCTTAAATGGTTTTTGGAATTTCTTTGGTTTTTATTTTTTTATTTTTTTTATGAATTAGGTTACAGTCTCATAAATGGACAGTGTACCTACGCGGAGCGACCAATGAGGATCTTGGTGTAGTGATAAAGCAAGTCGTGTTTCAATTGCATCCTAGTTTTGATAACCCTATAAGAGTTGTTGAATCTCCACCATTTGAGTTATCTGAATGTGGTTGGGGTGAATTTGAAATCTGTATCTCCATACTTTTTCATGACGATGTCTGTGATAAGCATGTGGACTTGTGAGTAGTTTAAGTTTTTAATTTGGTGTTTTTACTTGACCAGGGAGGGAGATTATCTCGCTAATGGTGGTTTAATTTTTATTAATTAGGTTCCACTTATTGAAGTTGTATCCTGACGCTGAAAGTGGTCCACAGTCAACCAAGAAACCTGTTGTTGTGGAAACTTATAATGAGATTGTCTTTCCTGACCCCTCAGAGAACTTTTTGGCACGCGTGCTGAATCATCCTGCCGTATATGTGCCACGACTTCCTGCTGGATTTAACTTGCCTGCTCCTGGTAAAATTTCATGCTTTGTAAATTTTCTCAGCAGTGATTTCTTCATGGTTACATTTTAACATTTGTACTACTGCAGTTCCAAGCCCAAATATGAATGTGAAAGGGAAATATGATACCAAAAACCATCCATTGAATCACTGGTTCATAAATTTTTCAGAGGCAGATGAGCTTATGAAACTTGCATCTGCTCGTCAGCAGGTTAGTCTTAGCTAATTGACTTTATCAAATGATTCATAATTGCTTACAGTCATTGTGTGTGGTTTTACCTGTAGTTGTGAATGTGCATGCTGTATAATTGAATAATCTGAGATGTTTACTTAAGAATGTTAGCTCTGTATGTACATTTAGGGTGAGGGGGGGTTAGCCACGACTACCCGTCTCTTTGCTACTTTCTGTTACATGCTCTTTCTTGGTTGGACTTTAAAGACTATCGGAAAATGCTAGACCCCCCTCTCCATTCCAAAATGTGTCCTTGAGAAAAAAGACAATATTGGATCTATATCATTTTCCAAACTTTGTTTATGTATTATTGGTTTACTTTATAAGCTTTTCCTAATTGCATATGCTATTTAGTTGTTGGTGCTGTATCTTGTATGCTCTTTTCTATTGTTTCAGACAGACTGCTCCAGTGTTTAGAACTTGCTAGGATACCTTTTCTGATGATATATGAAATATGATAGGTGCAAGCTCATATTCTTAAGCTGAGAACACAATTGAGCATGTTAGATGGACCACCTCAACCATCAAAACTAGCCTACGGTATGATTTCTGAATGTACATGATTGCAACACACTAACTTTGGCGTTTCATCATCGAACTTGGATGGTTGAAGACAAATCGCTAGCAGTAATTAGATGTAAAAAACGTGGACTAACCCACATCTAGGGACTCTAGTTTTAGTTTTCTAGTTTTCTTTACTAATTTTGGTAAAGACCAAAGTATTATTGGTGAATGTTATTAACAATGCATGGCGGACTCTAGTTTTAGTTTTCTAGTTTTATTTACTAATTTTGGTAAAGACCAAAGTATTATGGGTGAATGTCATTAACAATGCATGGCTTAGTAGTATCTTGATGACCAGAAAAGAGAAATTACTTTGTAATTCTACTGCTCTCATTATTTGCGATAGCAAATGGTTAGAAAGTTGCTTGATGTATGCATGTCTTAGAAAAAGGATGGTAAGTAGAAGGTATGTCATACTAGGCTGATTTTATGAGTTGGCAAATTCTCAAGCCTTCATAGTTCATAGTGCTCTAGTGTGCTGATGCCTTAACAACAGTTTCATGCTAGATACCTATTATTTAGCTTTTGATCTAAGAATTATGCTAGATACATATGGAGGCAAACATAAACTAGTCATTACATAAACTAGCAATAGGGGCCTTTGTTAGGAAAAGAATCCTTCTTTCATTAAAGCAAACAAACAAACAAACGAACGTCTCCAAACTTCATGCGGTTAAATCAACTCATTTAAGTCGGCTTTCATCTTCTCACAATGGTACTAAGATGGCCACAGTGGTACTAATATGGCCTTTTCCATGACAATAAAAGCATTCTCAATTATGGTAATCCATTATCGGTCCAGAATTTGATAAAACAGACTAAATAATAATTATAATCATATCCTTCAATTGTTCAAGTTAGTCTCTTTGAGTTGTTAGAACATCGTTCAAGGTGCATTGCCAAATAACAAAATTGTTTATCCAATCAAACAGTTCTATCTCAAATTTCTTCGCCATTTTGTGCCCTCACCATCTTCAATTGTTTTGCACAATACTTCCATCAACCTCCTCTCTTACCAATTGTTGTGCAAAACCCAAGCAAACCAAATAATTAAATAAAATAAAAGGGACACAAAATATAATGTGGTTCGGCAAAGCAGGCTCTACAAAACTCCACTATCAAATATGGGATTTTCAAGAACAAAGTAAACACGCACAACCATCTCACTAGCCAAAACCCAGTTACATCCTAGAAATCGTTCGCAAGAAAAAAATACCTCATCGCTAATTCTGTGGTTGCCACCACAAACCATCAATATGGGAGGCATACAAACTAGTAACTACACATTCTATTTATACTAGCAACAAAGTCCTTCATTAGAAAAAGAAGTTTTTTTATTATTATTATTTCAAGGAAAAATGCTTCAAGTCCAACTCCAAGGAGGAAAGTCTCTTTTCCTAAGCAAAATATATCAACACATTCCATTCTTGTTTTGGACACTACATCATGCAATTATCAATCCAACCTAAATCAACTCATCAAGTTAAGCCCCAACTCAACAAGGCTAACTTGTCAAATAGTTCAATGGGAATTTGTTCTCTGATGATTTTCAGTGGAAAGTTGCAGATGGCTGAAGGTGTCGTAGGCAATTGGGATGGTGTTGCATCACCTTAGTCCTTACTGATTTGTCCGTATTAAGTGCTCTGAAGACAGGAGCAGCACATTAACGTTCGAGGTAAAAATAAATAAATTCAAAAGACAAGAGTAACATGACCTTCACGTGGTAATCATTGGACAGGGTTGCCATTCACATAGAAAAATGTCCTCTTTTGATCACAATGATGGTTTCTGCCCTTGAGTAACCAGGATGGGCCATTCTCTACTTTGTATTTTTCGCATGCCAACTTATTTTCATTCACAAGAGGTTGACATTTTACTCTGTCTAATCCAACATTCTAGTGTCTTTCATTTTCCTTTTGTATAAAGAAGTTTTGGCAACAGTAGCATCCCTGGTTGATTTCAGAAGATTAATAAGTGGTGCCTCTTAAATTAGTTTTTCGGCATGTGATGTTGGTGATGCACTTAGCACAAGTTTTTGTTTTGGGTGTTGCTTGCCGTCGTTGCCCTTCTGATGAACCTCAGAACATGGGAGTGTCTGGTGTCGGCTGTTTTTGGTTTTGCTGCCAAAACGTTATTTGTTTAAAATTTAAGTTCTTTTAGTATTTTTGGATCATTTTAATGTACTGTTAAAAATAAATTTTAAAAAACATTACCTACTACATGAAAAGAAAGATAATCTTTATTATCTTATCTTAAATGGTCACGCAATCCCAACAAAGTAGTGGTGCTCAAAGTTTGGGAGGAATATAATGCCTGCTTGCTCCATTTCATATATGTGGCTGTGTGCTTATTATTGGGGTTTTGAGTTTGGCAGGACACACATGGGCAGTCCTAAAATTGTGACAAATTTGTGGTACCTGGCAAGAGAAAGAGCCCATCATGCTAAACATGTCTAAAATTTGGCAAATTTTGAAAAGCTGAGGATGACTCCAAATTCTCTTGGAAGGCTTGTCCATGCCATGGAAAGGCACTTCCAGAAAAGAAACAATTTTGCCTTAGCAAAAGGATATGATTAGCCTGCGGGCACTGATGAGACTCTTTTCTCACTGGACTGAGCATGCATTCTGAGGTAATTTGGATGGAAATTTGTGGTTCAAGTAATTATCCGAACCATCCACCCAAAAAAGCTTACCTTGTTCCTCGTATTAGTTCAGTCACTTTCTCAAATACTTTTGAGGAAATCAGCAAGGTTTCGAGCTTAAAATATCCTTTTCAATATAAATAGAAAAACTCTTCGAAATGGTTTGGAATTTTGAATTTTGTATATGCATGCATGCGAAAATCGACTAGATGTTCGAAACATCATGTTCCACAAATTCTAATTATAAGACCTACACCATGTAGTTCACCAACCAATTGGGTTTTAAAAATAAACCATTTATTTTTATTAAAATAATTTTGTTTGAGGTTTCTTTTTAAAAGAAATATGGTTGTCTCAAATCAACTCTCAACTCAATCTTTAGATAAGATGTACTCTTAAATTTGTTTAAAATGTGAGGTTATTTTTGAAGATGCCAAAAAGTATGATAATGATTGATTTTTAAAATATTTTTATTTTAAATTGTATTAAAATAATATTTATTTATTTTAAAAAATTATTTTTTGATCCCAGAATATTAAAATAATTTGAAAAAACTAAAAATAAATTAATTTAAATTAAATAAATAATGTTTTTTAAAACATAAAAACAAACTGATAGAAAACATTATATTTATACACAAACAGGTATTGTCTTTACTTTTAACAGAAGGTCATTAAAAAACCACTGTGGTTTTACTGTTGAACTTGTAACAACATTTGGGCACCAGGTAAAAGAACATTAAGAAACTGGGAAAAGTTCATCCCTTTAATTCAATGTGTGGGGCTTTACTTGATCTGCTTGGAGGGACTCATGATCCCTTTCAGGAGGGCTCACTGGGTCAGTCGGCGTAATGCAAGCCCAACCAAGTCAAATACTTGACACCATGAAATTCGAAATAGTGGACAAGAATGCATGTCATGCCTTGTATATTGCACAAAGGACATGGTAGATTCGCAGGCTTTAAAGGTTAATTCTTCTGTCCATTGCTCAACAAAGAAAATTGCCCCCAAGAGGCTAGCATATGTCAAAAAAGAAAGAAAGAAAAGGTTTTGCAATCTTCCAATAGCGTCCAAGGAGAGAAGACTTGAAAACCTTGGAGGGGAAGATGGTCCCTTGATGTCCTTAGAAGAGGCTACAAGGTAGGGCAAACCACAATGGTTTGGATACTGCATGGCCTTTTTATACAGTATTCTGAAACCCCTTCGGTCTGTTCTTCGTCCCCACATCACATGACATTGTTACTAGAAAAACAGGAAACAACCATCTCTGCTTGTTATCTCTCCATAAATACCTTCCCTACCACCCTCCACACTTCTCTTCTCTTTATCCCCTTTGTCCATCCTCACCGCCTGAATTTCTTCTCATCACCCATAAAGCTGTAAAGCACAAGCTATCTGAACTCACCAAATGGCTACAAGAAAATCAAACAAGTCTCCTCAAACATCAGCTCTCAAACAAATTGTGAAAAGATGCTCAAGTTTTGGAAAGAAAAATGGCTATGACCAGGATGGCCTGCCTGATGATGTACCGAAGGGCCATTTTGCGGTTTATGTAGGAGAGAACAGAAGCAGATACATTATCCCAATATCATGGTTGGATCATCCTGAGTTTCAAAGCTTACTCCAAAGAGCTGAAGAGGAGTTCGGCTTTAAACATGGAATGGGCCTCACTATTCCTTGTGAAGAAGTAGTCTTTCGGTCTCTAACAGAGATGATAAGATAAAAGGAATCAAAATATTTGTGATTATCACAAGGCCCTGTTAGAAACAAACTCCAGTTTAACATGTTGCCTTTTGGCTTCTGTCAGAGTTATATTTAACTGCAGCTGCTATAATCCTGACGAAGAAACATTATTTGACATAGTTATGTGTCTATATTTGTTTTCATGTTTGGAGTTTTTCCTTTCAGAACAATCTGTGTTATGTTATAACTCTGTACTCTAATGAATGCCTTCTTGGTGGGGGGTGCTAACCCTAGCTACCTTTCACATCTATCTCTCTCCTGTTCTGTTGATTTATCTTCTGCTAGCTCCAAGTTAATTTGAGCTTTATGAATTTTGTTGCTTGATCACATGGAACAATCAAGCTTGCAATTAGAGCATCTGATCGTGGTATGCCTCAAATCTGCCATAAAAGCATAGTCATTGAGCAAAGGCACAGGATGAGGTTTGAGCTTACTATAGCATGGCATGAACAAACATTTTCTAGAAATTATTATCGTAAAATCTTCTTTGTGCTAGCATCAATCATTGAAGCACTGAAGTTGACTATATATTATAGGGTGGCAAAGTACTATACAATATTCACTAGCAATAGGCAATAAGAGATGAAAAAACAAAAAGATTGATAGTTTCCTTTGTCATGAGGGCATCGAGCGTGCATAGTGCCAATGGTGTTGTTGATTGAAAAGCAGCCAGAAAGGCTGCCTTGTATAGACAAATGGTTGGTTTTCTACTCTCATCCGATATGGCACTTCTTTATTTGATGCAGCAGACCTCATTGTTGTAATTGCAACTTCATGTAATAAATCAAGATAATGTGATTAATTTTGTCTATATATATATATATATATATATATATATCAATGGCCGTCTCTCTTTGATGAATGTGGAGCGAGGTTCTGCTCATTTGGAAATGGGGAGAGATTCAGTATTATTAAACTCATCGATCCGGAAACTTGTCTGGCTGATTTTCAAAAAAATAGATGAGAGTTGAACTAGTACTCTAATAACTTGACAAGTCAATCATCGATTCAGTCAACAAGATCAAAATCTTGTTTGATTTTATTTTAAAAAATTCAAAATAATATTTTTTTAACTTTTTAAAAATAAAAAATAATATTATTTTGATTGATATAAATCAACTCAAATCATCCCATTTAATTCAGAATTTAAGTTTTGAACCGAATTATCAATCAAGCCGGGTTTAATATTTTTGTTCTTAGCATGGAATTTCTTCTGTTGTTGACATGCATGTGTTTTATCAACTTGTGACAAGTAGTTATCAAAATTTTAGGGAAGATAAAAGTATACGAGTCAGTGAAAATCCATCACCAGTGACTGCGTATATGATGCGATACTGTACATTATTTCTGCATTCATATACTTACCATCTAATAAATAAATAAATAAACCATTAAAAGATATGGCTTTGCATGTCATAAACACTCGAATTTCCGTAAGTCCACACAACTATATCTCCAAAATCAAATAGATTACAAAATGAAAAATAAAAGAAAAGAAAAAAGTTGCTTGTTCGAGGTCAAAAAAATAGGAAAAGCAAAGCTAATAATTGAGGGCACCAGCCAATGGATTGTTGTCGTTCTGATGACTTGTAGGGGCTTGGTGTTCATATTTGACTTGAATCACTTTCAATTTAATCAAAATAAAAACATTTTGGAATGAATTGGTTGTGATGTCTATCTTAATGCATAGAATTGATGCACATGCATGTGGGACTCAAGTGTCCTCCTCCTGCTGCTGCTGCTGCTAGTTCCAAGCCATTCCTAATTTCTTGTCTTCTTAAATCACCAGTATTTGATCGCCTAACCCACCTAGAAACTAAAACTTTATCTTGTTTTTGATTGATGGGCACGATCTGAATCAGAGAATCTAGACATTGCTGCTCAAAGTAATTGTTTGTAATTTGATGGTCCAAACAATTTCTGTGGTCTAAATAGCTTGGCATGTAAATCACTCGAAAACAACAGCAAAAAATGATTGATATGTTTAAGAATAATTTTGGCTGTCTCTGATCAACAAGACTAGGCGAAAAGGATTAATAACAAACCAGGGTCCATTTGTTTTGCTTTTTTGTAAAATATTTTACAAGAAAACTGGTTAATGAAAAATATATTATAGTCAACTTTTAAAATTAATTTATTTATTAAAAAATATTTCAAATTCATAAAATTCTATAAAATATTTTACAAGTAATAATTCACTTACAATACCATTCAACTATTTCATTCATCATTTTTTTTCTTTCTAGCACTACCATCTTTTTCTCTAACACCATCATCTTTCTCTTTATCATTATTTTTCTTTTCACAATCATTATAATCACTCCATCATTATCATTATCATCTCATCTACCACTAAAAAATATTTTATGTAAAACTAATGGAACATAAAATTATGAATGGCATGGAGTGGCTAATGCAAGTGAAAATAAAGTGATTAGCATTAGAAGAAGCCATAATATTTCACATTGTCCTCTTTTGAAGGATGTGATTGAATTGAAGAAGCCATAATATTTCACATTGTCCTCTTTTGAAGGATGTGATTGGATTGATATCGATAATAGATAAATTAAAACTATTTATGATAAGTCCTAAAATATTCAAGTAGTTTAGAAATAAGGTTTATATATTTGATAATTGGTTGGTCTCTTAACTCAGTTAGTTTAATTTATTTTTCTTAACCAGGATGTATTGTAGCTTGATATGAAAAATTTAAGTGATTAATAGTTAGTAGTTAGTAACTAGTGTTGTCTAATAAGTCAAGATAACCGGTAGCTATTACCTGTAAAATATTTTTTTTTATAGATTTGAGAACTCTCAAATACTCAAGTAAGTATTTTTAGAAAGAAAAAATACAATAATATTTTATAAAGATTGGCTCTGAAAATATGTATATAAAAAATTTTAATAATAAAAAGATTGTAAACATGGAGTTTGAAGGATTCATTATGTCTTTACAACCTATGAATCCTTTTTATAAAGAGAAAGGACTAAAGTATAATTCCATCCATATGATATTTTGAGTTGTATTTGATCTAAAATAATATATATATATATATATATATTGAATTAGTATAAAATACTAGGGTACAAGTGTAAAATCCTAAAAAAATTCTAAAATGAAAGTTAATTCTAACAAGTTGCATAAGTTGCATGAGCTTATTAAAAAAAAAATTAAATTCACATATGTCATCAGAACAAGTCCATAGATTTGGGCTCCTCCCTTAAAGTGGCAGCATAAAGTGGGGCTCCTTGCTATAAACAGAGCCAATTAAAATTTGTTATGTTTTAGAATAAGATTTTTTTATGGTTAAATTATGTATTGATCAAATATCAATAAGAAAAGAATAACATCTTTTGATAAATATTTTAGAATCATTCAGTTTTACTTTATATTGCATAAATAAATATTAAAAGTATATTTGATTGATTTAAAGTTCATTTACATTTTAAGCATATGACAAGTCGTATTCAATTGTTTTGTTGTTATTAATACCATCAATTCAAAAAATTTCAAGCATTTTCAATGTTATATCGTTATCAATACCATTGATTTAAAAGTTCATAGCATTTTCAATTAAAATTAATAATGTCATTTAATTTCGTCTTTGGAAATCTTTCAATTACAGGTAGGAATCTTCTTGTGACTGAAGTGACTATATCCTCCGCTCTATTACCTATCATAAGATACCTTGTAGAAACCCTTTACGTATTGGCTAACTTTTTGTATTCTCAAGTTACTTTGAGACTGTTATTAAGCTTGAATTAATTAGATAGATGAATCTATCCAGGTTGAGTTCTAAAAAAATAAATTAATTTATCTAACTATGACATGAATCTTGAATTAGATTATAAACTAAGCCGGGTTTAATAATTTTAATTTAAATGTAACAGAATGTGTTGAAAGATTTTTATGTATGAGGCAATAGGAGAGTGGATTTCTTATCTAAATATAACTTCATTTTGATTTACAAAAACTAGTTGAAGAGAAACTAACGTATACCCAAATATACAACTTATGGAGATTTGTCGCTTAGACCTTGCTTGCTCGAGTAAGACAAGTATACCTTAAAAAAGAAAAATATTAACAAATAAAATCGTAACATGATTGAGAACAGAACAGCTGTTATCTACAGCACGTTCATTCTTTGATGTTGTACTAATCTTTCAAGGTTGCTCTCTGCCATTAATTGGTTTGACTTGAGTTCATGTAGAGAATCACCATGTTGGAAAGTGGGCAGGCTGACTATAGTTGTAGGACGAGCATGTTTGGTTTATGTACTTAAGAGAATACTGCTCTCGACAATCCTTAGGGCTACCAACACCACACAAAGTATTCCAACCCAACTCAAGCGTCTCAACAAATTTCCAAGAAAACTATCTTAATTGTCTCCCAGAACTAGATCTATGATATGGTCTTCGCTTGTTTGGTAACATTTAAGCCATGATGGGTTCACATTTTGTTCTTGTTTTAAGCGTTTTTTGTCTCGCATTTTATTTCTAGCTGGTTTCCTTCCTTGGCCTCCATGTGGGGTGTATTGTAGCTGTACTCTTGACTTCGAGTCAGTTCTTTTATGGGATTTTCTAGCTTAACCTCCTAGACCAACCGACCATCAATAAATTTATTAGATACATTTCTGACTTCCATTATCCGATAGAGTGAATTGTGCTTCTTGTTGTTCCGGGAAGAAAAATGCTGGCTGTTTCGTTGTGATTTATTGCATCAGTGCAGTAAAGGACACGATGAGATTGGACTTCTGCCTGTCCAGAAAGCCTAAATCGGATAGACTGTGACCAGAAAATAGCAACTGGTTGAGTGGGTGGCAGCAGATTTAATGGTTCGTAATGAATAGTGACTGAAATTATCCAAGGTACTCGTTTAGCGGGTCAAAAGCGGAGCTTAGAGATGAGTTATCCAACCCTGTTATATAAGAACACAACAAAAAGAGGCAAATCCTGACTTCAACAGCCAACAACATGACACAGTTTACAGCGGTTGGCGTTGAGAGGAAGAGCAGCTTTTGGCGGTGGGATTTCCTCCGACACCAGGCACCAGCAGTTTAATTGCTTTACAGCATGCAACATCAAAGTTGAGCGAAACAAAACTACTGAAAAAAAAGTCAAGAAGAAACGAATGTTCTTTAACGACTAGCTAGATGGGAGTCGGTGTCTTTGTGACGGGGATAGGGGTTCAGAGACCAGAGGCCAAAGTTCAAGGGGCTAGAGCGATATGAACTTGCATGCTAAAAACATTTCCTCCCAAAGAGAAATATGAGTTCTACAACATTTAGCTCATTCTACTATCAGAAAGAAATCTAATATGATGGCTCTCTCTATGAAATAAACAAACATGAACGCATTCATAGCTGGAAAAAAGGTAAACAGATCACAGCAAGATCTAAGACTCCGATGACATGATTTGACCAAATGCATATAGCAGTATTTTATATTCTTGCCAAATTCTCGACATTTTTTTTTTTTTTTGTTTCTCAACTATCCAACTGTGAAGAATAAATGTGAAACAGTATGACTTCAATCATAGGCATATAAGATAATTCCTATTGAACAACAGAATATGCCTAGAGCTATTTGGGAATGGAACATTGATATTGTTTTAGTGAATCAAGAACAGGCCATATGTAGAATTACCCTATCTATTTGCTTGTGCCATCCACAGCTCTGGATTCTCTATGCCCTGGCATGAACCAACCCCGCAAAAAGAATGCAATAGTGCATTGAGTACAGGAGCTTGTCAGATGAAGCATACTGACTTGGAATCTACTCCAAAAGCCATCTATACATCTCTCAGAACAGGCCAACCTTTTCTAAGAATGTCATTGATCTTTGCATTGATCTGCGTTTGAATGCGTGGAGGGCAGAGCTCTGCTGCATAGCCATTTAATTTTGCTGCCAAACTTGAATTCTCAAGGTCCGCTTCAGGCAAGTTTCCCATCAGCTGACGAAGAAATGGATTTTGCTTGAGCTCAAATTTCTGCACACATCCAAACCTTTAAAGTTAATGAATCAACACACTAACTTGGATGGAATGTTTTTCATAACAACATAAGAATTACAAAACAGAAGTTACAACTAAGAATCAAATATGAGTGTCTTTTTTTTCTCAATATATGCTCTTGAATCTTGATTTTACACTGTCAGTTGAGGCTATAGAACCTTTTCTCAGTATAGACCAGAAATCGGAGTTTTCTCAAGCTTGTGTCATATCTTCTGCCCTTGAAAAAAGACATACTGAAGCCATTTGCTTCTGCATCTAAAATCCCCAAAAGTATTACAAGTTCTTATCTAAGAGTTATAGGTACCCTGTTGAACTGCATGCTTAAGCACACTATACAAAGGTTATACAGTAACCATTACAAATGCAATTTTAGACTGTTGATTAATTGCATCCTTCTATCATGCAGCAGGCAGATATCCCTACAGTGAGCAACAAATTCATGGCCACAATTGTGGCTCCAGAACGAATGACACAAACCAACACTATATTGTTTATTATGTGCTGCCACTGTCCAAAAATCTTATAGTAAGCTTCAAACTTTCCGCCACAAATCTTTCCAGCATTTTCTAGAACTTCAACAACTACTGTGTATATCTAAACTAACAAATGCTTCAAAACCATCAGGGAAACCCACACATTTCACCATTAAAATAATACAAGACCTGATGTTCTGGCTCTGCAGGATAAAATGTTCCAAGCTGTTGAATTTGAGTAACCACAACACTGCTCCTCAACTTCAACTGCTCTCTTTCTTTGCTAACACCAGCCAATCTACGCTCTTCAGTTCCATTAGTGAAAATAACAGACCTGCACATTTGTATTCACAACAATTAACCAGTAAAACAGTGCTAATCACATTAAACAAGAAAATGCTAGTGATAGTCATGACCTTTTACCTATATTGATTACCCACATCAGGACCTTGCCCAAACACTTGCCTTGAATCATGACTAGCCCAAAATACCTCCAAGAGTTGACTGTAACTAATCACCTTCGGGTCATACTCTACCTATATAACACATTAACAAAAACCCACATCAAACAAATGGAGAAAACACAAAATTTCTCACACAGACTTGTTCCATGCAAACCAAACCAATCACATTCGGACCTATTGTGCTTTCCAATCATAACAATGCGGTCCACAACACCAACCAACTAAATGCTTTATTTTACACAGGATGACTCTATATAACAATTTTTCACTTCACATAAAATTAATCAAATTATAACAAAAACACATATTTCCAAATAGCCCAATAAAGAGATTCGCGAAAAAACATAGTCAAATTATTGTTCTACAAAAAATTGTGCTACACAGAATTAAATCAAGTTCTAGCAAAAACCCACGATTCTATTTGCCCAAATGAATACATTTCAACAAGAAATTCTCCCATTATCAATATATTTATCAACACATAACAAAACTGCATTAGTCTACCCAGGCTGAGTTAATAAAGCATTGTTTTCAAAACAAATTGACTGGCAAAAAAATAAATACAATCAAAAGCAGATTTCCAACGTTTTTTTAAAGAGACCTGTACGGACTCTGCATGATCACCTAAGCTTCTGTATACGGGGTTCAATTTGGATCCGCCACAGTAACCAACAGTGGTCCGTACAACACCATTCAAGCAACCAAACACGGCTTCAGATCTCCAAAAACAACCGAGGGCGAAAACTGCTGTTTTTAATGGGTAATCGGGTGGCGGGTTTCTAATGGAGGTGGAAACATGATCCGGTATTCGAATGGACAGCGATTTATAGGGAATTGAAATTGTTAGTAATAGAAGGGTTAGGAGACGGAGAAGGGAGGAACTATGGCTCCCTGCGCAAGCCATTTTTGGCGGTTTGCCTCAGGTAGAAAGATGGTGTTTTCGGGTCGGTCAGTACGGGTTATACTTCCGAGTTCTTGAACTTCTGGTTTTGGATGCGTGCACCCTTGATTTTTTTTCGCTGACCATGGGGGCTCGATGTAATGTTTGGGCTTGTTATGGAGCCCATTACATAATCAATTAAAAAATTAAAAAGTTTGGGGATTGACAATGCAAAATGCATAATGTATCATCTTTTACGAGAGTGTAGATGTATTGTTTATATTGTTATATTTTAGTTTTTTTTTTAATTTTATTCGTATTATACCAAATTATAAGTTAATTTGTTAGAGAAGGGTGAGATTAATTACATGGTGACCCAGTTCACATCGATTCAAGACTTTAGAAGGATTGTTGCCTGTTGAATGTCTAGGCGTTCCTTCGGCTTACTGCCGAACTTTCTGTAGGATTTCGAGCCTCCACGCAGAATATTGAAGCTAGAATTCATCCAGATGCCCATGTTTGCACAAGTTATTTAACAAAACCGTGCAAGTAAGCAAATTTGGAAGAAAGCCATGAGAGAGCTTATGCTCGAAAGAACCTTAAAACCGAACAAGGAAGGAGAGGCCTTCTCTTTTTCTTGCATTCGTTCAAAGAACTTCTCTACATCAAGTATGGCTGTGTTACGGGTTGAAGACCATCGTTACAGGGTTTCAGTCACCGTGCCACCACCACCAGATTTCTTTACTTTACAGTTTTCCCTCTTAAAGGAAACGTCGTCCCAGGACAATTGCCACCATCAGACATTTACCCCATCGAGATTGAACATGCACAGACCTCAAGAAAATATTATTGCATACAACGTGGTTGAGCTGCAGAGTGTAACTCTAGCGATACATACGAGACAAGACAAACTGGAATGCATTCATGCCAGTCAGAGATAATTGAAAATCCAACTTGAGAACAAATTCAAAATATCTATAATCTTAAAATAGTCAAAAAAAAAAAAGACGTCGGATACAAAACTTTCGTTAGAAACATTCCAGAAAGTGCTGAAATAATCTAACAGGCAGTGACAATAACCAAAAAATATGACGGAAATGAAAATCACTAAGCCTTGTCAGCCTTGGAAGCAGTGGCAGCAGCCTGTCCTCTTAGACGACCAGTTCTCCTAGCAGCAATGAGACCAACCTTTTGACCAGGAGGAGCATCACGCCTGACTGTGCTAGCATGCCCAATATGTTGATGGTTACCACCACCATGAGGATGCTCAACTGGATTCATAGCCACACCACGCACCTTAGGCCAGCAGTTCCTCTTCACTCTGAACTTGTGGTAAGCATTACCAGCCTTCAGCATGGGCTTCTCGGTTCTTCCTCCACCTGCAACCTGACCAATCATTCCACGGCAGCCACTTGGAACGATCTTCTTGGAGCCAGATGGGAGCTTGATCCTGCAAGGAATAATCCCAACATATAGTTATCAAAACTATCTTTCATACAGAGATGCAAATATGATAAAAACTTCGACTACTGGCATGGTGGCATATATCTTTGTCAGCGATCTTGTCAAATTAACAAGAGAAACAAAATCATAAAAATCTACCAGCATGAAAACGAAAGCATTCCTTTGCAAATAAAGGATAACCATCATGGCAGAATTATTTAACTCAGACCACGGCAGAGAAATGAAAAATAGGCTACCAAGAAGCAATATAGCTCAACCAATTAATCAAAACAGAACAATTGCACTCTAAACATACTTCTCAACCCAAGTTATAACTTTTACACAAACAGCTTCTCAATTCATTACAACAAAAATAACAAAAACCCAGTTCAGATCCGAAACATGTTTATTATAAAACACTCCCAAGTACCTTTACGCAAACAGCTTCTCACTTCATTACAACAAAAACAAAAAACAAAAAACAAGAACCCACTTCAGATCAAAAACATATTTATTATAAAACATTGTCAAACTAAAATCACAAAATGAACCAAACCCACAAAATAATTTTACAAAACAACTAAAGTAAAGGGTTGGGTAATACCTGGTGGTATCATTATCAGGATTGTGACTGATAACAATAGCATAATCCCCAGAAGCTCTAGCAAAAACACCACGGTCTCCAACATGATGTTCCACGTTGCAAACAACAGCTCCTTCAGGAACAGATCTCAGAGGCAGGACATTCCCAACCATCAAGTTAGCCTTCTTTCCACAGTATACAAACTGTCCAGTATACATACCCTCGGCAGCCACAAAAAGCTCCTTCTGCTTCTTATACCTAAAGGGATGCCTGAACGTAACTCGGGCTAATGGGGCACCACGACCCGGGTCATGAATGATTTCGGTGACAACACCTTTCAAGTAACCATTTCTTTCACCGAAGTCCAGAGACCTGAACCTTGCCGGACCCTTGCGATGGTGGGTGTGGGATTTGAAAACAGAGCCAGCTCCCTTGCGCTGGGCACGAATTACACGACCCATTTGTGGTGGTTGTGTGTGAAGCAAGTAACTGAAAATAGGTGGCAAAGATTGAATATGAGAAGAATATATGGGATTATTTAATGATCAATAAGTGAAGTAGTCTTTCACTACAAGTCATAAAATGATTTATATATTTATAATATAAGCTTGATACCTCTTCATACCCCATCATTGGACACTAGTTGAGTTAAAAATAATTCATATTGCCAAATTAAATTCTTTAAGTTTAAGAAATAAATTCATTCTGGTTTTACAATGGAGATTAATTTTAATTAAGATAAAAGATTTAATTTAAAAAAAAAT
>SRLM01000367.1:1214938-1442222 GCA_015708895.1 Populus ilicifolia | reverse complement strand
GTTAATGATAGTGCTATCTGTTCTCCAGTTGATCCATAATAGCAAGAATTTTATCTGTAGCATCTGTGGTTTCTGACTGATTTTCAACCAAGTATGTTTTTTGAAATAAAAAAATATTTTCTTTATCTTGTAAATTATTTTAATATATTAACATAAAAAATAATTTATTAAAAATATTATTTTAATTATAACAAAAAATATAAATAGCCCAATAAAGAGATTCGCGAAAAAACACAGTCAAATTGCGTTGTTCTACACAGACCGAGTCTAGAATCTATATAAGTATTTTTCAAAAAATTGTACTACACAGAATTACACCAAGTTCTAACAAAAACCCACGACTCTATTTGCCCAAATGAATACATTTCAACAAGAAATTCTCTCATTATCAATATATATATCAACAAATAGCAAAACTGCATTAGTCTCCGCAGGCTGAGTTAATAACGTTTTTTTAAAGAGATCTGTACGGACTCTGCATGATGATCACCTAAGCTTCTGTGTACGGGGTTCAATTTGGATCCGCCACAGTAACCAACAGTGGTCCGTACAACACCCTTCAAGGAACCAAACACGGCTTCAGATCTCCAAAAACAACCGAGGGCGAAAACTGCTGTTTTTAATGGGTAATCGGGTGGCGGGTTTATAATGGCCGTGGAAACATGATCCGGTATTCGAATGGACAGCGTTTTATAGGGCAGTGAAATTGTTAGTAATAGAAGGGTTAGGAGATGGAGAAGGGCGGGACAATGGCTCCCTGCGAGTTCTTGAACTTCTGGTTTTTGGCGGTTTTTTCGGGTCGGTCAAGACGGGTTATACCTCCGAGTTCTTGAACTTCTGGTTTTGGATGCGTGCACCCTTGTTTTTTGTTAGCTGACCATGTGGGCTCGATTTAATGTTTGGGCTTTTATGGAGCCCATTACATAATCAATTAAAAAGCTAAAAAGCCTGGGGATTGACAATGCAAAATGCATAATGTATCCTCTCATACGCGTGTAGATGTATTCTTTATATTTATTTTTTATTATTATTCTTATTAGACCAAATTATAAGTTAATTTGTTAGAGAAGGGTGAGATTGAAAAACAAGAGATCAAAATAAAATAAAAAAACACGTGGAGAATAAATATTTTTGTAAAGCTTGGGCAAAATATTTATTGTAATCATAAATATTTTTACCCCAAAATTAACACACTTAAAGAAAATAACATTAATCTTACATTGTAATCATATTTATTTATGATGAAGTAGAAAGTCTAGTTTATTTCAATAATTATCATTGTTTCTATCATATTTTTTTAAGTAATTATATAAAACAATCATAAAAAAAATCTTGGCGTGGTGTCTTGTGTTTAGATAAAAATTTATAACTTGATAGCCCATGTAATCAATTTGAGAAAAAAAAATTACAAATTACCAAGCTAATCAAAAGGTAAGGTTGTTGTTGTATATTTAGTCTTCTACTCAAATAAATATAAACACTAATTAATGGTGTGGAGAATAATAAAAAGAAGCACATTAAAGAGCGGGAATAATGATAGTAGCGGAGGTAGCATCATCCTATGTTGCAGGAGCAACAAGAAGCTACGATCCCATCCACGAACATATTTGGAGATTAATTACACGGTGACCCAGTTCTCATCGATTCAAGATTTTAGAAGGATTGTTGCCTGTTAAAAGTCTAGGCGTTCCTTCGGTTAACTTTCTGCAGGATTTCAGGCCTTCAAGCAGAATATTGATGCTAGAATTCATCAACATGCCTATGTTTTGCACAAGTCATTTAACAAAATCGTGCAAGTCGACAAATTTGGAAGAGAGGCATGAGAAAGCATATGCTCGAAAGGACCTTAAAAGTTAAAACCAAAAAAGGAAGTACAGGACTTCTCTTTTTCTTGCCTTCGTTCAAAGAACTTCTCTACATCAGGTATAGCTGTATTAGGGGTTGAAGACCATCATTACAGGGTTACAGCTACCATGCCACCTCCACCACCACAAACAGATTTCGTTGCTATACAGTTTTCCCTCGCAAAGGAAACGATGTCACAGGACAATTGCCACCATCAGACATTTACCCCATCGAGATTGAACATGCACAGACCTCAAGAAAATATCATTGTAAACAACGTGGTTGAGTTGCAGAGTGAAACTCTAGCCATATATATGAGATAAGACAAATTTGGAATGCATTCATGCTAGGCAGAGATAATTGAAAATCCAACTTGAGCACGAATTCAAAATATCTATAATCTTAAAATAGTCCAAAAAGAAAGGCGTCGGATACTTGAATATCCAAACAAAACTTTCTTTAGAAACATCCCAGGAAGTGCTGAAATAATCTAACAGGCAGTGACAATAACAAAAAGATATGACGGAAATGCAAATCATTAAACCTTGTCAGCCTTGGCGGCAGAGGCAGCAGCCTGTCCTCTAAGACGACCAGTTCTCCTAGCAGCAATGAGACCAACCTTTTGACCAGGAGGAGCATCACGCCTGACTGTGCTAGCATGACCAATATGTTGATGGTTACCACCACCATGAGGATGCTCAACTGGATTCATAGCCACACCACGCACCTTAGGCCAGCAGTTCCTCTTCACTCTGAACTTGTGGTAAGCATTACCAGCCTTCAGCATGGGCTTCTCGGTCCTTCCTCCACCTGCAACTTGTCCAATCATTCCACGGCAGCCACTTGGAACGATCTTCTTGGAGCCAGATGGGAGCTTGATCCTGCAAGGAATAATCCCAACATATAGTTATCAAAACTATCTTTCATACAGAGATGCAAATATGATAAAAACTTCGACTACTGGCATGGTGGCATATATCTTTGTCAGCGATCTTGTCAAATTAACAAGAGAAACAAAATCATAAAAATCTACCAGCATGAAAACAAAAGCATTCCTTTGCAAATAAAGGATAACCATCATGGCAGAATTATTTAACTCAGACCATGGCAGAGAAATGAAACATAGGCAACCAAGAAGCAATATAGCTCAACCAATTAATCAAAACACAACCATTCCACTCTAAACATACTTCTCAACCCAAGTTATAACTTTTACACAGACAGCTTCTCAATTCATTACAACAAAAACCCACTACATATCCAACATATTTATTATAAAACACTCCCAAGTACCTTCACACAAACAGCTTGTCAATTCATTACAACAACAAAAAAACAAAAACAAAAACCCACTTCAGATCAAAAACATATTTATTATAAGACATTGTCAAACATCGAACCCGGCAATAAAATAACAAAATGAACCAAACCCACGAAATAATATTAAAAAACTAAAGTAAAGGGTTCGGTAATACCTGGTGGTATCATTATCAGGATTGTGACTGATAACAATAGCATAATCCCCAGAAGCTCTAGCAAAAACACCACGGTCTCCAACATGATGTTCCACATTGCAAACAACAGCTCCTTCAGGAACAGATCTCAGAGGCAGGACATTCCCAACCATCAAGTTAGCCTTCTTTCCACAGAATACAAACTGTCCAGTATACATACCCTCGGCAGCCACAAAAAGCTCCTTCTGCTTCTTATACCTAAAGGGACGTCTGAACGTAATTCGGGCTAATGGGGCACCACGACCCGGGTCATGAATGATTTCGGTGACAACACCTTTCAAGTAACCATTTCTTTCACCGAAGTCCAGAGACCTGAACCTTGCCGGACCCTTGCGATGGTGAGTGTGGGATTTGAAAACAGAGCCAGCTCCCTTGCGCTGGGCACGAATTACACGACCCATTTGTGGTGGTTGTGTGTGAAGCAAGTAACTGAAAATAGGTGGCAAAGATTGAATATGAGAAGAATATATGGGATTATTTAATGATCAATAAGTGAAGTAGTCTTTCACTACAAGTCATAAAATGATTTATATATTTATAATATAAGCTTGATACCTCTTCATACCCCATCATTGGACACTAGTTGAGTTAAAAATAATTCATATTGCCAAATTAAATTCTTTAAGTTTAAGAAATAAATTCATTCTGGTTTTACAATGGAGATTAATTTTAATTAAGATAAAAGATTTAATTTAAAAAAAAATTAAAACAAGACTATGATTTCATCAAATGAGCATGCCTAACTAACGATACTAATTTAATTCCAAATGTTACAAACCCCCTTAATGCCTACCTCAGCAGTCATATTTACAATGAAACTTCATATTTTTACAAGAAAAGAAACCATATAAACCCACAGATTCTGTTTTTTCCTTGACATGCAACAGCCAACAAAAGCAGGAAAAAAACTGTCAAAAAAGAGGAAACAGAGTAGAGGATCAAGATTCATGCTTGTTTAATTTAAAATCATATTAAATTTATAAAATTCTTCACAAATTGGCCGGTGTACAAAGAATGAATCACATAAACATATTGATCAACAAAAAAAATAAGAATAAAGAAGACCATAAATTATCCCAAGTCAAGAATCCCCGCCAACAGTGGATATAAATTATAGTTACTAGGCGCGCCAACCCAACAGAACCGTAAAAATGACTCGGAATTCAAGTCTCAATTTTTCTGTCTTTTTTGCTCTGCTCTCTCTTCGACATACTGTATTATTTAGACCCGACCAGTTTTAACCATTCTTTGCAGAATCTTTTACCCAATCAGTTCATCCATTTTTTTCAAACAAAACATTAGCTTTGCTGAGAGATGTACAAAAAGCTAAATTGGGATATTTCAAAATTTCAGCGTAGTTGTTTTATAACTGATAGTTGAATGGATGTAAACATATGCATATGGAGTTTTGAGTTCAAACTACATTACGGTAGTTTTTACGTCGTGGACAATAATGGGGATCTAAAGTCCTAAAATATCTGGTATTGGTTGGCTAGGCATGGTGGAGATATCTATGACACCAGAATAAGCACTGTGGGGTTAATTGACAGACAGCGCAAATGTTTACCTGAATGGTGGAGGCAAGAGCAAGCCGCCGGAGGGGAAAGAGCGGGTTGGCAGCGACAGGAGCAAGCAGTCAGGTTTAGAAACCCTAAACTCCTACTGTATATATCTAGAGACATATAGCTGGGTATAAATATAATGTTTTAAACTATGAATATGAATAAAAAGTTATAAAAGATAAATACAGGAGGATGTAGATGTCTTTAATAACTATTTTTTAAAGTATTTTTTATTTTAAAATATATTAAAATAATATTTTTTTATTTTTAAATTAATACATTAAAATAATATAAAAAATAATTTTTAATAAAAATTTTTAATTCATATAAAATATTGTTTAGAATACAATTCAAAATTATAAGTTTTAAAAACTCGTTTTTTTATTTACATTTATTTTAAAAATGTTTAACATGTTTTTTTTTAATATTTTCTTAATCTATATTGTGGATCAATTTATGCCTCAAATAAAATAAAATTTTTAAAAATTATTTTAAATAAGCAAGTATTTAGAAAAATAAATTCATTTTATGTTACAATAAGCTTGTTATTTGCTTTTTGTTATTTGAATTTTTTAAAATTTTATTTAAGGGGTCAAATATAGCCTACAAAAGGATGTTAAGCATTTATTATTGGTTTTTTAAAATAAAATGTATTTTTTTCTATGAAATACCTTCTCTTAGATTCTAATTAGAACCGCCGAAAATAACTCATTTTTATTATTTTTGTTTATTTTTATAGATGAGATTTTTTTTCATCCTTTTTATTTATTTTAAATTATTAATGCCTGGTCATTTCAAGTATAATTCTCTTTTTAAATTAAATATTTATATCAATGAGATATTTGTTAAGAAATACGACGTATTAATATTTGCTCGTAGAAGGCTAAGCATACTAACATAATATTTAACATGGTTCGGTAAATCACTTAGATTCACGGGAGAAGTCATTGTATTATGTGGAAAGAGAACAAGATTTACAACAATAGAAGAGAAGAAATTATCTTCTTTTTAGTAATTCTCAACCTCACTCTATTTCTTTCTTTGCAGTGCTGCAATGATAGTTACTGTTTGCAGACATTGACAGCACACTTTTTTCTGCATTTCTCGCATCTCTGGTTCTTTTTCCTCTCTCATTTTTCTCTTTCATATATGTCTTTATTTATAAGCATTTATGGAGGCTCTTCTTCAACAAAGATGGCTGTCAACTCCAACTCTTCTTCAACAATGATGACTGTCAACCTTTGACATTTTGGATGGGTGCACATGGTTGATATAACTCCAGCTACAGCTGCTGCAATAGTCAATAGTTTTTGCACATTAATGACAACTAACCTAACAATATTAAATATTTTAAATAAAGGTTTTCAACAAAGGTGTATGCAAACTCCAGCTCTTCTTCAATAATGATGACTGTCAACCTTTGACATCTTGAATGAGTGCATATAGTTGGTGTAACTTCAACTGCAGCTGTTACAACAGTCAATAGTTGTTGTACATTAATGATAACTAACATAACAATATTAAATATTTTAAATAAAGGTCTTCAGTTTATATCATATCATTTCAAAGGGAATGATAACAATTGGTAGCGTTGAGAGACTAAAATCTCTTTAGATGTAAATAAAAAATATTTTAAAAATAACTATTATTATAATCTTAACTAAAATCCCTATAGATACAAATAAAAAATATTTTAAAAATAGCTATTATTATAATCTCAAATAATACGTAATTTATAGTAGAAGAAATTTGTTTGTGTATATGATATGAAATAAAAAATCTTATTTTAGAAAATCTTGGTTTTAAAAGTCTAGATGTTTCTTTTTTTTTTTCATCATAAAAGCTGTGAAGATTTTCCTTTGTATTTTTTTTCCTGATAATATATGTTTAAAGTGATATTTATAAAAATATTTTAACTATAGAAAATAAATCTTTTACTCTAAAGAAATATAAACACTAATTATGTAAAAATATATAAACAAACACGTTAAAAACAACTAAAATGATCCTTAAAAAAATATAGAAAATGAGAACAATAAAATATAAAATGGAAAGACCATGGTGCTGAGACAGCCATAAAAATTATTTTTTAGAGTGATTTTTTTTTTAAATATATTAAAATAATATATTTTATTTTTTAAAATTTATTTTTAAGGTCAATACATTAAATAATTAAAAAAATATAAAAAACTAATTTAAAATAAAAATAAATGAAAAATGGCGAGACGGTGATTCAATCGTTGCATTAGACAGTCGCTGTATCTTCAGTCAGCAAGAAGATTTCAAAAGGATTACAATACAGGAACCCTGTTCTCAGAGGTGTTTAAAATTATAATAAAAATAGTTTCTTAAAATGATTTTAATTTAAAAATATATTAAAATATTTTTTAAAAATATTTTTTATAACAGTCTATCAAAACAATTTTAAAAACATTAAAAATAGTTAAAAAAGTATAATCAAACTGCAAAAACAAACCCTCTGATGTACAGTTGAATTTATTTTTTAAAATGTTTTTTGTTTACTGAAATATTGAAATAATATTTTTTTTATTTTTAAAAATTTATTTTATCTCTATTACAACAAACAATAAAAAAATACATGAAAAAAAATCAAATAAAAGAAAAAACAAATTATCAAAGGTATAGTTGGACTGTGAAAACAACCATACTTAATCCAATCTCGGCTATGCTGGCTCTTATTTTACATCTCCGTTTGCTCAGCAACACTTTAAAAAAAATTAATTTTATTTTTTTAGCTTCAATTTTAATTTTATTTTTTGAATAGTTTTAACAGATCAATGTGAAAAATATTTTTTCAATAAAAAAATAACTTCAATATATTTATAAGTAAATAAAACAATTTCAACAAAGACATTCCAAATTCCCATACAGACCCTACATCGGATATGGCTGTGCTGAGGGCTGATAAGAGCAAGTGATTATTGTTTTTTTCTCGGATTCATTCATGTTTGGGGAACTAAAAGGGATAGAACACCATCATCGCGAGGTTGGTGTTACAGTTACTGTGCTGCAACCACCACCAATTGATCACCGTACAGTGTTCCCGTTGGGCATAAATTCATTTGATATCTATATCTTAAAAAGACGGAAACGAATGCCCTCTGAAACTTGAATATCCAAACAAAACTTTCTTTAGAAACATCCCAAGAAGCGCTGAAGTAATCTAACAGGCAGTGACAATAACAAAAAGATATGACTGAAATGAAAATCACTAAGCCTTGTCAGCCTTGGAAGCAGTTGCAGCAGCCTGTCCTCTAAGACGACCAGTTCTCCTAGCAGCAATGAGACCAACCTTTTGACCAGGAGGAGCATCACGCCTGACTGTGCTAGCATGCCCAATATGTTGATGGTTACCACCACCATGAGGATGCTCAACTGGATTCATAGCCACACCACGCACCTTAGGCCAGCAGTTCCTCTTCACTCTGAACTTGTGGTAAGCATTACCAGCCTTCAGCGTGGGCTTCTCGGTTCTTCCTCCACCTGCAACCTGACCAATCATTCCACGGCAGCCACTTGGAACGATCTTCTTGGAGCCAGATGGGAGCTTGATCCTGCAAGGAATAATCCCAACAAATAATTAGCAAAACTATCTTACACACAGAGATGCAAATATGATAAAAAAATTCGACCACAGGCAAGGTGGCATGTATCTGTCACCGATCTTGTCAAATTAACAAGATGATCAAAATCATAAAAATCTACAAGCTCGAAAACAAAAACATGTCCTTTGCAAACAAAGGATAGTCATCATGGCAGAATTATTTAACTCAGGCCACTGCAGCGAAATGAAACATAGGCTACCACGAAGTTCAAAACAACGAAAAAACTTGACATAAAAGACATTACATGTGCATCGATCCATTGATAAAACAATTCAAAACCAGCAATCAAAATACATTATTTTCAAATCAATTAGATGCTGGATCTAAAAAACAAGTCATAAAATGCAAGTGTTCGTCTTTGCAAGTCTGCAAGTAAAATCAGTAAGCTAAATTTAGAGAAAAAAGGTTCACCAGCGTCATGAAAAACCCATTACATTACACATCACCACATATTCAAATCCTTATACACTCCACAGCAATCCACGGACCAATAACAATACAAACATAAACTTTAAGATGTAGAATACACTAGCAGTATAGCAAAAACAAAATAAACAATGATACAGTTTCAGTTCGAAACCAGACAGAAACTGCATGTTCGTAGGGAAAAAAATCAATTATTTTGTCAACAAAATACCTGAGCTAATTAATCAAAACACCAAACCATTCCCACTATAACCATATTTCTCATCCCAGGTTATAACCTTTACACAAGCAGCTTCTCAATTCATCACAACAAAAAACACAAAAACCCACTTCAGATCCAAAACATAGTTATTATCAAGCATCGTCAAACTCAAACCCAGTAATAAAATCACAAAATGAAACGAACCCACGAAATAATATTAAAAAACTAAAGTAAAGGGTTCGGTAATACCTGGTGGTATCATTATCAGGATTGTGACTGATAACAATAGCATAATCCCCAGAAGCTCTAGCAAAAACACCACGGTCTCCAACATGATGTTCAACGTTGCAAACAACAGCTCCTTCAGGAACAGATCTCAGAGGCAGGACATTCCCAACCATCAAGTTAGCCTTCTTTCCACAGTATACAAACTGTCCAGTATACATACCCTCGGCAGCCACAAAAAGCTCCTTCTGCTTCTTATACCTAAAGGGATGTCTGAAAGTAACCCGGGCTAATGGAGCACCTCGACCCGGATCATGAATGATTTCGGTGACAACACCTTTCAAGTAACCATTTCTTTCACCGAAGTCCAGAGACCTGAACCTTGCCGGACCCTTTCGGTGGTGGGTGTGGGATTTGAAAACCGAGCCAGCTCCCTTACGCTGGGCACGAATTACACGACCCATTCGTGGTGGCTGTGTGTGAAGTGAGCGGCTGCCGAAGTGTTAAGAGTTAGAGACTAGAGCAATAAGGATTAGGGTTTCGAGAATCCGGATATATAGGAGGATGGGTTAAAGGGTGGTTGTGCCGTAGTGTTAGGGTTTAGAAATTGTAGCCATGAATTTGGGTTTGTGGGTATGGAAGAAAAGCCCATTTGAGTCGATTGACCCATGATGAAAATAATTTCTTTTTTATTCATGTATTGAATGGAGGAGTTACAAAATTAATTTCATTCATTTTTAACTAAAGAAAAATTATTTAGGATAACTGGACACTCCTCTCCCACGTAAATCTTTTTAATAATGGGGTCCATATTTAGGTGGGAGGGAAGAGCATGGTATGTCTAATAATTTCTCTATAAATATAAATAGAAAGGAATAAAGATAAATATAAAATTTGAAAATCTTGAAAAATGTATCATTGGATTTACATGTATTTTAAAACTATTTAATAAAAATTTTATCTATATTTTTCAATTCTCAATGATATTTATCTAGATGTTGGTAGGCGTGATTATTATCAGTTCGGTTTGGTTTTTATAAAAAAATAACTAAACTGATTAAAAAAATAAAATCGAACTAAAACTAATTCCAATCGATCGATTTTGATTTGGTTTTTTAGAATAAAAACCAGCTCAGATCGGTTTAGCTTGATTTTTCTAGTGTGGATTGGTTTTTGCTTGGCTTGGCTTGATTTTTTTCGATTTGATTTAATTTTTTTAGTTTTAAATTTCTAAAACTAAAATTAAACTTATTAGTTTTTTCAAAAATCTAATTAATTTAATTTTTTTTTCATGATTTATTTTTTTCTAGTTTTTACAATTTAATAAGTTTTTAAATTTTTCTGCTCATCCATAAATGCTAGTTTCAAGAAGTTGAAAGAAGATCATGTCTTCTAATGGAGCTAATTTTTTTCAATTACTTTTATTTTTTTATCATATATTTAAAAAAAATTATCAATTGAGTGCTTTTAATTTTAAAAGCTAACAAATATCTGCCTTTGCATTCTTGGATAGCTTATATTTCACATAGAATATTAGAGATTCGATGTGCTGTTTTTTTTTTTAATATGAGTATCTCCACAACGTGAAATTTAAATTTTTTTATAATCAAATGCATCTATATCTATTATTTCCTCATCAATTATATATTTTTTCATTAAACTGGCATGTGAGATCTAATATATACGATAAGTGTGCATGATTATTTTTTATTTTATTTGAAATCCAGCTTTTGTATTTTTATTTTTTATCTGAGGATTTGTATTTTTAAAAAAATATCAATTGAATATTTATAATTATAGAAGTTAACATGTGTATACTTGGCTGTCTCTACATCCTCTGTAGGTTATACTTTATAATTTTTTTTTAAATAAAACTAAAATAACTAGTTAATTAATGATATTTTCATTGAATATCCAATTGACATTATTGTGGGAGCATGGTTGAATTGGTCGAAAATCAGAATAAAAAAGAGAGGAAAAACATATAGACAATAGTCTAAAAACTTTACTTGAAAAAAAAACCGAAGAATAAATAAAATATATTTATCAACTATACTTTAAAAAATAAAATTTATCCTCACTTAACAAAAAACCTCAAAATTACTCACCACTTCATCTGTTAAATATACATAAAAAAAATTTTTTTAAAATATTTTAAACAATCTATTTATAATTTTACCAAGATTCCTACTCAGCTTAGATCGGCTGTGCATTTTTATTCGAGATATTAACCAGACGTTTAGCCAAGAATTTTCACAATTCACTAAAATTAAATTAATTAAAAAATTAAAAAGAAGGAGGAGGAGGAGGAGGACGAAGCAGACAGGAGTCGATGCCTCCTAACGAGAGGAAACTGATAGCTGAGTTTTCATTTCATCAAGAACAAGGCAGTACAGAAAAGATACAAATCACTGCAAATCCTCGAAAACAAAGGATGATTATTCAAGAACGCAACTGCATTTGTATCTCTCTCCACCTGCGAAGCCATGAAATGAGCTCCCTTATTCCCAGTTCTAACAAACAAGGTGAAAAACAAGAACATTAATTAGCGGCCTGCATGATATAAAAGACTATATAGTCTCTATATCCCATGCAAATGGAGGATTTCCGAGCCAATAATATGGTAAACTGAAAAAAAAAAGGTACTTCGATATTTATAGATAGACGAGGCAGAAACCATCGAGTTTTTCCTTTCTACAGATAAAGGTTTTCCAGCCTCCTCGCGGCTTCCAGGATACTCTGTCTGTGTCCAAAAGCAGAGACTCTCATGAACTCTTCACCTGCTGGACCAAAACCAGAACCTGGAACGGTTATTATATGAGTCCTCTCCAGAATCTCAGTAAATACATCCCAAGATTTTGAACCAGGAAAATGTACCCAGAGGTAAGGAGCATTTTTACCACCATATACTTTTAGACCAAGAGAAGCAAAAGTGTTGAGCAGTATTTTTGCGTTCTCCTTGTAGTAGTCAGTAATGGAACACACAGCTGCGAAACCCTCTGAGGAAAGACATGCCAGTCCACCAACCTGAGATATGCTTGATGCTCCATTGAAGCAGGTGCATACAATGCGATTGAAGTCATTTATTACGGGAAAACCATTTGAGAAGGACAGTTCTTCAGGAACAACTGTCCAGCCAAGACGAATGCCAGTGAACCCTGCGAATTTAGAGAAAGATGAAACTTCAATCGCAACCTCTCTTGCCCCAGGAATTTCAAAGATCGACCGAGGAGAATCATCACTGATATAGGCTGCGTAGGCAGAGTCAAAAATTATGATCGATCCATTCTCCTTAGCAAACTTCACAAGTTGCTCCAACTGGTGTCGCGTTGCTGCATGCCCGGTGGGATTATTCGGAGAGCAAAAGAAAATTATATCAGATCGTGAAGTTTTAGCCAAGTCAGGAAAAAAGTTTGTCTGGGGCACGCATTTCATGTACTCAATGTTCCCATACATGCGATATTTATCTTCAAAATCACCACCTTGGCCAATTATGACACTTGAATCTACATATGCTGGAAAGGATGGATCCTGCACGGCTATTGACACATTGGAACCGAGGAGCAGCTGAAGGCGAGTAATATCACACTGTGCGCCATCTGACACGAAAACTTCTGTTTCCTTTATCTGAACATCTTTGTAAAATGTTTCTGCAATAGCTTTCCTCAAGGCTTTGTTGCCCTGTTCAGCTCCATACCCTCTATAACCTTCTGCCGTTGAAAGTGAAAGTGCATAATTTGCCATGCTTGAAGCTATGATATCCGGTAGGGGCTCTGTGGTATCCCCAATTCCAAGGCTTATCAATTTTGCATCGGGATACTTCTCAATGTGTTGAACCTCACGCTTCGAGATCTCAGGAAACAGATAGCCACTGCGTAACTTCTCCATGTTGACATTGCGGGGCACCTTTGTATTGCCAGCACTTCCCTCCTTTTGGGTTTTCAAACTGGCCTGGATAATCCTAGGCCGCATGAAATCTCTACATGACATAGAATTTCCAGTTGAAGAATTGTACATTTTGGATTAGGATTTTTTCCTCAGTACCGACTCTTTCAAAGTTTTCTCTCAGATGCGAAACGAGCGGTAGCATGAACACCACCCCTGCAGATCGAGAAATATATAGACGCAAGCTGCTGTCATTCAGCACTAAAAAAAATGCGTCATAATCATGTCAACCTAGACCTCAATTATTTTCAAGGCGGCCAGTACAGAAATTTCCGCAATGGTTAGTAACTCCGAGTGTGTCTCTTTTTTGAAGTAATTTTTTATGTTTATGGTTTTAAAAAATATGGTTGGTCATGGTAGTTGGATTTAGATATATATTTAATATAATTTATGGTTAAAGTTTATGTATATTAATATATATATATATATAATATTTGGTAGAACTGTAATTATGATTATTTTTAATGTATTTTTTTTATTTAGAAATAGATCAAAATAATATGTTTTTATTTTAAAAAATTATTTTTGATATTAACGTTTTAAAATAATATTAAAACACAAAAAAATATTTTAATTTGAAGCAAATAAAAAAAATTATTTTTTTCAAAAACAAATAAAATTTTACAAAACTTAATTAAAAATATATAAATTTAGCAGCTCCGCAGTACAGAACACAATTTATTTTGATACTAAATACCTTATTATACTTAATTTCACCATAAACACAAAAATCAATGAAAAACAAATGCAATTTTAGTCCTTCAAAGCAAAAATATATGAAATTGTTCTCTTAATTTTTTTAAAAAATTAAAATAAATCATAACTTAAAATTTTATTTAATAATATAAATTTAGGAACTGAGATGATATTTTAATATAATATCATAGTTTTATCATCATGTGGTTATAGTTTTAAAATCAAAATTTTTTTATTTAACTTTTAAATTAAAATATTTATCACACATGTTATCGAGAAGTCTATCTTAAATATTTAAGTGGAAATGATTCATGACAAACAAATGTTGAGCTAGTCCATGCATTTAATCCATAATTGTATATTATCATCTCATGACTCGTCTAGGTTCCCACTTATCCACCCAGATTCCTCCCCGTTTCCTCTTCACACCTTTCCATTTGTGTCATCATCTTGACTTGTGTAAATGCACGGACAAGTAACCAAGTTTCATTGGTATTTCCTTTGATCATATCGTCTCTTCAATGAGGACAAGAACACTACCAGTTCAAACAAGATGATAATATGTTTTCTGATCAGGGTAGTGCACGGGTGGTGGCCCCTGTGCTTGCTTCTCAATCATACTCTGGACACTTTAGCTATCTCAATCTTTTAGACTTGTAAGATAAGATTATATTAAAATCTGGATACTTCAGTTATCTCAATCTTTTGGACTTGTAAGAGAAGATTATATTAAAAAATTATTTTAATTTCATAACTTAAATTATTACACAAGATTTTAAAATATAATTTATAAATTTAAAATTTAAAATTTATACAAACTCATTATTTTATACTTATTTTTTATTAAATAAATAAAAATATTAAGATTCAAACTCGTGATATTGGTTTAAATATTAAGATTATAATATTATGATAAAAAATTATCTTAACCCAATAATTTAAACTGTAAAATAAAATTTTATATTATAATTTATATTATTTTTTAATAAATTCAATCCTTAATCTTTATAACTATAGACATAACTTGTAACCATTAAGCCACTGATATTGAAGCATAAAGAGCCAACCTAAGGAAATGGTTTTATATTGTACTCTACTGATAGCTTTTTGAAGTGTGTTTGAAAATATATTTATAATTATTTTTTAAAGTATTTTTTATTTGTAAATATATTAAAATAGTATTTTTTTATTTTTTAAAAAATATTTTTAATATTAATATATAAAAATAATCTAAAAGCACTGAAAAATATTAATTTGAATTTTTTTTTTTCCAAAAACATGACTACAAGTACACTTATCCCATAACCTCTTTGACAAGTGAAGAGAGTATTAATTTCCTCTCTCAGGCATTTCGTCAAACAAATTGAAAATCACGAAGCAGGATCAACGCAATCGAAACAGGCACGTGAAAGCACTTTCTCCAGAACATCTACCCCGAAATTCCAAAATCTTCAGTAGTTTCGCAGAATTTATAAGCGAAATTAACATTCATGAATTGAAAACACATATTGACAAATCAATGTTCAAGTACCTTCCAAGCAATTAATCATAATATACTTAAAATTGACTAAAAACTTGTCAAAATGTATTCAAATGGAGCTCAAACTTAGAAAGCACACTCACCCAGAAGAAAATGACAGGAAAGTTGAGCACCCGGAAGCTGCAAAACAAACTTCAGTGAAAATGACTCGTGCTGATATGAAAGACTGAAGAAACTGAGTAAACATCACATGTTCATGTTTATTGGGCAATAAACTAAGTAAACACCTAACACTAACAGATAAAGAACAGAACTTCAACTTCAACTTCAACAAACAAAATTAGTACTTAAATTTTACAAAATCTAAAGTCTTCCAGTGAGAAGACTTGGAGCTTAAAATATAAATATTATCAGAACTTGACATAATCTATTATAAAAAACGTGGAAAAATGTAAAGTCGATGCAGATCCATTGCCAGAAGTTCCATGCAGCGACGTGTTTTAGACTCCACTAGCTACTTTACTGTGCTGTACAACGGGTAAAATACTTTTATTTTTTTATAAAAATATGTGTGTGTTTTTTCAATGTATTTTTATAGTTTTAAAAAAATAAAAAATGAAAAATTCATGCATACATGAATTAAATAAACTAAAAGTTATGTGTGTTAATAAATAAATAAATAAATAATTATTAATAGCATCTAAAAACAAAACTTGAAAAATAAAAAGATAAATGTAAAATAAGATATTTTATCTTGAAAAATAGAACATTAAATTGATTGAATAAAATAAAAAAATAACATACAAGGTTATGAATATTAAAAATATTATTTAAAAATAAATATCTTTTTACTTTTAAAAATTTAGTTTATCTATATAGAAGATAAAAACAAAATCATGGATGAACCAAAAAAACATCTTTGAAAAATAAACACATAATAAAAAATTAATATTTTAAAAAAACTCTCAAAAAAATAAAAAATATAATATTTTATCTATTTCTATAGTTTTTAATTTTTTAACTGATTATGTTATTTTATATCTTTTCAGTCACATTCTTTAAAGTTATATCTTCATAATAATCATATCATACCCAAGGTGCTAGGTTTGGCAACCAATGAAGTGTTGTCTATTTTGCTTGGATGTGGCCACTATGGTGACCAAAAAACCAAGACCTATATTTTTTATTTAAAAACTTGTTTTGCAGTCTATTTATTATCACAAACACCCTATAAAAAATATGATAAATTCATTCAAAAACAAAAATCAACTCAAGCTAGTATATATTTTTTTTCACGTGCTTTTAACATATATAAACACATGATATGAACTTTGTGCATCAAATAAAACAATTTTAACACGAAAATATTTTATTTTGATGGTTTAGATAGATGTTAATAACAAGTTTTTTTTATACTGCCAGAATTTAGTGATCTTTTTCTTTTTTTTTCTTATCTGGAGATAAAAAATAACAAAAATAAACTCTTGTTAAAATGTAATTGGAATGATTTCGAGGGATCACAATTATATAATTTGTGTTATTATTTAAATTAGAGGATCAAAGTGAATATTTTTGAAATTTATGGTATACCACCTATGCTTTTTATATTTTTCATTTCAATTCTTTTTTTTTTCTAATCCCATCATTTTATAAAAATTTGAAACCATTGCTACTTAAAAGGACTTGGTTGTCTAAAATCAAAGATTGATGACATTGCAAGTGAGGTTCTAGCCTAGCGGTGGAAGGGGCTTGTCCCCTTCCTCTGCATCAGGGGTTCGAACCTCACCATGCACGTCTGTCACCCCCGTGGTGCCTTACATGTTCACTGGGCTTGCAGGATGTTCAATGAGCCGTGTGGATTAGTCGTGGTGCGCGTAAGCTGGCCCAGACATCACACGTTAAAAAAAAAAAAATTGATGACATTAAAAAACAAAATTATGTACTAATAAATGTACAGTAAAAAATCGACTCGTGGTAGCATGCAAGGGATATCTCGTAGAGATTGAAAATTCTAAAACTAAAGAGATATCCTTTTCTTGAAACTTGAGCGGGGAGCAGAAACCAGGGAAGTCAAGACACCGAACTTTCAATGTCTTCTTGTCGGGCAATAGCAATAACTAATGTCATCGTCAAACTTGGAACTGAGGGCAGAAATCCAAAACAAAAACGTCATGGGGACTTGGAAGGAAGGAAGGTAACCACCCGTGTTTACCATTTCCATGCTGGGTTTGTATTCTTATTCTGATTTTCTTTCTCATGGCAGCTTGCTAGCTTGAGCTTGCGGATACTCCAGGGATAGCAAATTAACCGAGCAATGCTTTGAACTCGAAAATTTGTTAGCTTAGCTGGAGTTTTAACTTGTTGAAATTGAATTAGCATTTATTTTTGTATTTTAAAAAATATTTAAAACAATTATTTTTTTTAATTTTTTTAAATCATTGTAATATGATGATTTAAAAATTAATTTTTTAAAAATAAAAAATATTTTAAAAATAATTATAATTACATTAACAAATAAGTAAATTCAAGACTTCTCAATAATGTAATTCTAAATATTTTTTAGACATAGATTTTTTTGACGATTTAAGATGATGTATTTAAAAATAAAATAAGAGTTGTAATTTGAAGTATTTTTTTATAAGTATATAAAAATTATTTAAATAAAAAATAATTATTTTTAACCCTAACACATTAAAATAAAATAAAAATATAGAATAAATTAATTTTTTTTAAGAAAAAAAACAGGAGTTATACAATGAATTCAAACACGTCATTCAAGCGACATGATGTGATGCTTGATATGCTGACTTCCCGTGTCAATATATTCAAACCACATTGTATTCAACGTACTGTGCTGCTACGATAATATTCCATGGGCATATAAACATGCTCAAAGAGCATCTCTTTCGTTGAAGATGCTATTTTAAAAAAATAAATTAATAAAATAGTATATTAAACAATATAAATATATTTTTTTATTATGTATATTTTAATAGAAAAAAGCTATTTGAAAAGCCAATTTTATTAAAGTAGAATAAATAAGTGCTTTAATTTTTTAATAATTTTGATGTTTTTATTTTTTACATGGCTAGATTTAATTGACATATTTTTTTGTTGACTCTACTTTGTTAATTTTAGCTATTTTAAAAGAAACATATAGAAATAATATTTATGAAAAAAAATCATTTTAGCATTTCATTTAGTTTTTTTCTTAAAATATAAAAAAAGCAAAAAAAAGTCAAAATATTATTTTTTATTTTTGACTATTTACTTAGCAGCTCCAGATGCGCTCTGTTGGCACTGTATCAGTGTACGACCCGCAAATTTAATTATTATCTAAATAAAACATATTGTAAAAGTTTTTTTATCTAAATGTTTTTATATTTACTGAACTATTTTACAGGCAAACTGTTAAAAAGAGAGAGAGAGAGAGAGATTTGGTCCGTCGACCTGGTTTTTTTACCATCCAAATTTATCCAGCCTCATCAGATCATTTGAGTTGCCTAACTTATTTTGATTTTTTACCAGCTAAATTGAAAAATACTTGTTTGGTACTAATATATTATTGTGGTGTATTTAAATTATTTAAGCCGGAAGCGAGTCTTGAACTTCGGATGCCCAGAACCAGGTTCTAAAAAAAATATACAGGAAATTAAAAGAAAGAAAGAAATATAACATGGCTACCCGAACTTTTGTTCTGTTACTCGAAATTATCTTGAAATTTCCCTCCTCTGCGAGAAATTAAAAGAAGGAAAGGATGCTGAGCTCTGGATAGAAGATGAGATGATTTGCCAGAGAATAATAATCAAGGGAATATAGTATGAAAAACATCATCTTGGCAGGTATATCTGAAAGATTTTATATTGACGTGCTTGAAGAGAATTGCGGAGAATATTTAAAACCCAGTCCGGCATCGATCGAGGCCACATGTCATAGGATTCATCAAGGTTGATGATGCGGAGGCAACCAAATAACTTGGTTAATTCGAAAAAAAATGTCAAGTTTTTTTAAACTTAGATGGATCTGGTTTCTTAACTGGCTAGGTTTGAAATTCTGAATTAACTTGCACAGGTCAGTATGGTTTTTAAAACAATGGTTAATGGATAGAGCAAACGGCAAGCTTAATTGCAAAATTATATTCATGCAATATAGTGATTATCAAGACATCGTTAATTATTATTATTTTTTTGAAGAAGAAAAACATTGATACTGATTAATTCCAAGTAAGAGAGAAGTTAATGGATAATTTCATGGATATAAAGCTAAATTATACGAGAGAAGATATGCTTATCAAGTTTCATTGCATTATAAATTAAAATAATGTTAATAAAATTTCTATCAATTAAGACTCGTGAAATTATGAATTAAAACAGTATAATGATAGAGTTGTTTCTGCCGCAAAGAGTTATAAAAACTATAAGGAAAGAGAAGAGTTGTTTTTTTTTACTGGAATGCATTTGATATTGAATAAATAATTTTAAAGAAAATGATTAGTGTAAATTTTAATAGGACTGCAGACTCTTAGCACCGAGTTATCATGTCCTGGATGTCAAGACTAGACCCGCACGCTTGGCTACAAACTCAGGCGAGCGGGTTTGCAAAATCGTATGCTTGTATCTGTGGACCAATGCATTAAGTTAAGATCATCACATCTAGGGTCTACAAACCCGCTCTCTTGGGCTTAGAGCCATTGGTAATGTATTTGCGTTCTGACTCACAACTAATGGATCCCACATTGTAATCTAATTTTTCATAGTCTAGTGTCACGATCTAAAGCTAGTAGGTAATGCTTCTAAACTCGGTTCTCTTCAATTCATTGCTAGAACTCGATTCTTTTAGATCCCACACCTAAACCTAGCATGAATGGGTCGTTCATCAAGTCCCAAGTCTCTTGGGTCTATTATCAGGGCCCAAGGGTACCAGGTATAATGTCAAGATTCAATTCTTTTGGGCTTGACGCAAAGACCCAACGTGCTAGGATCATATGTTTATAAATACTATTGATATTTTTATTATAATTAAAAGTATCAATATAAAAAATATTTTTATCTACGTTGCAGTTTTTTTATTTTCATTATAATTAAAAAAATTAATATTAAAAATATCATAACCTATTTTTGGATTATTTTTCAATTTACATTTTTTTTCTCTTTTCAAGGGTATTTTTCATTTTTAAGTGTTAATATTTTTTTTTACGCAACCGATCTTTGTATTCAATTTCTGAAACTAATCATGGTTCCTAGTGACCAATATATCAGGTGACAACTCTTAGTTCATATTTTACTAGTAAGAGATAAGAATTCCTTATTTCTCTATATTTTCAAGAAATAGTATATGATCGTTGTTACGCTACACACCTGCGGTAAAAAATATTATTATAATTAATATTAATAATTAAAAAACTAAAAAAATTACTGTCAATAATGAAAAACAACCACAGATTTGATTTTAAAAATAAAATTATTGTTGTTGCTGTTATTGTTATTGTTATTATTGTTACTGATAAATCTTTAAAAAATAATATTATTACCATCAAAGAAAAATTACAATGTTTTTAAAATATTAAAAAATGTAAGAATTTGGATAAAAAAATTAAATATTTTTATTTATATCATAAATATTATCGTTGGGTTTAACATTATAGTTAGATTTAGTATTCTAGTTTTTTTTTTATATTTTTTATAAAAATAAAAAGTTGATCCATGTTGGAGCAGAGTCACCTACCTAGCAAGAATTAATTAGTGGTGCAAACTTATAAGAAGGAGTGTCAATCATTTATTGAAAAATAACTATTTTCTAATTAAAGTGGATAATTGTGAAAATCACTAATTGGTTTCCCATCTATCCATCAAAAATTATATTTCAAATGACTCGTTTTTCAGATCATACGTTGTTTTCACATTACATTGTTCATAATATTTATCAGAAGGGCCAAATCAAGAAATAAAATATTTTTAATGGGGTAATTGATAGAAAAAAAGTACTTTCAAGTATACAAATAAAATTATTCCAATAATCGGGGGATGAATTTAAAGTTTGCCCATAATCTCAATGCGAGACCTGAAAACCCTCGCATGGGCTCACTCCACGGTCCAATCACAAAACCCATAACATTGTCCTGGTGTCGAGATTTAAGCGCCCTTCTTAATTTTTTGACTTGCCAAACGCGGCAAAGGCTAAAAAGAATCCACTTTCACTCCCCAAGAAAACCACGATCCCGCTCTCATCGTTTCCACCAATAACATTCAAGCACTTAAATCCAACAGCCCAAAACCCAAACCCCACGCCTCACACGGATCGCTACTTGATCCAACGGCCACCCTTCCACTTATCTCTCAATAAAACAGGCCACAGATCATTACTTCCCAGATTAAAAAAAATCAAGAAATCGAGAGCGAAAAAAGAAGAGGTAAAAATGTCAGGGAGAGGAAAGGGAGGAAAGGGACTGGGAAAGGGAGGAGCCAAGAGGCATCGTAAGGTTCTTCGAGATAACATCCAGGGCATCACCAAGCCTGCGATTCGTCGATTGGCTAGGCGTGGCGGAGTCAAGCGTATCAGTGGGCTTATCTACGAAGAAACCAGAGGTGTCCTCAAGATCTTCCTGGAGAATGTGATCCGTGATGCGGTCACCTACACAGAGCATGCTCGCCGCAAGACAGTGACTGCAATGGATGTTGTATATGCTTTGAAGAGACAGGGCCGTACTTTATATGGTTTTGGTGGTTGATTTAGTGATTCATGTACTGGGCTGATTGGGTTTTAGCTCTTTTAGAACTGGGTTGTGGATAGCTGTATCTCTTGCTACCCAAGTTTCATGTATCTATGTGTTTCTCTTTTAATGCTTGAATGAATGGCTATTAATATTTGTTTCTGTTTCCCTTCTGCTTCTTATGATTCGCTTCAATTCTGTGAGACCTCGATGTCTCGTGACAAGGTCGACAGCCGATCTGTCTGGCTTAATGATAGATATGGGGAAGGAGGTCCTGCCAAGGGAGATTAAGCATGTATTGGTCGAATAAATCAGTGTGATTGAGCCAAAAACTTGGCTCAGCCATAAAGGACAGAGACTTGTCTGTTCAGCGGCCGCTTAGACCCTGTTTGAATTTGATTAATTTTTTTGTGATTTTGGATGTTAATATTAAAAACAAACAAATAAAATTTAAAAAATAAAAAATAATATTCTAATACATTTAAAAAATAAAAAAAATAACTTCTATTACATTTCCAGACTCCATGTAATTTTTCTTATAGAAGCCGATGCCCCATATTTTTCCAATCATGACAAGAGAATTCTATCAAACACAATCCACGGCCCAACCTGGTCCGAACTCGACATCCAAGAAATAGTATCATCTTAGGCCCAGTCCATGTACCACTAGACGGCCCATTTCCTCATTCACTACACTGATTTTACATAAAAAGAAAACCTTTTTATTTTTTTTCTAACTTTTTAGCTTTTAGGCGTTGAAATTAAAGAAAGAAAGTCACTGGAAAAAAAAGAAAATAAATATTATTATTATTATTTCTTCTGCTGCTGCTGCTGTTATTTTAAGAATACATTAATTATTATTATTATTATTATTTCTCCTGCTGCTGCTGCTGTTATTTTAAGAATACATTTTATTTTGGTAATATCTTAAGCTAGCTTATCGATTTATTAATTAACAGTATTTTATTAAAGTTAACCTAATTAACGCGTCACAAGAGACATCCCTTACATCAGGCAAAAGCTAGAAGATAACCTATGACTGCATGACATCAAAGCTACAAGGCACTATAAAGAGATATAAAGAGAAAAAACCCTACAAAGAAGAAAAAGCACTGCTCTCACACACACAAAATCAAACTCAAAAGAGCAGCAAAAATAGATTCAGATCGAAAAAGAAAGAAAGATTCGATCTCACAAGAAGATCGAAACCGAGCACAACTATCCAAGCCGAAGCACAAAGAAACCCACAAAGAGAGCGAAAAGCACAAGAAGAGAGCTAAAATGGCATCATCTGCATCAGGGACTCAAGTTCGAGCATCGCACATCCTAATAAAACACGAGGGTTCAAGAAGGAAGGCATCATGGAAAGACCCAGAAGGTCGTGTGATCAAAAACACGACAAGGGACAGTGCTATTTCTCAACTCAAAGCAATTAGAGAGGATATTGTTTCTGGCAAAGCTAAGTTTGAGGATGTCGCTTCTAGAATCTCTGATTGTAGCTCTGCTAAACGTGGCGGCGATCTCGGTTAGTTCTTTTTCATGTTTTTTTTTGCAAGATATTTTTTTGGGTTGCTTTACTTTTAGTTATTGAATGAATTGTAATTTGGAGATTTTAGCTCTTAGGGGTGTTGTGGTTAGATTTTTGAATGGGGATGTTTCTTTGGCTTTAAGTTTGGAATATCTGTGCATTGTTTGATGGGATATAAGGTTTTTTGTTTGTACTGGGTATGTATGAAATGGGTGGTGGTTATTTTCTTGGTTAGTGCTAGTTGGTGAATTTGGTTTTACTCGAACATTAAGTTCGGTGAGGTTATTGGAATTTAGTGTTCCGAGGTGAAAATTATTTGGTGGTGACATTAGTTACCGGGACGAATTTTTGTATTCTGCTGTGAAATTAGTTGCCCGGGCCAATTTTGTGCCATGCTATTATTAAAGTGCTTAACTCCTCGCTTTTGACGGTAGGAATGTTTGATACAGAGAATCTAGTCTCTACACCACTGATGTAATAGGTGGTTATTATGGATGTATTAAATGGCTGGTAGTTGAATTTTGTGCTTGTATGTACCTTTGGTAGAGGCTGGATTAAGCAAGATGATCCAACACTTGTTCACTTGTGTAGCTACTATGATTCCTTTTGAGAAAGTTGTTAATCGTTTTGCTTTATGACACTCTTTATTAAAACGAACATAATTTGAAACAAATTGAGTCGATATTCATGCACTTTGGTTCAAAGCATCCATGGGATTGCTTTTGCAACAACTTATTTGAGATAGCTAATGATGAAGTGATCAATTTAATAGATGATAATGAGGGAAGTACTTGATGAAATGTCTGGAAAGAGTACGATGCTTTCATTGCTGATCTTTAAACCTCCAAGCTCATGCTTTGTGGTTACTTTAAGGTGTCATCAAACCTAGATGCGTTCTGCAGAATAGCATGTGCATTGTATATTGATTCTTTCTTTGTGTGATAATGGCTTATGTTGCTTAACATACTGGATAAATTCACAAACTGGTCTCCAGAAACCTATTTCACAACATTTGCAAACGTTCCATGTTTTCATTCTTTCTTTTTCTCAATTATCTGAACCTGGAGTTCACCTCTTTGGTGTTTTAATTCAATTACGTATTGGTTTTTATGTGATGGTTTTGGAAAAATCAGGGAAAGGATTAAGAGAGAACCTTCAAGCAAAGAATATGTACTAGGTTCTTAATATATTTCTTTCAGGACATTTAATCTACTCTTTACTAAACTAGAACTCTGCTCAATCCCAAAAGAAATCTAAGCCTTAATACCAAATTAGTTCTGCATTTGTTGTGAGATGAGTGACATTAAGCTTGTACATGTGACAGAACATAGTAAAATAAAATTTGTTTACACTGACACTTTATAGGAAGCTGCATAAACAATTTCAAAGAAATTGAACCAAGAAGGTTGTTCTTCTGTTTGACTTACAGCATCTATGGAATTTCTGTTGCATTAACACATTTGAGATAACTAGATATGAACTTTTAAATTCAATAAATGAGAACAAGAATTGCTTGGTAATAGAAGTCTTCAAATACTATGATGCCTTTACAATGAGAGTATACCTCTAAGCTTGTTGTTTGTAGTTGCTTTTAAATTTTATTAAATGATGTATTTGTTGGGAACGCATGCTCACCTCTTGATTTGTCACGTAGCTCACAGTTTTAGATTGATAGATTCCTGGTTTAACCATGATTAGTTAAGTGTGACCATGTTTTTGTGAGCCACATTTTCTTTCTCTTTCCTGCCTCTAGGAGCAGAACAAGAAGTTCATCTCTGTTGTCGTTAATTATGCGTTACCCTGCTCTTAGTACGCCGTTTCCATTGCCACTGCAGTTGTCAGTATGAATTTGATCAGGTTACGTTCATAAAATTTGTGTACTTGATAAACTATCAAGTGTACAAGGGTAAATGCCACCTTTTGCCACTATACTCTTGTTTTTTGTAAGGACTGTCTTTTTGTCTAATTCTGTTAGTTTGAGTGCCATGTGTTGGTCAATCATTCACTGAACTACGAGAAAATGATGATGCGTGGACTTTAAAGAACAAAAAGAAACATATTTTCTTAAATTATTAGAACCTAATCCATAAAAAACAATTCAGTTTCTTCTTTTTAGACCAAAGAACGACCTTTAATTGAGACAGACGAGGAATTCTACTAGATAATCATCTATTTTCTACCAAGCAAAGCTTTAACTCCACCCCTCCCAATTAAGCTTTTGTTCAGGTTTATGGTGGCTAGGTAACCACCAGTGTTCAAATGGATACTAGGTCATCATATCAAATTTGTTGAAACCAGCTTGATGTATTTGCGACCTTAGCAACATGTGCGTGCGTGCATGTCTGATGAGAACAAAGCTAAGAGAGTTTTATAATTTGTTGGGAAGCCGCATAATCTTCAAGATGTGATCTTTGCTATATTATTGCCTCCTGGCTTTTGTAAACATAATTGCTGATATTTTAGTTTCGACTTAGATTATATCTTTTTGGGTTATATATATAGTTTTATCTGTATCATCTCATCATCAAATGTATTGGTCTAAATAAAACTCCATGTTAATATTTCTACAGGGCCCTTCGGTCGAGGCCAGATGCAGAAGCCTTTTGAAGAGACCACCTTTTCTCTCAAGGTTGGTGAGATAAGTGACATAGTGGATACTGACAGTGGAGTTCACATCATCTTGAGGACAGGCTAATCATGCAGGGAGATCATGGCGTGTATTGAAACAAATACTCGATGTACTTCGTAAACATATTCAAGCATTTACAGGATTGGTTTTGCTTTTATTTAATTCCACAATGATCACATAGTGGTCCTACCTGTCTGGTCATTCTTATTGTGTTGAATTGGTTCTTGACTCATTAAGCATCATCCCCTGACTGAGGTCAGGCTCGTATGCTTGGGATTGTATTCCTGCCGAATGACTTCTGGGTGTGCTTTGGGTGAAATTTAACAGACTCTGTAATAATAGCTTCATTGGAATGAATGGATCCCACAGATAATTTTATATCTAACTAGTTGTTAGGTTCATGCCCTGAGAAGAGGTTATCAACAAGAAAGACATTGATAGATAGCAGTAAAAGATTGCAGTGGTTACAATAAGTTCTGGTGTTGTTTCTGTCGAAGGACGGCTTGGCCTTCCAATGCTAAATTATCATTTCAACTAGTCTTATCCTGTTGGTTATGCTATGCATGTTAATCATCCTCTTGGCCCTCTAGGGTTAAATTATCGATTCAGGGGTTTTTATTATTTTGTGGAGATTTTTCTTATGTTTATGATGATGTAATTTTATTTTATTTTTTTTAAATTATTGCAACGAAACTAAAAGGTTGATAGTGTCCTGATAAATAATAATAATTTTTTATTGATTCAAGTGAAAGGTTGAGACAGAAAGCTAAATTAAAATTTATATTACGGCTTTTGATATGGGAAGCTCTTTAATATTTTAATATAATTATATAATAATAAAATTGTTTTTTATTAAAAAGGAAATAATTTAAACTCTTCGAAAAAAAACTATGAATTGGTTGAGCGGAGTTTTTATTTTATTTTTTTCTTTTCATTGCATGGTTTTTGAAACCGAAAAGGTAAAATGAGTTTTTATAAAGCTAAACTAGTATAGACTAAAATAATAATAAAAAATTATAAGAATTATAATTTAAGTGGTCAGGGTCTGAATTTGTTTTTTAAATGTTATTAATTTGAATCTTATAAATTTTAGAATTGTTAAAAACTTAAATCATTAACTTTAGAATTTATAAAATTAATTAAAATATATATAAGCTGACCCAAATATTTAAATTAATAATAAATAAATAAATAAATGATTGACTTGGCTTGGTACAATTAAAAATTTAAATTGACTTATAATTAATTAAAATTCCATAAAAAAATTAATTTTTTTATAAAAATGTTTTTTCTAGATATTCAAATTAATAATCTTAATAAGCAAACCAAACCTTATACTATATCAAGTTTTTAAGTGTCGTAACAGCACGATCGAACTAGTGGATGCTTGAATAAATAATCAAAGGAGGCAAAACTCCACGCTGGCAATCCTATATCCTGTTTATCTTCGTATCCGTTAGATCGTCTCGAACAAACGGTTATTACAAAAGCACCCGCTTGACGCGGATTAAACCATGGATAGAACATAATCCAACGGATGTTACAAAAAGAAGGCAGCCATGCTGGCAATCTCAGGCATCCTTTAAACATCATTAAAACATCCGTCAGATGATAACCAACAAACGGTGGATATTAAACTCAAATCCGCCAAAAGAACTGCCTTTTTCTGAAGAGCTCTGCCTCCTATAAATATCCGGCCAAGCCTCTCTCTGCCTCCTATAAAGAGAAAAGGCTCTCCCCTCTTTGATTATCCGAGAGAATTCTCAAGTTTTGCAGGAAAGTTTGCGAGGATGTCGGGAAGAGGAAAGGGCGGAAAGGGGCTGGGAAAGGGAGGTGCAAAGAGGCACAGGAAGGTGTTGAGAGATAACATCCAAGGAATCACAAAGCCAGCAATTAGAAGGCTAGCAAGAAGAGGAGGTGTGAAGAGAATTAGTGGCCTGATCTACGAGGAAACTAGAGGGGTTTTGAAGATCTTCCTTGAGAATGTGATTCGTGATGCTGTTACCTACACAGAGCATGCTAGAAGAAAGACTGTCACTGCCATGGATGTTGTCTATGCTCTTAAGAGGCAAGGTCGTACTTTGTATGGGTTTGGGGGTTAGGATTTATCGGGTCTACTATTTTGCTTGTATTGATTTCATTTGCGTAGGAATTTAGATCTTCTATGGGCTGGAATTGAAAAATAGGATCTGTAATTGAAACAATTTATCAATACTGATTCAGCTGTTGCCATTTTATGCCAAAATTGTTTGCTTCATTTTAATTCCTTTTGGACTTGATGCTATAAAAAGCTCCGATAAGTGGTTTCTTTTGAGATTTGAGAAATTGGGCTACGAGGGTTTATGAGAAACAATAAGCAATTCTCTGGCCTGACGTAAAAGAGTCATTGGTGTAGTGTTGTCAAGCTGCTCGATGTTTGGTCTGTGAATGGTTTTGATTGAAGAAGGTCCGGTGTGGTTGGGCATGGAGGGATAGGCCCGTCCAAAAAAAATATAAACTATTTAAATAATTAAACAATTTTTTCCATATGATTTGATAAAAACTAGATACTACAATATCAAACTATTTATCAAACACATGAATTTTTTATTTTGACGCACAACCAATGTTAGTTCACCATTTAAAATAAAAAACTTGAGTAAAAACGCTAAATCTAGGCTCTGAGCCAAGTCCATCTCTCGAGAGGTCTTATACCATGTAGATGTCATAGATGCAGCGGTTGATGTGAAAATTAATTGCAAAACCCATCTGATTTGATAAATAAATAAATAAAGGAAAATCCATTTGGCGACGCCAGGTCATTAGCTCATTTTCTTTTCTCGACAAAACCAATAGCGCTTACACCCACCCTGTACAACATCAACAGCAAAATCGTGATCAGAATTGATTTACGGGTTTAAGTTCTCGTGTTCATAGCTCTGGTCCTAGTTAATGCAAAGGACCAGATCAAGTCCTCCCAGCAGTGATTTCCCCACTAAATTTCATTCTCTTTGCGACTTGGAGCTTCGAATCACTACTGCCAGTCTGAAACTGGAATGACATATCATGCTGGAAAGGGCAATCAGAGCCGTTCCGGCATCCCTTGGGAGTTTTAAAGTACATACAAGGCTTCTGAAACCTGGGCTTCAATTCTCTGTTTTTCGAGTTTTGTATCGATTCTGGGTTTTGAGTGTGATTATAATAATGACTTCCATTATGGAATAGATTTCGATCCTTCATTTCTTTCTTTGCCGTTCCATGTTCCTTTATGAGGTTCTTAATGTAGCTCACATCCTTCACAAGGTTAGTTTTCTTTCCTCCTTGAGGAACAATGATGGACTGTTTAGGCTTCTTAACCAGAGTGTGTTTCACCGAATCAAACATTGGGTTGGGATGGATGTCTTTGAAATAAGATATTTGGGGTGTTTTTGATTCTGTAGGCACAAGGCTTGGTGTCGTTTGCATTGAATTAGATGCAGAAAACAAGTTCCCAACTGGTGGCCTAGGTGCTGAGACTTTGCCAGGTTCCTGAATGGGCACAGGAATAGGTGAAGCAACTCCTAATCCAGTTGCTGGAACAGCATCCTTAAGCATAGAAGTTCTAGTTACTGTCGTTTGTACCTGACTAAGTTGATGGTGCAAGCTTCCATCATAAGGCATTGATGGAAAATGCACTGCGTGTTTTGGACAGGGGATGGGAATCTGACCCATTGGCTTTGACCAGGGCAACTCCTTACTAGGTAGGCGCTGCAAGTTTCCATTAGCAGGGGATGGTGCTGAAACCATGGCAGGTTTTGCATACAATGGGGACCTGGAACTGGAAACTGGCCTAGATGTAACAGGAAGTGTTTGACTGCCACTGATAAGTTTGTCAACCATTTTTGGGTCGCTAAAGATTTTAGCAAGTAAATCAGTGTCAATCAAGCCTCCCTGCTCCTTGCTTTTTATGATAGCAGTAACAGCAGCAGAAGCTGCTGTGATTGGATGAGTACCTGGATCAGGCAATCTTCCAAGTTCTGGTTTTTGACTTGCAGGTGGATTTAGAGCAGGGGTGTTGCTCTTTGAAGAGTTCAGGATTCCAGATGACAATAAAACTGGTGGTAATGTTGGTGACAGGGAAGTTGTGGGGTTTTTTAGTGGTTCTGTCAAAGCAGCTGGCATTTCTGCAGCTTCCTCTTCTTCAACAGGAATTAGAGGGATAATTGGAGTGAGGCTATCATCATAATTTTCCTCTTCCACGTCTAAAGAAACAGCAGGACTACATGGAAAAGAATGTGAGGCCTAGTCAGATGAAGATGATTTACAGAATCTTGGTTTGCAGAAATAAGAAATTTTACCTGGGAGGAACAGAAGAAGGGCGTGGATAAACTGCTTCAAGAACTCTCATTTCCCTCAGTTTTTGAGCCTCTGACTCCTGGCTTTCTTCTCCATCCGTGACACGCCAGTTGTAATTCACAACAAACTGTTTTTAGAAGAGAAAAGCCAGCAGTTGGGGTTTTAATAATTCAATCACTTGACACCACATTCTACATCCCAAATGTCTAATGACATTAAGTTATCACATCACGATGTCACCACATGGTGCATAAGAAACAGCATATTTATGTAAGTAGAAGGGAAAATAACTGAGAAAATCTGCTTACGTTGGGGGGGCACTTCCATTGAACCCTAGGAATGCAGGATAATTCCTTTATGTATGGATTCAAAAAATGAGTGCCTTCAAATCCAGGGGGAAGGTCATTTGAATCCTTCCTGCTTGAAATCGGAAAAAGCCGTGATGCATTTTTCTGAAGAAGATCTTGGACCTGTCCACCAACTTCTGAAGGACAATCCTCGGATAGAAACAGCCTCACCTATTAAACATCAGAAACAAGTTCATAACAAGAAATAAATACCCAGTAACATTTAGAAACCCTATTTCATTACATTAACATAAAAGGGAATCATCTAGGGGCACTCAAAAAACTGAGAAAAAGACAAACTGCTTAAAAATTATTTAGAAGACTGCAGACAGTTATCAGCACAGGTAAAAACTAGGGCACCAGTAAATTCTCAAACGACCATGATATGACCTAGAAAAGAACACTGTCATGGAGAAAATCTAATTGTCAACAAAGGCATTATGGCAGTGTGAACAAGCAACGTTCATACAAATCCAAACTAAATGAACCACCTAATAAAATCGCATTAGCAACATTAACTTGGTTCACAAGATCCTGAATACACACTACAAACCTGGATACTTTTTCACCCCAATCAACCCCTGCTATTTTGACAAATGAGCACACTCAATTATGAAAACATAAATGACTGGATGCACTAGACAATCAGTTCTGATTATATTGTTTGCAGTTCTTCTCCCATACTATAATTGAAAAATCATAGATCAGAAATCAAATCTCCAGCAACTAATCCAATTATATATTAAGAGCATTTTACAAAGGTTCCACACCTCCAAATATTTCCAATGGTCCTATGAAGCATCTCAATAGTGCTTGCTAATGATCTACAAGAAAATTCAATTCAGATTCAAATGGTAAAAATGAGTGAGCAATTTGTAGATCAAAGAAAGGAGTTTGGTTAAGGACTTCAGACACAATGCCCAACTACATCAATAATGGATGAGAGGAACAATATTTACCCCTCCAGATGCAAAAGGTAGCCTTCATCTCCACTTGCAACCTAAAATTATAGGTTTTATGGTACACTCTTCCCATGCACTACAAACTATCAGGACTGAAAGAGATTCTGATGCAATCATGCAAAACCAATTTCTACAAGGAGAAGTTTAGGACACCTGATTCTTGCAGCCTATACCACATTACAGACATGAATTTGTACATTGGAAAGGCCCTCCAAATGTGTTGATTATAATATATTGACATTAATTCACAGGAAACACCAATCGAAACCATTTTGAACTCAAAACTAAAACCTTATCAAACATGCCGTGATGTATCACTAAGCAAAAGAACTGAAACATAAATTCAAACCAAAGTACAGAAAAGCAGAGCTCGAGTATTTCCACATTCTCTTTTACCATTTCATCATGTTAAAGCTGACTGGATTATTTTCATCTGTTTGTGCCGAAGTGCAGCATAAGCATTTCATTTTAGGATGGATTAACATCTGAGATATCAAAAAAATAAATTCTTGTCTCCTAGAACAATTATTTACCTATCATCTTTGTTTCTTCCTAATAAGTCGAGTGTGTTTTATGGCTAACAGGATTACTTAACTAACCATCCTCTCCTTTCCCAGTTCTTATGCATTTTTCTTCATTTCTTTTCAACAAAGTTAGCATCTATTATCACATGAAAGATTACAATTAAGGCCATTTTTTTCGATTCTGACACAAGATTGTGTACTTCAACTGAGTGCTTGAAGGGGATGTAGCATCAAAGAACAGTTCTTAAAGCAACTCCCTTCCTCTAATGCTGCAATCAGATCCAATACCCTTAATTCCTTCAGGGGCTGTATCATCATATACCCATTAAAGCAGATCATTATCTCATTAACTAATTAAGATAACACTATTACACACATCCAGATATTAATCGCTTGCTGTATCAGATTTAAATTTGGACCATATGAGAAATGAAAGAAGAAAAAGATTAATAAAATAATTACAGGTATACCTGACAAAGATAAAGACCTGGTGCCCACGAAACCCTGTTTGATTTCCTCGATCGCTTCATATCACTAAATCTAAAATCCTTTTCTCTTCAAATCAAATCAAATTTTATCAACTATTTTTCGATTTCAGTAATAGTAACTGACACGGTTTAATCAGATTCTTTTTTTTCAGATTTCAAAAACAAATAGCCAACACGTCGATATTTTTTTTTGAAAAAATTCTATGATGATTTTCGCGAAAGAAGATATATATACATATACAAGACAGACGCGTCTGTAGAAGGAAGCGGGAGAGGAGGAGAGCAGATGGATATAAGGAGGAATCAACCCGCCAGAGAGGACGGTGCTCATCGGTCCGGGCTTGGGGCTTGGCCTGGACTAGCTTACTTTTTTTAACCTAATTAGACGGTAGATCAAGGCTAGTCTAGGATAACGGAGCAGCCAAGTTAATTTAAATTAACTCTATTTTATTTTATTTAAAAAAAAATGGGTTCTAATTGGTTTTTCTCGAACAGAACAAATTTTAATACCATGTTACACCAGCCCCTTTTCTTTTTTATTTATTAAAACCCTATTTATAACTACTTTCTTTTTGAAAGATTAGACATCGCATATAAAGGTGGCACGTGGTGATGAGTTGGTGGCTAGTAATTGGTCCACCATGTCTGCTCTCATCTTTTCTTTTGTTTGGTCCACCACGTATCTTTATTCCTGGCTGACTCCACACGTCGGAATTTTATTCCTGGCTCGTTAATACTCAATTATGTGAAAGCTTACTCTTGTTAAACCAAATATTATGATAATAATCGTACGCGAACCCAAACTTGAAGTTATGCTCTTGAGGTGGCAGTCATTAAACTATATTTTGGAGAGTTAATTATAGTTTAATCTTTGCTGTTTACCAAAATTAATCAATTGTTTCCATTGTAGTCTTGATTAAGTATTATTTTTCTTAAAGAATAGTATTTTCTTTCATCAATGAATTTTTCAACCAAAAAAAAGTCGTTTCTAATTTTACAAAATAAAAAATTCAATAAATGATAAATATAATTAAATTTAAAATATTAAGAGTAAATATATAATTTTTGAAATAATAAGAAATAATCAATAAATTTTTCAAATTACATGAATAATCTTAAATTCAATATTTTTGTTTCAATATTAATGATGGTATTTTGGATAGCACACATATCTTGATTAATTTTATAAATTTTAAAGTTAATAATTATATAAAATTATAATGAATTTAAAATTTATAGTACTCAAATTGTCAAATTGTTGAATTCTAGTAACAAATCTAGGATTTATCAACTATTTGAGTTATATTCCTTTTAAACTAATTTAATTTAATTTTCATGATTTAAATAAATAATTTTTTTCAATAATTTTTCTTAATATTATTCCTTTTCTCGTTGTACAACTCAAAATTAAAATCAATTGTAAGTGAGGTTCTAGTCTAGCGGTGTGAGGGGTTTGTTCCCTTTCTCCGCACCTGGGTTCGAACTTTACCATGCAAGCCTGTCATCCTCGCGGTGTTTTACCTGCTCACTAGACTTGCAGGATATTCAGTGGGCTGTGCGGATTAGTCGTGGTGCACGTAAATTGATCTGGACACCCACGTAAATAAAAAAAATCAAAATCAATTAACATGGAAAAGGGTCAAGAGAATCACAATTACATTTTGATAATTATTTTTATGTATTTTCTTTCCAATAAAGCTCCTTGACCGACCGGGTACATGAGCATTGAGTGAGGCGTCACTTGGGGGAGAATTTTCCTTAAACAAGGGCGTAATTGGAGGCCCAATCGTGATTTCCAAATTGGACGGTTCATTTCCAGCGGCTTTCATAGACTGAAAAAATCATGCTAGACCATCGGAGGCCCAATCCCTGAGCCTGGAAATTTAACTTCCGGCGCTGTTGATCGGATTTGATGCTAATTTCTTCCAAGATTGAGATAGCAACAGTGAATTATGTGTTTTCCTCGCATATGGAAAAGCTTATGGATATTTGAAGACCATGATCTATCATTAATTATGTACTGGGCCAGCTGAGGAGCCTGACACTGTAAACAGACTCCATCATCACGAGCCTAACCCTAATCAACATCATGAGCCTATCACTGTATTAGTTACAAGTATCATCAGACAGGCACTGTGAGACTGCCATCCTACCAGGCGCAACCATTTATTAAACTTTTCTTTTCCTAAAAAACGTGTATAGGGCTTCGAATATTCACAATATTACATTAAACATATGGTACGGATTGAAGCAGTCGATATATGAAAGAATCGAGGATCAAATGATTTTAGTTACCATGTACATCCATGCTAATTAAATGATAAATAAAAAAGAATTTGAATGTTCTACATCCAAAGTTAAAGAATCAAGTCGATAATTTACGATCTGTCTTCCTCCACCTTGACAACCCCTCCTCCTCCTTGTTCGTCCTTTTGATGAAACGCTCAAGCTTACGTGACAATTATTTTATTGTTGATCCTTCAACACTGCGCCGTGAGCTTGAATCCACCTTCAAGTCTCTTAACACGTCTCTATGAACATCAAACTCCTCTAAATTCAACTGGTTTTTGAAACGCTCGAGCTTACGGGACAATTTTCCTACTGTTGATCCTTCGCTGCGCCGTGAGCTTGAATCCACCTTGAAGTCTCTTGACACGTCTCTATGAACATCAAACTTCTCTAAATTCAACTGATTTTTGATTCTCTGAGGAAGTTTTTCATACAATTCCAAGATGGCTCCCCAGAGTTCCTCCCGTGTTTCCTTTTCTCCACCGGCCTCCATTGTGGTTGCAGGTGCATGTTGATCTGCTGATCTCTCTTCAGGACCACAAGTTTGTGTCCCATAATGTCTGAGTTCACAGTACTGAATGAGGTTTGATCATGCTGTGACGAGTAGTGCTCCTGGTAGTAGCTGTTAAAGGGTCTTGTTGTCTGAGGAAAATCAATCGTCTTGTATGGTGTGTTTAGAAGGTATTGGGATGGCCCTGCAAGCATATATACTGCAAGGTATTGGGAAGGCATTTCATAGGTCAAACGTTTTTAACTCTGAAATAGAGTGAAATGATGAAGAAATGGTCATCCTATTTTTAATTCTCAGTGGTATAGCAAGCACCATGAATCTAAGCTGACACCTTCTATGCAAAAACTCACGACAAACAGCGATGAATTTCAAAGGGATTTTACTAAATTGTGTTCTTGTTCGGTTTAGAAACATATATAATTCTGAAAATTCGAAATTTCTTCTACACCAATACGGCCCTATTTTTATATTTTTTTTCATGTGGATCGGTTATGAAGAATCAAATTTGCTTTTCACGTCCTATCTTTCATCTTCTTCTTCTTCTTCTTTTTGTAAGAGTTCTTCTCTTGTTTTTAATTAATTATCATTTATGTTCCTATATCATTTTTTCATATTGTTTTAATATTCCTTTCTGTGCTGAGAAATTGTCCCTGTTTATTTCTTACAAATATTTTTATTAAAACAATATTCTACTTATATTTTTTATTTTTTATAATACAAGAATTAAATTTTTATTTTTTATTTACTCCGATCAAACCCAGATGTTTAGTAAATCAATTGAACTAGTTTAGTTTTACTTTTAATGTTTTGAAAAAGAAACCTGAAATAATATATTAAAAATTATAGTTTTGATTATTTTTTAAAATATTTTTTACTTAGAAATATATAACAAAATATTTGTTTTATTTTTAAAAATTTATTTTGATATTAATATATTAAAATAATCTAAAAATATCAAAAAAATAATTTAAAATAAATTTAAATTTTTTTAAAAAAGTTTAAAAATATAAAAACAGAATTAGAATGATTCATAACTGTGACCCAGTCATGGACCGAACCTATTTTAATAACTCATGGTAAGATGAATATTTCGTACAAAAATGAGGGATTGAAGTGGTGATTTTGCCTCAGTTTGTTCATGATATTTCTTAGAAAGTCTTTATGACTTTTCTCCGGCAGCCAAGTGGCACCGGCTTGAAAAGGAAACTCGTTGGGTGACAGCACAACCTTGAAGAGTCTATGAACTTAATTCAAGACCTCGTGCCCATCACGTAACGTACTATTTCTCATTTATTCATATCGATGGGCCTAATTGATAGCTGCCACGTACGACCTCATTGAACGTCATGGTGGAGCCCTTGTGATCGTTGACCTTTCTGCGAAATAATTGGAATGAGAAAAAAGAAAGCAAAAAACTTCACAATGTATCAATTATAATAATATATCTTCTTTAAGCTCCCAGAGGATTTATGTTATACATAGAGGGTTTAGGTTACATCGAGGGTTTAGATTTTGTAAGCGCCATAAATAGTGTAGAAGGTTTGAGCCACTGTAAGGAGCAGGATAATCAAGGCAGCCATTGCTGATATAAAAGACCAAGGAGTGCGAAAATAAGTAAACGTGAAGCTTGCCCATTGCAAATGCCATCTATTCTTGTAGTATTGGTGAATATCACTGAACATCTCGGACAAATAACACCTTTCGATATCAAATGCTACTTCCTTGCCCAAATCATTGACGAATCTTGCAACTTCTGAATCAGTGCCAAAGTAATTCTCAATAATATTGCAGTCACACAGATACTCTACGTCTTTAATGGTGTTGATCAGGCAGTCTAGAAGAGTTGCATAGGTCGTGAAATGATTGGAAGAACCACTGTGACACTGCTCGAATGCTACACAGTTAAGCAAAAGAGAACTCATGGTATCATCAATGGTTATGGTAGGCATTTCTATCACCCCGTTCTTGAATTTCACCACCAAGAAACTATCCGCAGGATCCCCTTGACCGACCTTAATTCCAGCACGGCGAAGTTTGGATACAGATTGGATCATGGGAGTTGATGTGTCCACGCAACGTGGCTGGGCTTGCTCAGAATCTATGAAACTTGAACGAACTAAATCAAGTAGATGTTTGGCTTTGAGATTATTATGCTTAGCAATAATATAATCTGGCCTTTGCAGTGCATCATTGAAGAAAACTAAAGCAAGCTTGCTCAAAGAAGGGCCAGATTCTTCTCCAGGCGTTCTAGTTATCTCAAATAAACGCTCAAGAACAAAGAAAGGAATTTGGTTCTCAAGTCTAAGGAAGTCCCTGTAAAAAAATGGTATGATCCATGCCATGGTAACAATGGGATCATCGGCCTCAAATCTAACTACATCTCCAACTTTACGAAACAATTCTATAATAAAAACGCCATCAAGAACCATCATTTCAACAAATTCATAAGTGTCAAGATGGATAATTTGCGAGTAACACTCTCTTGCCTTCATTTCTAGCGGCTGTATTGCCCTCAACAAGACTTCTAAGTCCAACCCGTTGTTCTGTGTCCTGGAGAGCATAGACCCTAAATACCCCCACTTGTGCTCTTCAATCATCCTAAGATGCGCCTTACCATGATGATAAGGCCCTATTGAGACTATATGAGGTTGGTAGGACTTACCGTTGATATCAATGAATCTTTGTGGGACTTTAAAGATGCAACATGAACTGTTAGCAGCTGCTTTTGTCAGTAACCGTGGTGGATCGGAGATTTTTTGGCGCATCAAGCTCAGGCGATCCTTGTTCACCTCCCATATTTTTGTGACATGACTGGCTTCTTCATCTTCTACCGAGTTGCTTCCCAGTTCACTAGTCTTGATCATGATTTTCTTGGGTCAATTGTCCAGAAAGTTACAAGACATGTGCAACTGATGCCCTTTCTTGACCTTGAGAAGATGGTGGGCAAGGCAATCACAGGCGACTGTGTTGGGACAGGCTAGCAACAGGCAGATAAGGAAAATTATCATTACGGTTTGGGAAAACCTCAAACATGTACCTCCGCTATTGGGTTAGTATCAATTTTGCCCCTACCAAATTATTTTAAATAATTTATATTTAGAAAATACTGTGCTTGATAACTGTACATTTTCTATTTAATTTATGAATCTCTGTATAATTATTTATTAGGATTCCTTTTCTATCCAAGATAAATCAGTGAATAGTATAAATAGATGTATTTAATTACATGCTATTTGAATCAAAATACTTAGTAATAAAACTTGAATTTTAAATTTTTGCGTGATAAACTCTTTGATAAAATTCCATTTTATTTATTTTTGTTGTCTTTTTATATAGTTTTTAGACGTGTCATTTCTTAACCAATAAAATAACTCCTTGGAATTAAATGTGTTAAAAATTATAAAAATTAACATAATACATCACAATTACTCCCGCAAACATTAATTATTTAGCAAATATATTAGGCTGTCACTGAAATATTATATTGGAAAAATGCTCAGTCTTCATGTAATTATATATTTTATTCTTAAAAAACATAACATAACTTCACATCGTGCAAAACAAAACACAACACGGCCAATAACATGCTAGCGCATCTCACCAATAATCCTACCGCTGCCATCATTAAGCCCAATAACATGCTAGCGCATCTCACCAATAATCCCACCGCTGCCATCATTAAGCCCAAAATCGTCAATTCGGTCAAGATATCGACACGTCACCATCCACTTCATTGTTACTCATTTTCCACCCTACTAATATTGACCATTCTGCCCTTCTCCACCATCCTCTTCCTCCCGCTATATTAAACCCCTCCATCAACGGGCCAAATCCACAGGCTCGCATTATATGAAAAACCCATCAACGCCATCTGACCATCCATCAATGGCATCCGAATCAAACCAACCCGGATCCGACTCCAATACCCCTGCCAACGGCGAAATCACACCCAAAATCGCCCTGATCACAGGTATAACCGGCCAGGATGGCTCTTATCTTACCGAATTCCTCCTGAACAAAGGCTATGAAGTTCATGGCTTGATCCGTCGGTCATCCAATTTCAATACGCAGCGGATTAACCATATTTATATAGATCCACACAATGCTCATAAGGCCCGAATGAAACTCCACTATGCCGATCTAAGCGACGCGTCGTCTCTCCGTCGCTGGCTCGACACTATCAGCCCCGACGAAGTCTATAACCTGGCAGCCCAATCACACGTGGCTGTCTCTTTCGAAATCCCTGATTACACGGCGGATGTCGTCGCCACCGGATCCCTGCGCCTTCTTGAGGCGGTGAGATCTCATATTGCCGCGACAGGGCGGAACCATATCAAGTATTACCAAGCGGGATCTTCGGAGATGTTTGGATCTACGCCGCCTCCGCAATCAGAGACCACCCCGTTTCATCCAAGATCCCCATACGCGGCGTCAAAATGCGCGGCGCATTGGTATACTGTCAATTATAGGGAAGCTTATGGGTTGTATGCTTGCAATGGGATTCTTTTCAACCATGAATCTCCACGTCGTGGAGAGAATTTTGTGACCCGAAAGATTACGAGAGCTGTTGGGAGAATTAAGGTGGGGTTGCAGAATAAGTTGTTTTTAGGGAATTTGCAGGCGTCGAGGGATTGGGGTTTCGCAGGGGATTACGTGGAAGCAATGTGGATGATGTTGCAGCAGGAAAAGCCTGATGATTACGTGGTTGCGACGGAGGAGTCGCATACGGTGGAGGAGTTTTTGGATGTGGCATTTGGATATGTTGGATTGAATTGGAAGGATCATGTTGTGATTGATAAGAGGTATTTTAGGCCTGCTGAAGTGGATAATTTGAAAGGGGATTCGAGTAAGGCGAGGAAAGTGCTTGGTTGGAAGCCTAAGGTGGGGTTTCAGCAATTGGTGAAGATGATGGTTGATGAAGATATTGATTTAGCTAAGAGGGAGAAGGTTCTTGTTGATGCTGGCTATATGGATGCCCAGCAACAACCTTGAACTGATACATCCGGTGCTCTCCTCTGGTTCAGAAATTAAGTTATGGAGTTCATGTCCCCGCTTTGAATTGTTAGTCATAATTTTTTTTTCATGCATTTCAAGTTTATAGGAGGATTTTTAATTATTGCGTTCCTTATTTTTCCTTCTTCATAATTTGTGAATTGAATGTGAGATCAAATCATATCAGAGTTGAAATTGGATCTTGAATTTTGTGCAATTAACTACAAAACGCAGAAGTCGTATTGCTTGCAATTACATACTGACACTTACAGCCTGTATGGTAGTGCGACCAACCGAGTGACTGGACACGCTACTAAACAATGAACATAAACTAGAGATGCAAAGTGTCTGGTTGAATAGAAATAAACAATTTGTTAATAAGCATGAAAAGATATATATCCTTTGTCTTTACTGTCTTCATTTCTCCTGCTTGATAGATAACCAAGGTTTCAAGACTTCCATACTGGTGCGTTCTGAACTGATTGGCACTTAATGCATGTAGGGTCTGGCCATGAGGACGTGTTTGTGGTTCTAGTTCAACATGAACACTCAATGCTGATATCATTGCTCTTGTAAAGTAAAATCTTGCCTTTTTCAGGAAACTTATGTGTTATGACGAGCAGACTGTTTGATAATCTGACAATACCTCTAGAAAATGGAAATGAAAGAGAATTGGTTGTGGGGTTAGGGCATTGTTTTTAAACCCAACTCCGGTTCACCAAGGGTAAAAGGTTTTGAATTAGATTGGTCGACTTGGATTCAGTTTTTTTATTAACATGATTTTGAAAAAATTAATTTAAAAATCAACAAGTATTCTCAGACTAGCTGGATCACATGTTAATCCGGGTTAGCCAGAACTAAACACCAAGAAATGGGTTTTAAAATAGTGGCTCGTGTGCTGTTCTTTCCTTAAATTATGTTCGTGATTGTGGCTTGCATTTGAGACCTGCATTGTTCCAGTACAAGATCATTCTGTAACTGTTTGTGTCGGCAGGCAGCAGCTTGCACATTGTAAGTAATGGAAAACGATGGCGCACATGTACATGCTATTGTTTAACCATTCGGATCAATTTGGAACACGCTGCTGGCTTCTCTGCCCATTTGCATCACCATTAAATCAAGTGCTGAGAAGAAAGAATGGTAGGTGTGGGGTTGCGGCCCTTCTGAGCTCACTTGTTGCCTGTCCTCTATTGTTAAAAAAATTAAGACAGCAGTTCCATAATTTTTTGTTTTTGTAGTGTTTTTCATAAGTTTGCTGATATAAAAAAAATATTTTGATATATTTTTAAATAAAAAACTATTTTAAAAAACACCGGCTATCCCGTTTTTATCAGATCTGAACTCATGTCGGTGCGGTGCAATCTTCACGCTTTACAACAATTACAACAAATTGTCTACTTCAGCAGGTCAATACTTTCAGTAACTTGACGGGAATCTATCTTGATAGGATGGCATAAAAAAGAATCACAACTTGTTGCCCGTCCTTTTCTACTACGTTGCTTGCTAGCAATGGGGGCAAATTTCGATCTCAAGGGAGATTGTGGGTTAAACTAATGACTAAATACAAGGGAAAAATAAACAGGGTGAAAGGAGAACGTAAAACACTTAGTCTGACTTGGCTTCATTTGAATGTGGATTGGATTTTAGGACAGATGATGAGCTCGATCTGATCTCTGAGTCAACTGCGGCAGTTGCAAATGGCTTAACAGATGAACGAAGAGATTCTGGCCCCTCTGCAGCAATTCTCTTGCACAACGCATCACAATTACTCATAACCTCAGTCAACCTCCCTTTCAGCTCCCCAATCTCCACCTGCAGAGAATGAACTGCATGTGTTGTCCCAAGTAAATAAAGTTGATCAGAGATGAGTTAGAATAAGAAACTGAGATCAGTACTAGTGGCTTCATCAAACTGCAGTGAGCCGAAAGGCAAACACTGCTGAGAGACAATCAATTCTCTGATAATTTATGCATCTGGTTCCATAATCCGTCAGTAATCCATTTCCATTCGGTATGTTGTTATTACCTTCTGATAGATGCTGTGAAGAAGTCTTCATTGCTGACACAGAATAGTTAAGCCTTTGAAGAAGTTTAATTGCCAAAGCATCTGCCACTTCTATCTTATTTTCTATCTCCTCCTGCCATAGCTTTCACCAAATCAATGTTCATAAAAGAGAAAGAAGTTTTCCAGGTGAAAGCATCCCCCTAAAAGGATTTGAAACATCAACATACTATGGCTGTTGTTGCGCTCTAGTTCAGACAATCCGGTTAAGAATCAGTGGTTCCACATATTCATGGGCAAAAAAAGAGTAACAGTTCACATGGTTCATCAGTTATTTCTTTTTTGACATAGAACCATGTTGTTTACACACTTTGAACCTGATCTATTAAAGAATCAGGTCATCCAGAATTGAGTGTATATGAAGTAAAACCAGATCATCTGGTTTCTTTAACAGCAGATTGGACATTTCATGTTTCTATCATATATAGCTGGCTACTTTCCACTGATGCCTCACCAAAACCTAAACATAAGCATTGAAGAGTTGCAACCACTACGTAGAAAATTCAGTTAAATGTGGTCCTAGCCTTTAAACAAGTTTTTTACAGATCCAATATGAAATTTATCATCATCCATGGACCATGTCCATGAGGGAAGAATACATCCTAGTAATAAAATTCAACCTGGATCTTAACTTATATCAAAAACTGCATTGGATAAAAAACTGAAAATCATCATAGAATCCACTAAGAACCCGCGACCATAAGATCATATGATCCATCCCACACCTTTACAATTTAACTTCATTTTATAAACTGGTCTTCTATTCATAGTAGTTCTTGATGACAGACAAACCTGTTTCGTGCTTATCTGCTGAACCTTCCCCTCTTGCCAATCACGATATATTGAGAAGAGCTCCAATAACACATTTGGATTTACAGTTGCTGCATTGACCATTTTAAAACAACACCCATGCAAATACCAATTGAAAAGATTAGCCTTTCTCAAACAAATTTAAAAGGGATGGGAAAGACACAGCAAGTAACATTGCAAAATTACACCCCTGAACAATATACATCACATTAAAAACCACATCGAACAGCTACCACTCAGCCTGGCATCGCATTAATTTCATTATAAACAAAACGTTTAGGAGAGAAAAAAGGCACCAAACCTGCAATTCTTTTCTTTTCTCTATCTGGAACATGGATAATGAAACGAAACCTCGAGTGTTTGAAGTTAAGAACATTCACACACATTCGAAAGCTAGTTACTTTTCTGTTTCATCAGTAGATATCTTTGTTCAAATCATTCTTCACTCACTGAGTAAAGAAAGCGGATTAATTTACGTTTATCTAACATTGTAACTTCTATTCAAAGCTTCAGTGCAGAAAGTCTAATGCAAGAAGGAAATGGAGAGATAAAGCAAGTCCGAGACTCACCAAGAGCTGAAGAAGACGATGCCTTCCTCACCAAAATGTCATTCAAGCTACCCTCTTCCTTTGGAGTTGAAGTTAATATGGGCCTTGTCTGAAGTATAAAAAAAAAACTAATTTTTTTGAACAAAAAGATAGTGTATGTCTCCAAATTGGGATTATTTAAAGGATAATAAAAAGCTTACAATTTTGAGGGATTTGAGCTTCTCCAAAATGGGATCCAAAGCTTCTGATCTCTCAGTAACAGTAGTGATTTCGTCTGTCATTTTCTTTACACCGTAAAACAAGCAAATTATTCAACAGTGACAAATTTATTGTAAACGATTACTGAAATTAGAAGAATTACCTGTGAACTTGAAAGACTAGATTCTGAGGCACCCATGTTACTCTACTTCTTCAGTTCTCTTCTTCAGAAGAACGTTTGCGCTTGTATTTCAATCGCCACCGAGAACTACAGGTTCGACACCGCCGGGGAATCGCAGAAGCCAGAAGGGGCCGGTACTCGTCAGTCTGGGACCCCTAGTTGTCGTAGTGGGTTGAAATGACGGATTTCAGTTTTATGGCTTTTCGATGTCTCGGGTACGATAGGTTTCATATTAAGGTTGTTTAGATATTAAAATATCATAAAATTAAAGGGGTTGGTTTAATGATTTAGGTATTTGTTTTTATCAATTATTATAATTTTAATCTCAAGTGAAATTATGAAAAATAAAATTAGTATGAAATTTTTAATTCCTAGCTGGATTTAATAAATAAATGGATTTACAGTGCACGCAAATTAATTTATATATACCCTGAACACTTGAATAAAAATAATATCAAAGACCAATATTACTTTCATACTTGGAATCATTACCCAGCTTGACTAGAGGTTTTGTTTTTTAAATTTACCCTCTCAGTTTTTTCCACTTCCTCCTTGTTTGTTTTTTAATTTTATTTTTATATTTATTTTAATAATTATACAAATTATCTTCAAATAAATTAAATTAATTGAGTTATAACAAAATCTAAACAACTTCTATATTATTTAATTTTAAACTTAAACTAGGCAAACAATAAAGTAAGAAGTTTCTTTTTATCAATGTTATTTTTACATTCTTAATTTTTTTTGTAAATTATTTTATCAGTTGATTAGATTATTTTTAAATTAGTTAAATTAATTAAATCATGTCACAACAACTCTTATAAAATTTAATTTTAAATTTATCTTGAGCAATAATAAAAAATATTTATATTAATTTTATAATTTTTATTTTATTTTCATCATCGTATATGTTTCTACTAGAATATATTTTTAAACTAATCATGTAAATTAAGTTACTTCAACTCTAGTAATATGTACTTTAAAACCTAATATGGGAAAGGAGTCGTATTATAAGGTTGGTTTATTTAAGAAAATTTAATAAAAATGCTATATAATTTTTTATGAATATATTTTTTTATTGCTTTTAATTTTTTTTGGTTTGATACATAACACATCACGGGCTAAGCTGGTGTATATACATGTCGGAATGGGTATGGAAGTATATGCCCGTGCATGGTAATTTTCTTCATTTCACTTTATAACATTCGATTTGGAATTATAAAATTAATTATCAATGAGGTGAGAGCTAGCTCTCTAGCCCAAACCATGTTATAGTTGATCTTTTGTTAATAATAGTAAAAAATACAAAGATGTCAAGAAAGCTAAAATTCTATGGATGTTGGACAACATACTTTTAAAATATTAAAATAGTTATATATCATATGACATTTAAAAACTAAAATAAAATAATAATATACTGCATCAAATTACAACTTGATTTACAAGATTATAATGATTTCATATGATATAAATCAAATAAAATCAGAGAGCTAAATTTTAATTAATTAAATATTGAAGGAAAAAAAACAAAAAAAATATTCAATTTCTTTTAAAAAAACTCAAAAACACAACTGAAGTAAATTTAAGAAAGATAGTCAAACTCACAACCCGAGTCATGAAAATCAGATCTTTCCATTGAAAAAAAATACAAAGACTAATTACCAATCAACCTATTATTCAAGTATAAAATTAAAAAAAATAAAAAAATCAAGCTAACACAAGCTATCTTGAAAATCCATAACTTAAATTATGAAATTACAATAATTTCATTAAAACAACTATGACTTTTAAAAAGAAAAGCAAGAATTTTTTTTTATCCCACCGTAATCTTTTAAAAAATTATTGACATATAATTTATTAAAAAAAAAATATCTGGCATTAATTTCATTAAAATATTTTTTTTTAAAAAAAAACATTTCAATAAAAAACCCACGAGTGTAGGCCTACTGAACCAATTCTTGGGTCTCATGCAATGACATGGATATTTGGGCTCGAAAGCATACAAATCCAGGCTTAAAAGGACAGACTAATTCATCTCTCATTTAAATCTTTTTATTTGCCTAGCTATTTTTTTTTTATATATAAATGACATAAATGACTCATTGTTTGTATCTCCAGACTCACTGGAAAATTAAGGTTAGAGCTTTTCAATCTTGAAAATTTATTTTTATTTTTATTTTTTTATTTTAAAACACTTACAAAACAACTTGGATATGCATATAATTCCTTGAAACAAAGCAGAATATTTGTTTGGAAACAAGAACTAAAGTCAAAACTTAAAATATCAAAACATCATATCTTTTTTTTTTCAATAAATTTTAAGGTGAAATAATATCTAAATTAATTTTTTATTATCGAATAGAACATATAGAAACCAAGATCAACTTTTTTCATGATCAAAATCGATAAAATTTTATCAAGAAATCCAACCAACTCTTCTCTCTCTCTTTTTTTTAGCAGGGACTAAAAATAAAAATAAAGTTTTTATTAAAATTAAATCTCAATAATTTCAGGACTTAAAAAAACAGTATAAGAATCAAAGTGAATTTTTTTTACACCAACTATAAAATTTCCATCCATTTCAGCAGTAATTTTCTCTTTAATCATCTGTCTTATAGTCAATCACGTATAATGTACAAAGGTTAGCATTAAGCATATTGCAAGGATTAAAAAGCACAGACCCACCGCAAATCCAGCCCATTATTCTTCATTTTTATCTTTTTAATAACTAAAATAGTGTTTCATATTATAGAAATTGTTATTTTCTAACATATTTTTTATTAAAAATATTTTTATTTTTTAATGATTTAAAGTGAAAAAATTAATAAAAAAAATATTTTTTAAAAACCTTTCTGGACAATAAAAACAAATACCTAATAAACTTAAAAGTCAACCCCGTGTCGGGAAAAAAAATAAATTACTATAACCTAACTTGATTTTAAATGTAGCACCGCTGCTAAATTGAACGCCGAGGCCGGGCCGGGTTTTGGAAGTGATCTATCTACCTGTCTGACATGATTCCGCAAGCCCCTAATTTTTATTCTTAAGAAAATTGTAAAATCAATCAAACGAAGGAAATTAACCAATCTTAATATTAATAAATTCAAAGCCGATATTCTCTCCCTCTCACAGGGTGTGTCAACATGAAAACTACGAAACCAGCCGCAGTTAAAAAGTCGCCGGTGGGAAGGAAACCTGCTGCTGTCAAAGCCGCTACTGATTCTGCCAACGAGGAATCACCGGTTCCAAAAACCCCACCCAACGCCAAGCAGACACAAAATAACGACATGACACCGTCGCCAATTGCCGGTTCTGCTTCGAAACTTGAACAATCATCAGGTAACAATAACTATTCCATTCTCTCATGCAAATAAATAATTAATTGTAGTGTTATTTTTATTCAACTAGTTTAATATTCTTAATTAGTTTTTTTTTAAGTTTCTTGCCCTGTGATGTGATTTTTAGGTTTTTATTGAGGTTTTCTATTTTCTTTAATATTAGTTGATGGAACAAATATAGAAACAGATGTGAGTATGGTGACATTGGAAACTACAAAACCTCTTCCGATTAAAAAGAAGGTTGTGAGGAGAGTGATGAAGGTAGTGAAGAAAACCCCTGCTAATGCAAAAGCTCTTCTGGAGCAAGCCCCGACAACTGTGGTTGCTGCGAAGTCTAATGTTGAAGAAAGGGAAAAGGAGGAGGAACTTGCTGCTGATAATGTTGGAGAATCTATAAAGAAGGAAGGAGTTGCAATGGGAGTTGAAGAATCTAAGGAGGAAAGTGTGGAAGAACCTGTAGTCGATTCTAGGAAGGAGGTTGAAGCGGGTGATGTTAGGGTTGGGGAGTCTGTTAAAAGGGAACGAACTGTGGTGGATATACCTGCTGATGAGGTTGCGGAAGTATCTAAGAATGAAGAACCTAACAGAGTAGGAAAGGGGGTTAATGAGGGTGAGAAGAAAGACGTGGATGATGAAGTGGAGGCCAGAAATGAGGCTGTTAAGATGGAAGGAAGTATGGAGGAACAGGTTCGAAGAGAAGAGACTCAACACGAGCAAGATGAGTATGGTGGTGATGACGGGTATGAGGAGTATGGAGATAGAGTGGACTTTGAAGATCCTGTCGAGGATGACTTTGAAGATCCAGATGAGCCCATTGAAGAAGCTGAGGCAATGGAAGAGGAACACAGAGAACTAACAGCTGTTGCGAAGGAGCGTAAGATTAAGAAAGAATATGAGATATTTGTTGGTGGATTGGATAGGGATGCTACAGAGGAGGATTTGAGAAAGGTTTTTGGGAAGATTGGTGAAGTAGTTGAAGTTCGATTACACAAAAATCTTTCAACAAACAGGAATAAGGGATATGCATTTGTGAAATTTGCAAACAAGGGGCATGTGAAACGTGCTTTGTCTGAAATGAAAAACCCTGTGGTATGTATCACTCCATAGTTTTGGCTTACGTTTTATTAGTATCATATTAACACCTCAACTGTTCACAGATTCGTGGAAAGCGATGTGGGACAGCACCAAGCGAGGACAATGATACATTGTTCTTGGGCAATGTATGCAACACATGGACAAAGGAAGCTGTGAGCATCTAATAATTGTATTTCCTGATTGTTTTTAGATTTTTTCAATGATTTATAATATAATGTGGGTTGGCAGATAAGACAAAAGTTGAAGGATTACGGCGTTGAAGGTGTTGTGAACATCACTGTTGTACCAGATGCTCAACATGAAGGGAGAAGTCGTGGTTTTGCATTTCTTGAGTTTGCTTGTCATACTGATGCAATGCTTGCTTACAAGCGGCTTCAGAAGCCTGATGTTGTATTTGGTCATCCAGAGAGAACTGCCAAAGTGGCATTTTCTGAATCTATACGTGAGCCTGACCCTGAAATTATGGCTCAGGTGAAGACTATATTTCTTGATGGCCTTCCTCCTCACTGGGATGAAGACCATGTTAGGGATTGTGTGAAAGGTTATGGGGAGATTGTAAGAATTGTCCTGGCACGGAATATGTCAACCGCCAAGAGAAAGGATTTTGGATTCGTCGACTTCTCTACGCATGAAGCTGCAGTCACTTGTATTGAAGGAATAAATAATAGAGAATTTGGAAATGGTAACACAAAGGTAATATATGTTACTTTGTAGTTGTTTCTTTTCCCATTTCTTTGGCTTATATTTTGTGTTTGTAGCAAAATTACTTTATCTAGAAAGCTATTTCTAGGTTTCATTAAATTATTTTGGCATTTTCCTACTTGAAACAAAAATAAGGATTGAGTTGTGGAGGAAATGTGTTTAGAGTAACCTAGATCTTCTTCTTTTCAATTTGCTACTTTCATCAGTTTTAGTTTTATTTTCATATCCTTTCCTGGTAGACTTTGATCATTCCAGATTGATGCCTGTGAAATGCATGCATTTAGTTGCATGGTGTACAGTAAAGTTTTACCCTTTTTGTATCTAATTTGGTAAGAGGTGATGTATGAACTGACATCATGATGTTGTCATGTGCTGGCAGATGAGAGTTAAAGCGAGGCTGTCAAATCCATTGCCAAAAACTCAGGCTGTGAAAGGTGGAATGTGTGGTGGCTTTCGAATTGGTCATTCTGGAAGTGGAAATTATTTAAGATTTGGTAACCTTTGATCCTGAGGATTTGAATATTTCTTAGCATGCATTTGTCTCCATTTGATTTAGGCAATTGTGTTACAGGAAAGGGTTTTGGGCGGGGTGGGCATCATTCAAACTGGGTGAATTTTCAACGTGGCAGGGGTTTCTATCAACGAGAACGTGGTCAAACTAGTAGAATGGGTCCCTGTGAGTATGAATATAATGATCGATATGACATGCTTCCTGGGAGGCAAGGTATTCAGTGGCCTCTTTCTTTTTGAGTGAGCACACATACACACAAGCACACCCTTCCCTTCCAATAGATGAGATCTTTCACGCAGCCACAATTAAAAATCTAACTCACATTAATGTATTGAGTAGGAGGAAGAAGGGGTTCTTTCAGAGGAGGTTATCAAACAGCTACTAGAGGTATGGCTGCTGGGCCATCAAGATCTAATAACAATCGAGCTTGGCACGAGATCCCTGAGCGAGGACATAGCGGCTATGTTTCTTCAAGGAGGCAACCATTTTCTCCTGAAGAATCCTTTGACAGACGTTTCAATGGAAGGCACTTTGATGACCCCTATTTTTATGATGATGGTTCACATGGGATGAAACGATCATTTTACATGACTGTAAGGATTTCTTTTTGTGGCCTAAAAGTTGGAATTTGGTTTGCTGTTCTTTTAAATTTTAAGCTTCTGTTGTTGTTTGTGCATCCTTTATTTTCTTTAGAGTTTGAAGTTTTCCTATGCTTTTAGGACCAAGATCCTGATTACATGGAACCCAGTAGGCTCCGACCCCGGTTAGATTTCGCTGATCCCCGAGTAGATTATGTTGATCCAGCAGCTTCATTTCATGGGACACATTATCGCGGTATGGATTATGATGTCCCCAGATATTTTCATTTTGTGACATGTTTATTTTATTTGTTTTATTGTTTTTGATGTTATCATCCTCATGGCTTATGTTTCAGATACCTATGGAACAGGCAGTGATCCCTACTTTCATGAATATCGTGGTTCTGATGTGAGCAATTAATCCATAGCTTATCCCGAGTCAAATTTTAATTACTAACAGTTTCATTGTATTTGTTTTCCGTTTGTGTTGCAGTACGATCCATATCCACCTTATTATGGGAGGGACCACTCATATGGAGGTGGTTACCACTATTAGGAACAAGCAAATCTGGTAATTCCAATTTGCGTTGTGATTTTAACTCCTCTATTGGATGTGATTCTTGAAGTTAAAGATTTTAACTTCAATTGTGTCTAGGTCGGCTTGGAAAAGCAGGATGCTAATCATTGGTGATAGGCAAATGGCTTGCTGTTCTGAAACTAGTTGAAGCTGCCTTTCATTTATCCTTTTGATGTCTTGTATTTTTCCTCGTGATTCCCTTACTCCAATATTCTCTCCCTATGAAATTTTGGGTGCAGTGTCCAGAGAGTTTGTGTCTAGTTTAGGGTATGTCTTCAAAGGACATAGATTAAGCAAGTGAATTCTCTCTATATTTTGGAGATTGGAATAGGCATTTTCCCCTTTGATCTAGGTATGAACTACTTGAGGATTTACATCATGGATTGCATTATGGATTATTCTTAAGTAAAGTTTTTGGTTATGTGTTTGTGTTCTTGAATCATGGATTGAATATTGATATTGATGGAAGCCAAAACATAACAGATTGGTGACAATGGTTTGTGGAAGTGCAAAGTTTAAAGTCAGTTGTTCTTATAGTCATGGAGGTGAAGTTAATACTGAGCATACTGGTTCTGGCTTCGTGGAGATCTCTTAAAATTTTTGCAAGAGAAACGGAAGGTTTAGACCTTCTATGCCCATATGGGAATTATAAATCCGAAACGCACCGTCTTGTGTGAGTTTATTTTGAATTGGAATGGATTTTCACTCTATTAAAATTAATGGTTACTTTAGTATGCATATGACTGGTTCACCTGGATATTTTGGCTGGTCATTCAAAATTTATGCACCTATTGCTGAAGCACAACTGTTGGGAATTGCATTTTATTTGATGGTGCATTGCCCCCAGGTGAAATTGAGATTTTGAACACCTTTCATTTAATTATTTCTTATGAGGAGAACTAGCAATTGGCTTGGTCCATAACATATTTTGATTTTTCAGTACCATTAGTTTTTTATGTATTTTGAGAGTGATCTTTATGGTATCTTTACATAACAGAATCATTTGGTTTGGGTTGAGATTGGAACTGACAGATTTTGTGGTGAGAGAGACAGATCTGTATTTCAAGGTGAATTGATTCTTAGGTAAAAACTGGTGTGCCTGCAAGGAAATATATGTATGCCTTTTAAACTTCAGTAGCTGAATTGCTTTTCAAAGCTTTCAAGCAGTTTTTGATGGTGGTAATGGCCTACAGTTCACTGTATCATAAGGATACATGGCATAGAATCCTAAAAGTTGTGGTTTTAAAGGTTCTTATATAGTACTCAATCGCATTTTAGCCTATGCTACTGTTGATTTATATTCCTGATAATCGGAATATTTGACGTTTTGTTTATGCTCCTCCATGTACTTGGAAGGTGGTAGATATCAATTGCAACGTGGTGTGCTGACTTGAAACAATGATCAAGTCTCATATCTCCTGTTGGGGCATTGTGATAGTGATGAGGTTGATTGCACGTGTTGAGAGTATACTACCTTTTACCTATTTTTTTGTCAAAATTGCGGGGCATAATATTTTGAAGCATACAGATAGCCTAGATTTCAGTGGGCTTGCAGTGTTGATTTAGGTTTGTTAATCAATTGATTTGTTGTAGAAAACAATGTTATAATTTGTGTTTACCTTGGAATTTCCTTTACTTGAAACAAAAATAATAAGTATTTCCTCAATGATATTTTCCTTTTTTGCCTCAAATTGTTCTTGTCGGGGGGATCTGTAAATCATTCTTTTGTATGATAAATAAATACTTGATGGTTGCATGGTGGTTAGGATTTTGGATTTCTATGCAAGAAGATTAGGTGCTCCATGCTATATAAAATGAATCCATTTCTAGAAACTCTACCTGCAGTGGACACAGTAGTTCTACCGAACAATGGCAGTAGCCTTTTATTTTAGTTGTGTAGGTATGTTAATGACTGGTTAAATTTCACATATTTAATTCTTCTTCTCGGTGCATGATGTTTTCTTGTTGGTCAACAATACTTCTAGTCGATACATTGCAATCAATCATAATGCAGCGGACTTGTAGCTCATAATGATGAATGCAGTTAGGGCCTAATTAATCTGTTGAACCATGAGTGACATAATCAGGTTTCTATACATGAGATTTGAGGTGTTTGTCAAATGTAGTGATAAGCATCCACCATATTAGTGGCAGGAATCTCTTATCTAGTATGTGTATTTTTGAATAATTCTTTAGATATGTAGTGTACCTTGGAGATTGTTTTGACATCGTGATATGGCTTTTAAATCTGCCTTGTACCTTGGAGATTGTTTTGACCTCATGACAATTTTTAACCTTTAATTGATTCTGGCATTCTGTTCTAGGAGCAGTAAAGTTTTTCTATGTGATGTTAATAATAATCTATGAACCCTTTGTTAGTAATTTAGGGACTAGGGAGCATTTTAGAATACTGTGTAGGTGCTTTTCAAAGTGGTTTTTGGGTACACTAGGGTGTCGGAGTTTTTTTTCTGAATTTATGTATCTTCAGGGTTGTGTACCTTTTTGTTTGTCCCAGCTGCTCCTTTCTGTTCCCTAGTATTTCCTGAGTTCTCTCCTTCCATTTCTAGATAATCAATTTTTTTTCCCTCTCATTTATGTATATTTGAGTAGAGGATCTTGATTTTATCACTGCAGTGAACATTAATTTGAGCGAAACTACTGATACATCCTTAATATGTTTTTCTATTAGTTGATAGAATCTGTTTCTCATAATGCATCTTTAAATTGGATGCTTTGTATCGCTTCCAGTCACTGTTGCATCATTGTGCTCCGAAAAGGTAAGAGACTGGGTTCCCCATCCCCAGCTTCAAGAGTTGGCGTGTGCCCCAGGTAAGTGGAGTTTTTGCTACACTTCAAGTGTTGGCCGTGTGCCCCAGGTCAGAGGATGTGTTTAACTCATCTTAGCTGGGAAATTTGTGTGTTCTTGTTGGTTCCTGGGTTATTGTAAGACACAGGGTTTTGTCATACTGGTTTCCACGTGAATGAACCGAACAAGACTCTTGATCTGTTTGAATCACCGTGGATTGATGCCATGTAGATCAACTATCTAAACAGCAACCATCTTAGGTTGGGTTATGAAATTTTGTGATTTGATGTGTGATCTGTTATTAATTGGTATAATCCTAACTTGTTTTGGTCATGTGATGCAGAGCCTGTGTGTCCTTTCGAGCTATGGCCAGTGTTGTGGTCAAAAGTTTAGAGATACTAATTGGTTGTCTGCTCCTATCAATGACTTGAAAATCACCACGTTACCACTCCAGCCTTTTTCTATCCGTTGTAACACTGAATTTAATTTGACCTGATACCATAACAGATATTGATTTGGATATCAAATCCTCTCGCTTCTATTTGCCGAAATCCCTCATTTATAGGTGAGTCTGTCTTGCATGCCAGACCTCAAAGCATGGAGAAGGATGGGGTTTCAGAATTGAAGCTCACCCTTTTGTCCTAGAAAGATGAGGTTCCTGATTAATCTGTAAAAATTCTTGTATTATTAAATGATGGATGCCATTAATTTGACCTTCGTATTGAACAAGATAGTTTTCCTTTTAATTTTCATCCTAGATAAGGAATTCGAGGCTGGTCATTATCCCCGTCAAAGAAAAAGGAAATTTAAATATGTTCACCCGCCAGCTCTACGAGAATATGTGCTTGTTGCTTGAAGTGGCTGGCATGGGAAGGCGACGGCGCAGCGAGCGGGGTTATATTGTTTTGTTTTTATGGAAGTCTTGCAATCAGTTATCTTTCCTTTCCTTGTTACTACGGTGATGCAAGTTGAGTTTATTTTTCGGTGAGGACAGTGATGGAGGATGGTTCTTGAATTCAAATGTTTCTTTAGGGTTTGCTAGAATATTAATATTAGATACAATATCATTTTAATATTTAATTTTTTAAAAATATTGTATTGAATTTTTTTAATTAAATGATATTTTTTATATATGGTATTAATTTTTTTTAATGAAAATCATTTTAGTAATAGCTTGATGTTTTTCAAGAAAGTGATCAGAGCCGCAGCATAATATTAAAAACCACCTACGTGGTCACTCAAACCTACATGGTCTCCTTAATAGGATCTCATGTCTTAATTATGAACCAAAAGAAAGAAAGAAAGAAATATTGCTGTTTCTTCAATAGCTTAAAATCAATCACCAAAATGCCAACCATTTCGCTCGATCCAAACAACACTGTGATCAGCACTTTCCAGGCTTCAATCTCATGAAATCTTCACAGAAAAAAACCTAAGAAGCCAGGAGAATTTTGATCCCAAATCTAACCGAAAAACACACCATTTTTTAATCATCCCTGTAAAGAAAACCAAAAACCGAGTGCCCTCATTGTTCCTATCCACAACAATCCAAATCCTCCTACCATTTTACTCCCTAATAAAAAGGAATATAAACAGCCATTAGATTCATCTCCACGTGTACGTTCTAGATCTCTCCTCACACACGTCACCAATCTCCTAGACTCCAAATGGACTAATCAAAACCCAGTCTCTTTTCTTGTCCCCTTCCTATAAATGTCTTCCAAGGATGACAGAGGAAAATCAAACCAGCAACTTTTATATTTTCCTCTCTTCAATCTGTTTGTTGCGTGTTTTGTACTCTGCCTGATCACCATGACAGCCACCGAAGAAGCTGAAACTGAGGCTCCAGTCGTGGAGCAACCAACTGCTACGGAGGAGCCTAAGGTGGAGGAGAATCCCGTTAAAGGAAAGAGGCCAAGGACTCCCAGAGAAAAGAAGCCTAGACAACCTAAACCAAAACCTGCCGCTCATCCTCCTTATTTTCAGGTATTTCAATGTTTCTTCATGTTCCTGGTTTTTATTAAAAGCATGCGCTAACCAAAAACCTGCTGCTCATCCTCTTTAGTTTTAGGTATTTCTGGGTTTCATCGTGTTCCTGTTTTTTTATTTCTTACAGGCATGTGCTGTTACTTTTATTTGTTCTGTTGTTTAATTTAAGTTGGGATTATTATTGCAGATGATTAAGGAGGCTATATTGGCTTTGAATGATGACAGTGGGTCGAGTCCATATGCCATAGCAAAGTACATGGAAGAGAAGCACAAAGCAGTACTCCCAGCAAATTTCAAGAAAATTTTAGGTCTTCAGCTGAAAAACTCTGCAACAGGAGGAAAGTTAATCAAGATCAGGGCATCTTACAAGCTTCCAGAGGCCAAAAAGACTAAAGAGGTCAAACCTACTACAAGAAAGACTAGGTCTGTGAATAAAGCCGAGGCTTCTGCAAAGAAAGTTGCTGGGGCTAAGAAGGCCAAGAAATCAGCAGCTGCTAAACCTAAACAGCCCAAGTCTATCAAGTCTCCTGCTGCCAAAAGGGCCAAGAAATAGAGACCTAGTCCTGGCAGTAGCTAGTTTCTGATGTATGATGCTGGGTCGATGTGAATATGTGATGTACCATGCCTTCTAGTTTATGTCGCTGGATTGTTTTCTGCCACTTTTTGGACATGAGTGTTCTTCTCTTTTGTATATAATCTTTTGCAAGTTCAGAGGTTAACGGAACTCAGCCGTGTTCTTATATCTTTTCTGAATCATTTGTGATTGTGTTTCCGATTTTTCCCAAGCAATCTCGATTTCCTTTTGTTTTGCAAAATCGAATTGGTGCATGGTTGGGCAGCCGAGAATTAGAGACGTTTTTGGATGTTGACGAGGGCCTTGGATTTTGCGCTGGCGAGGTGTGCGGTTAGCCATGGGAGGAGGGTCCTCCATGTTAGTGGCCTTTTGATCTCGGTGCTTGAATGTGTCTCAAATTCTTTATATAAACAAAATATTAAACACGAGTGGACGCTAGATAGATCTTTGATGTAGGAGATTTTTGACTTGTAGTTCATGGCAAGGAGCATGAATTTATGACTCATAGTTTATGAGACATGTCTTTGTTGTATATTATTTATATCAATATTAAAGTGTTTGTGTGTGTGTGTGTATTGTATTAAAAAATTAAATATTCTATAAATATATTTATATAATATAAACATATATTTTGAGTTAGATTCCTGTGGTTTCGGTTTAGAATAATTTGCTAACCCTATGATTCCGAATTTGGAGTATATTCTCCATTAGATTCCAATTGGTTTAACGTTCAAGGACGCTCATAATTGGTTTGGTGGATATCTAAATCATCCATTCCAAATCTACCCTTGTCTATCTACAAGCTAAAGCAATGCCGTAGCCAATGTTTACAAAAAGAAAATGTCACATAATTTGGTAAACCTATCAAAATCCACCAATGATTTGGTTTAGCTACTCAGTAGATTTACTTGTTCTATTATAATTCTTTTAGAATTCACAGACAAGTTGCGAGAGGATAATCATTTTGTGCATGCATAAATTTTTAATCATTTATTTAAAATTAATTAAAGAATATAAAAGGTCAAATTTTGAATTTTTTTTGAATGAAATTAACAGGATTTTGATTAAGTTTTTACTGCATCAACAAAATTATGAGTTAATTTAAAATTTTAATCATTATTATAAAATCCAATTTAAATTAAATTTTAAATTGATTAAGTTTAATAACCATGATTAAAATTAAAAGATATTTTTAAAAGTATAATTTCAGGTTTATAATTATAGATAATAGTGCATCCTCATCTTTTTATTTTTAATATTATAGTGTATAATGTTTTTTGCTTAAAAATACATCATAAAATTTTTTAATTTTTTAACATCAATAAATTAAAATTGTAAAAATATTAAAAAATAAATTTCACATTATTTTTCAAGATAATATTCTTTTGAAATGCTTCCACATATCGGTGAAAACAATACAAACAAGTAAACTTTTAAAAGAGAGATATGCTGGTGGCATGCAAAGTAAAAAGAAAAGGAGTCGAGACTTGGAATAAATCGTAAAAGGTCATAAGAGTAATTCTCTTTGCCAATGATTTGTTCCTACGCCGTCGTTTAGAGACTTATTACTTCTCCCTATAAAAACTAAACCTCCCCAAATCTCCTTCACGCTCAAAAATTCGAAATAATATAACTGAAAACCCCTCTCTTCTCCTCTTCCTCCTCCTCCATCCCGACAGGTAACCGCAAACCCTAACCCTAATTCCTTGAGTTTTCTCTTCAATCCCAGTTTATAATAATCAGATTTAAGCCTAAATACTCTTCGCTTCCAATTTCAGGTCTAAATGGCTCGTACTAAGCAAACCGCACGCAAATCCACCGGTGGCAAAGCTCCTCGCAAACAACTCGCCACCAAGGCACGCCCTTGTCCTTCTCTCTTATAGACAGATAAAGGGAAAATATACAAATTCAATTTATAGGATATTTTATTAATATATGTTTGATTTAATGATATCTGAAACCTTGCTTGAATATACAAAGTCAATCGAGGTTTACAATATTCATTGTTGGGTGGTTATTTGTATTTCCAATTTATAAAAGTAGTGCAATGAGGTTGGATTGTTTCTCAATTAGTAGTGTGGATTTTTATGATTTATGGTTTTTGTTACCTCTGCAAAAGCTATAGTGGTCGACATTGATTGGACCCAATCGGTGACCTGCCTCCTGACATCAATTGCTTAGAGAGGCTAGTTGTTTTTGTAATTTTGCTATGAGTTTTAACTCTTTATCTTTTATTTTGAATTTGAAGGCTGCAAGAAAGTCTGCTCCCACCACTGGCGGTGTCAAGAAGCCTCATCGTTACCGTCCTGGAACTGTAGCTCTCCGGTAAGGGTTTCATTCCTTCTCTAAGCATTATTTGCTAGTTACGATTTTTATTGTGTTTCTTCTTATGATGGTTTATGCTTGTAAATCCATTTCTTGTCAACAGTGAGATCCGTAAGTACCAGAAAAGTACTGAACTCTTGATCAGGAAGTTACCTTTCCAACGTCTTGTCCGTGAAATTGCACAAGATTTCAAGGTGATAGTTCCCTATGATGACTGCAGTTTCTCCCTGTTCATGTTTAATAAAGATCATTCTGATTTTTCTTTCTTTGTTTTAGACGGATTTGAGGTTTCAAAGCCATGCTGTTCTTGCGCTTCAGGAGGCTGCAGAGGCCTATCTTGTTGGTTTGTTTGAGGATACTAATCTTTGTGCTATCCATGCCAAGAGGGTCACCATCATGCCTAAGGATATCCAACTTGCCAGGAGAATTCGTGGAGAAAGGGCCTAAAGGTTGATGTTTTGTCATTTTGGTTCTATTTGTTTGCTTAGGTGGTCATTAATGTGTTTCTACTATCAGGTCTACTGTGTTATTCTAATAATGAACTGCTGTATTCAAGTAATTTAATAATTGCATTTTGGGTGATTTCACTTTATGTTTAATATGAAGCTATGCTATGGTATTATGTTTCTAACCCTGGTCTTGACGCTTGTTTTAATTCTGAATCTGAGTTCCTGTCTGTGTTGCTTGGAGCCTTGGTTTCCTACCCTTTCTTTTTTCTTTTTCTTCCCTTACGGACAAATTTTTTTGGCTGGGAACTTGATGGATTTTATGCTCGTTTGGTACCAAAAGGAGGTCCTGCACAAATCCTAATGCTATTTTCCTACAAACTCGCCCATACCGATAATAAATATCTTTTCTAGTGTCTTTGTTTGGCCAGGGATGCTGGCATGTCAATGATGGGAAATTGTGTTTCAGATTGAATAGTTGGGTGAAATCTTGTTAAACATCACTGCAAAAAGTTGTGTAATTTCCTTACAGTATGACTTGTGTCCCTGAGATATTTCCGAGGTCTGGTTAGGAAGGCATTTGCAGGCAAGATCATGTACTTGAAATCTGTCTTTTCGGGTCCTAATCGTTTCTTCCATGCATGGCATTGGCTTGAATTATTGAAAGTGCAACCAAAATCAATTCCGTACTTGCAGGCTTTAATAGTTTTAGAAGTTCAACCTATTCCATCTTGACATGTAATGAAGAACAATTCGATTGAGAATGAAGTTGATAGGGTTTCAGCAGTAAATGGATTGTGTTGCATGATCTTCAAATTGCTCCGTGTCTTGTTTTTTTAACACATTGACGTTGTTTTTGTCATAGCTTACAGCCTACCCTTGAATAAAACCGACACCCAGATATCGTAATTTCTAAACGCGCAGAAGAAGAGCCGCCAGAGAATACGGGCTCTATAAAAGTGGCGCTACCCATATGTGACGTCAACGTGTAAAAGAGCTTTGGTCAACTAGAATGGCATGTTTGCCTACGATGGACCTGCGTTTTTAAAGAAATGGCTGGCTCGGTTTCTTTTTGAGATTCCAAAACAAACTCAGATAAGCTTTGCAAGTTCATAGCGATCAAAATCAAGGAGGGTTTGATCTCTCTTTATCATGGCCCCCTCAAAATTTTAAAATATGATGAAAATCTCAAATTGCCCAGCTTTATTTTTGCTCGACACGCAGGATAGTGCTTCACGCCGAAAAGAAAGCATGAGCTAAGTTAAGCTAATCATATTCTTTGTTAGCATAATTCAAGTGGAATGTTGTCATTTCTCGTGTCGTATTAGGTTCAAGAGCGAGTCTTCTCGTAAAATTATATTTTTTAATAGATGCATCCAACGTTACAAGAAATTTTATGATATTAAGAAACTGGTTATCAATACTTATTTAACAAGAGAGAAAAATAAAATAAAAATAATATTCTTATTATTTTTTTATGAACTCATTTCTCTTCCTCTTTATATTTCTCTCTCTCTCTCTCTCTCCGAACTTATTGATTAAATATTGGTATTTACTCCATGAGCATTTCAAAATTTGAGTTAATTTCATTTTATCTCTCTGTGAAGTGTATGAGCATCAATTTTGTTTTCTCAAAGGTTTGTGCTGAATTTGAAAGGGGAGTGAGACAAGAAATCTAGAAGAGCCTGGGAGAGATAGAAGGGCCAAGTTCACAGAAAGGCCAAGCCTATAAGGTCCGACTCATAAGGACAAGTCTACATGAAGGTGCAGGGGCTAAGCCTAGAATGCCTAACTCATCGCAAAATGTAAAGCCCTGGATGGCGGGAATTTCCAAGGGCTTATAACGAGCTTTAACATTGGTATTTCTTTGTAATTTGGGATTCTAACTTCCTTCCTCACACAAAGCGTGGATGGAGGAGTGAGGCAGCGGAGATGAAGAGAAAAGAGGCTTATGAATTTAAGAGACAAGAAGCCCAAAAAAGCTTGACACAAAATAGTTAGGGAGGACTATAAACAAGAGTAAAGGATAGAAAAGCCAAGTCTTCAAAAAAGCAGATTGATATAACACCCAATTTTAGATTTGGGTGGGATTATTAGATCATGCGTAGTTAATGTGCTTGATTTGGTCTTTAGTCCACCCATCTTTTTTCAATTCTTTATTTTTAAAAGTAGGGTGTGGATCATAAATTCATGATGACAATGAAGGTTCTCATGTCGTTCCAATCAAACTTTACAAAGAATTAGAAACTGCCTCACTCTAAATTAAATGCTGGTCAATTGATTTGAGCCATGTCAACATGGCATCTTGGACCTAGCTAGCCCCCCTTTCACATTCTCTTTGAAGATTGTTTTCAATTCCTAATTATATCTTCTCTCTGCTTACAGCTTCAATAAAACTTCTCAATTCTCATGCTTTATTTTTAGCCATGACTATAAACAATGTTGTGTTAAATCTAGCTTGGATCACGTTAAAAATATAAATGGAAGTTAACTGGGTTAGATCTAAACAGTTCAGTTAAAATCCAACTTTAATAACAACATTGTTTTATTTAACCCAATCCATGATCTTAATCTTTGATTGGGTCATGAAGCAAGCAATCTGGTCAAAACCCGAGCTTAATAACAGTATTGTTTTATTTAACGCAGTCCATGACCTTAATCTTGGCTAGGTGATGGACCAAGTAGAAAGCCGAGTTTAATAGCTTTTCATGAATGTATATGTATATAGGAGCAATGCTTTCATCCACCGTGTGCAAGATTTTAATTGCAGTAATTCTTTTAAGTGGAGCACGGCACGGGGGAGGGAGGGTTGTTTCGTTCTCCGCTCACCTTTTCAGGATTTCTATCTTATCTTTGCATGAAAAAAAAAAAAACAGATAAAATGATGGGATTATGGTGGTTTTGTTGGGTGCCATCATTGTTCTACAAAAAGGGAGCTTGTTCTGGTCAACCATTATACTAATTGCTCATCTTCTAAAAAGCTTCAAGAACACTTATCGTGGAGGCTCTTGGTTGGTCCAGAAGCTTGTATCTTACACTCCCCGACCAAAACCCAGACAGCATGTGTTTCTCCTTCTTCATATTTCTTCTCGATCAAGAGTAGTGACAACCACAAGGATCATCATTCTTTTTGTTCTGCTTATTATTCAAACGATGTTTCATTGGCACTCATTTTGTAGGACGTGATTGGCCCAAACCTCTATGGCGAAGCAGCTGGACTGAACGTGCCCTAGCCCCACTTCAATCAGTATTAATATAATAGCGCTGATCAATGAAAAAAAAGCTTGCAACATTGTTTAGAATTGTGTTTTTTAAACTTGAAAACCCTAGTTTTTATGTTTGTTGCACGTTACAGCAACACTAAAGCGCTTGACTGAAATTCATATACATGAATTTAACGATTAATAATATATATTTTGAAGGACTTCTTTAACATAAAGTTCAATAAATAAAGAAAAAGAACAAACTCAGTTTCTTATAAGCAGCATGAGGTGGTTCGATAATCTATTCAAACATTGAACTTTGCAATTTCAAAAGAGTAGTTGGATTCTTGATATATTTTAGATTTGAGACAGTGCTAATTCCTCTCATTTAATTATTCCCTTACAAATCTCTATTAAAACCAAGATTATTAACTCATTCAGGGCATGTAACATATACTAATTTACCGAGATCTTGGTTAAGTTTAATTGTAGATCAAATTCGACCATTGCCGATGAACTCCAACAGAAATTAGTAAAGTAATTAGATATGAACTTAATCACTTTGGTTTAAAGTTCAAATCTCGAGAACCCGATATTTTTTTAACCCAATTGTTTTTTCAAACTATACTATATGATTTAAGGCGACCGATCAACTTTTGATCCACATGGACCCCGCTGCCCAAATATGAGAATAACTATCCTTATTGAAGCAAGTATCGGTAGCTTGAGTCAAGTTACAGGTCCTGTGGAGTTGTCTGCGGAATGGCACCATGACTTTGAAGCCGACAGCAGTGATTATTTCTGGGTGCAAGGTCTATTTTGCTGTTAGATTATCAATCACCTCACACCACTTAATGAAAAACGCAGAATACAACAGGAATCATTAGGAAGACTAAAGTGCAGTGATCATACCTAATTAATCAAGGGCAAAATACTTGGTGACATGACACTCTGCTATTGGTGCATGGTTAAAGCCAAATTAATATTGTTTTGGCAATAAAGGTGATACGTGCAATCACTGAAATGTATGTGATTTGGCCATTGAATTTGGCGAAGGAAATAAAATATTTGAGCATGGAGGAGATGGAGTCGTCGTCCATGTTGAAAGTGAGCAATTTCTTCGACTGTACATTTTTATCATTTGACACTGATGCACCAGCAGGTCCTCGTTGTGGACTGCTTCTTTTCAATTTGCTCTAATTAAGTTCAGGACTTTTACACACATCAATTAGTTGGTGATTCTCATGTAGATTTGAAATCATTGAAAGCTTCTCAAAATTCGCTTTCTAGAAGGCTAGCTAGCTAATATATTAGATATATATGGTACTCAAGAAATTTAATTACGTAAATAATTAAGCCTACATGTTAATTAATTAGAGGTGTTTTTATATATATATATAGATTGCAAGCCAACAAGCTATAATTACATGTTATGGAACTTAGTTGTTTTCCATTTGGATTAAGTTATTGTTATTGTATAGTTTCCACCTTTTTAAACATGTAGTATGATATTTCACACCAATCTTCATGTATTTAAATCAAATTTTTCTTTGATCAAATTTTAAGTAAACTATTTATATACAAACTCGTGTGTTTTTAAGAATTTCTTTCTTACAATCTTAATTTTTTCAAATTGAATATGCAACGATAGTGTATGTATAATTCATTTATATATTGCCATAAAAAAATAAATTAAATAAACAAGTTGTGTTCTTTATTTTCTTAATTATGTTAATCATAGAAAAAAAATCAAAATTAAATATACACAAACAAACTCTAATTATAAGATTTAGGCTCACTTAACAAATCTAACAGATAAAATATAAAATTAGAGCCTAGATTGAGCAGGATTGAAAAAAAAACCCTTATTATTTTTTTTAAAATTTTTTTTATATAAAATATAAAGGTTAAAATTAAATCTGATCATTCCCTACAATAAAAACATATAATATATAGTAGATTTGAGGATTAGTTATGGTGCATATAAACTAGTACAATACATATTATCAATATATATATATATATATATATGTNGTATGTATGACAGGAAATTACCATCAACCTTAGCACATTAAGTGGAGCAAATAAAAATGTTAATCAGGACCGTCTGGGAATCTTCTCCACCTAATGTGTGAAAAGGCAAAGTACCTGTTTGTCCAATCAAGGAATCATTTTTGGACACAAACATACACATAATACAGAAGAAAAGGTAGCAGTATATTTATTTATTTATTATATAATTATTTTTTAAAATATTTCTTTGGAAATATATTAAAATAATATATTTTTATTTTTTAAAATTTATTTTTCACATTAATATTGAATATCCAAGAATACAAAAAAAAATTAAAAATATATTTTTTTTAAAAAATATAATTATATCATAGTATCACACACACACACAAGAATAAAATAAACTAAAATAGCAACAGAGGGATCAAAATGTTAATAAAGACAAAGCATGCCCAACGGGATAACGCATGCTAGACAAACCCTAGGCCCACCAAGCCCACACTTTGATGTTCCCTTCCTTGACCATCTTGCTTTTCATGCAAATCAACCTCAGCTCTCTCTTCCTCATTTCTCTTCCGCTGCAAAAGATAAAAATCCCATGATTTTCTTTCTCTTACAGTCTGTTTGGTTAGCAAGAAAACAGAATCGATGTATTCAATCCCATGATTTTCTTTCTCTCACATCTGTTTAAGCATTTTATTATTTGAGGAGAAGAAGATTATAGTTCCTAATAATTCGCTTGCATGAACTCTATCCATTTCTTGAAAATATGTATTCAATATTCTTTTCCCTTCTTGAAATCCTACTCCAAGCTCCTGGCTTCATATCTAGATATTAATTGAGGTAATTAACGTTCAAAGATATATGTTTGCTCCGTTTTCTTTTCTTAATAAGCCATTTATATTAAAGAACATGTGAGTTTAATTTATTTATTGAACAAATTTATGGCATTCACTACAGAAGGAATATATATATAATCACGTTTATATTGTTTCATGGTTATAAAACTTGGTCTAGCCCGGATTATAGAATTAAGTAGATTAATCTAAAATATTTTGGTTTTAATTTTGTTATAAGAAATCAAATTTGATAAGAAACGAGCTGAACAGTTTCCACATGTTTATGGCTAAATTCGAATAATAAACAAATACGATAATTAAGAATCGAGAATCGGGTCAGATTGATGAACCACAACAAGGAATACCTTGCCTTCATAGCCATGAAGAAAATGACTGTAAGTTGCTGCTAACTATAGCTTGAATTGATCTCTCTTCCCATGTAAGGCACGCTTCAGAAATTGTACTTTAAAGTTCTTCATCACTTTTCCTTCTTGTTACTTTTTGTCTCTCATGATCATTGAACAATTAAATTATATATGCCAATATATATATAGTCACGTTTAGACAGAGAGTGGGGGGTTTTTAATTTTTCATTCATGAAAAACCATATATATTTTAACAGAAATATATATATATAAAATAAATTTCATAAGATTCATCATACATTAGAGAAGTGTACTCCAAGTAAGAAAAAGCTATTAAAATTCCCAGATTCATTTCTCAAATATGCATATTCCAATACCACAGTCAGGACTTGAACTTGAGAATCCATTAAATTTGTTGTTCCCTTCGTCTCTTCCACTCTGCAATAACAGCAATGACATATCTGATGAGTTATTTTCTGCTCCAACAAAGCTTGAAACACCATCACCGTCGTATATATCTTGACTCAACTGAGAAGCAACAAACTTGTCAAGGGCTCTCCAGTCAGTTACCTTCTGGGTGCTGTTGTTGGACAACATTCTATTTTGCTCTTCCACTTCATTGTTATTCTCTGATATCAAAGATACAGATGAGCTTCGCCTCTTTATTAATGGCAGGGATGGACTCTCTAACTGAGGAAGCTGTACAAAATTTTCCGAGTGCATAAAACTTAAGTTATCTCCTTCTATCTCCTGCTTACACAAGAAATTCTGAGCCACAAAGTTTTGTGGTTGCCTTGTTATATAATCCATAGGATCCACCACTGAGCTAACCCCACTTGATTCCTCATAGAAGTAGCTTGAGTCCCATCCTTCAATGCTCTTGTTTTGGCCAGTAGTTCGCTTCTTGAATGCACGACAAACTACCCATCCTTCTTCCTGCAGTTGCTTAACAAAAATTTTAAGAGATCATGAGTTCTTTTTATCTTTTAATTGCTTCAAACTTTTTTCTATAGCATAAAAGAAGCTAACGAGCACAAAGAAAAGGCAATTTTTTAAAAAATTTCTGTTGGCTTTTTGAGTCATCTTTTTGTTTGATGAAGAGAGGTAGTAGTCAAAGATGATGAACAGGGATGGGAATTAGAATTTTTCTTTTGACAAAATGAACACAGAAAGGAAGCCCATACCAGAAAAAGGAATCGGAAGAAAGCTATTTCACATGCTTTAAAATCTCTAATGACCTTTTTGACTTAAGTGATGGTGGAGGTCTTCTTTCCAGAGAACATACACAGTGAAACTACTGTTATTGGCCTATGCATGCAAAAGTAAAGAGTGATTCTGTTTCTCATAAGTTGAAAAGTTAGATGATAGGAAATTAAATGATATCTATATATTTTTCACTAAAAGTTAGGTAATATGAAGAATTTATGAAGCACTAATGATCTTGTCCATGAGAAAGAACTCTCTCATGAAACTCAAAGTAATGGATTCCCCAAACCTCTTTATAATTAATAAACTCTAAATGTCAAACAGCATACGAGGTCAATATGTAGAGCCTGTTCAAAGGTAATCAGTATGTTGGAAGACAATGAAGACAATTTGCTTTCACCTTTATTGTATGACATATCAATTGAGGAGGGGAGGGGGGTAGAGTGACATAAGTTGATATGCTTGCCTGCGGAGGACCATTCTCATCGGATTCAAGCCGGTATTCATGCATGATCCAGTCAGTTTTCTGCCCATTTGGGGCTCTTCCTTTGTAGAAGACAAGGGTTTTCCTCATGCCAATGAGTTTTGTTTTGTCATAAACTGACTTGTCTCTTCCGGTCGCCTTCCAAAAGCCAGCCATGGTTGCTCTATTAGTCCTTGTCCCCGTTGGATACTTCTTATCCTTGTGGCTAAAGAAATACCACTCATTCTGCTCTTCATATCCGATCCGGCATCTTTCTGTACATCATTAACAATATTGCACAATAAAAAGTTTTAGCAAGGTTGATTCAAGTTTGTTCTTAGGAATTCTGGCTAACGTAACTAATGATGTCAGCATGACCTAAATAAATTATTGAAATGTCTATAGTGCACTGTAACCCTATTTGATCCACTAAAATCAGTAGACGTACACCGAGTTGTAGTTAAAGGATTTGCATACAGAAAATTGTTCATACACATGATCAAGGGATAGTCAAAACCAATCCTAACCAAGATCAAACCCTAACTAACATGCATGTTGATCCTTATGAAATCTGAACTCAACGATATCCCATATGATCTATTAACCCTAAAAAGAGAAAAAAGATCAAGGAATACGACTATGATATACCTTGTAGATCCCATGGTTCAATTCTGTAAAGATCGATTTCTCTAATAACATCAAGATCGATCTTTTGCGATGCAACTTTTTTCCTTAGATAATAGCCAACAAGCTCTTCATCGGTCGGATGAAACCTGAATCCAGGTGGGACACACGACTCCATTGACTCCATCATAACAACCGTTGATGAAGCTGCATAAAATTCACCAACATCACCGTTACCATCAATAATAGTGTTCTCTAATTCATCATCTTTAAATCATAACAAAATGTGATCAGTGAGTGAATGGATGAACTTATATAAAGACACCAAAGAGATCACAGAAAACCAGAGAATAAAAAGCTAAAAAGGGGAAGCTAGGTAGAGTTATAGTAGAGTAATACATAGAATAAAAAAAAAAAAAAAAAACAATGGACCCTCCAAACGAAAAGGTGACAAGCGTTATCAGGTACAATCATCAACTCATTTGGTGGTGAGCAACACTCACCTTACATACATATATCTAAGATAGGAAAATAAGGGCGTGTTAATTATAAAACAAAACAACCCATAATTAATTGTTTCGCATAAAATTATTTTTTATGATGAAGGCTAGAAGAGGAAAGAAGGTGAAGGGGAAAAGGGAACAAAATCATGAGAATGTTTGTGTTTTTTTGATAAAAACTAAGAGATAGTTGGAGCTTAGCTAGCTAGGTAGTCCTCTATTTTGTACAGGGTCCATCGTGAACTTTGGACAGCTAAAGGGTTGCACTAATGATGTTGTCTTGTGTTAGTGAATGATAGAAATGATGCATCAAGAACGGGGTTTCCCTTATAAACAAGCATGATTAAAAAATTAAGTATTAATTAGTGTGGTTTAATATTTAATTTGTTTAGAGAGCAGAAAACTTCCGATTGGACAAAGAGGATGACGTTATCACAGATTTTAAAGCATGCGTTTCTGGAAAGAGAAAAAAAGGTCAAGACAAGGCAGAAAGAGAGACACAGTTTCTTATTGGATCAAGCCTGCAAGAAAGGAGAGAAGAAAAGCACTCTTAAGGGCGCTCTTGCTGCTGCAGAGTGTGTGTCTCATTAATGCAGAAACGGGGCCTGACCATTTTGTCTGCTTGTCGAGATTTTTCATGGCAGAAACTGACCCTCTTCTTTTAGTAAAACTCCAAGAAAAAATGCAGAAGAGCCCCACAAGAGAAGAAAATGCGTGTGGTTATATATGGTAATGCCTCTTTATCCTAGCATTTTAATGGATCAAGTAAGGGGTAAACGACCAGCTACAAGATTGGTGAGGTTAAGGAGTTAGTGTTAATACAATAGTCAAGAATATTTGGGTGGGCTTACTTTGTCAAGGTGTTAGTCACTTGGTAGTTTTCATGAGAGACGGAGAGGGAGAGATCAGCTGACTCTTTGAACGTATCGCTAGTCTGTAAAAGGATCGATGAGGGAAAGATCCTATATGCAATAAAGTTCAGGACAGAATGGTGAGTTTGAGGGTTTACCTATATTACTAGCAAGGAAATGAACTTTCTAACAATCTTTTTACCAAAATCTTGGTCTCCTCCAGGTGTGTTCTTTGACTCGTTTCCTCTTCTGATTGATGCCAAAGTTAATTTTGACAAAATGGATTTTGACGTGAAGAAATATATCTAGACGATTAGCTAGGGATGTGCTACCTCTCGCTAATGCGTGGTAGAGAAAGACGGATAGGGAGAGGTTATCAGAAAGGTTTTCAATTAGAAAGCAACCCCTAATTTCAAAATGAATCTCATGAAATTCAAGGAACCTCTTGAGTACTTCTAGCTAGGAGAGATGCTACAAAATGCACCTTCCTTAATTTCCCGTATGAAAGCTAGCTTAAACTGTCGAGAAAGAAGAAATCTAGCTAGCAATAGCTAGCTTCTCTGTGTGTGTGTGTGTGTGTATGAAAATGATCATTTTGTAATGAAACATAAAATGTTTGTAGTATTGGGGGGTGGATTGAGTTCCATGCAAGTACAAAAGGCTTACCTTAAGAGTTTGTGTTGACAAGCTAGCTTGGTGTATTGTATTAAAATTAAATTACTTAAAGACTGAAGGAGTGAAGAAGAAGGAGACAAAAGGAAGAAGAAGCTGGAGGAGGAGCAGGACTGAAGCTGTGAAGGAAGGAAAAACTTCCTTCAGGAGTGAGAGATGGGAGAGAATATAAAAGGGTGGGCAGAGGGGGAGGACCGCTTCATTGCGCATGGTTGATGGCTGTCCCCAGTCCCTTACGTCACTCCTCGCTTCCTACACTAACAACCCCTTTGATTCTATTTCTCTTTATCTCGTGCATGTTTGGTGTTAGATATTAAATATTACATTTTTTATGTTTTTTTTATGAGTTGAATGTGTTCATACAATACAAAACATATTTACACGAAACATAATTAGAATTATGTTTTATTTTCATTATAGTTTTTAAAATATTTAATTAATTAACATAAACCATAATTATATATATATATATCAATGAAAATTCTATATTAAACTTTGGTTTTGAAAAATTACACATTATAGTTTTTTAAAAAAATTATTTTTTCAAACCTCAACTTAAAACTACAACAATTTCAAACAAATACTTAATCAAAAGAAATTAAATTTTTTTATTCAAATGTTACCCGCCAACACCCATCAATCCATCCCAAAAAAAAAATGTAACAAGAAGAAAAGTACCACCTTAAATTGAATTCTTCTAATGTCAACATGTTTCGTGCTCAAGTTGGGTTAGGTAGGTACATGATTAAAAATAAAAAATGTTTAAAGGAAAAGGGAAGGTGTGGGTTTGGTTCGGAGGAATAATTAAAAAAGAAATTAAGTGAATGCACGTTTTTAATTTTATTTTGAGAAGGATGAATGTTTTTAATGTTAATTAAGCGTGCAAAATGAGTTCATTCCATTTGTCTCTCTTGATGTGACTTTCTTTTTGTTTTTTGTTTTATAATTTCTTCGTTTGTAACTTTACATATATATATATATATATATTCATGGTTGAAGCTTAGTTAGATAATGATAGCAAATGGATATATTTCTCTAGTTAATTATTATGCATGATTTGAGTTAAAATGAGTAAAAGAAATTAATTCTTGTTGAATAATATTTGATCGCATAGATAAAGTATGTTAATCAAACATGTTGAATTTGAGAATTTGGTGGTCGTCAAGGGATTTGATCGATTTTTTTTAATATTTGAAAATCTATCCACATAAAAATAGTTGAGTTCATGACTTCTATATATATATATATATATATTAGTTGAGATATTATTATATTGTCTTCCAGTTTTATATATATATAACTGGAAAACAATATAATAATATCTCAACTAATTTAATGGGTTAATTTAGTGATTTGCATATGAAAATTTAGCTATAATCAGATTATTAGAAAGTTGGAATTTTCTTTTATGAAAAAATAATTTTAAATAAAAAATAAATTGAATTATAGCTAATTTCTATTTGAGCGGCAATGGGCTTAAAATGTAACCTAATTTTTCACCAAATCTACCCCGGATCGGGTAATTTATGACCAGGCCGGAAAGGAGAGACAGACAAAGGTAACTCGTTCTCTATAAGATAAGGCAGGTAAGACGACGTTATTTTATCCTGTTCTGTCTTGACAAAACAAACTTATCATGTCGTCTTCAATTTATCATCAAAATATCATGTCCATAACTTTTGCTTTATCTCTCACGTTTCGTTATCAAACTTTCTGCCACACCTGCCACAACCTGCCGCCAAAATGACCGCCCGTCCAAGCCGAGCTCTTCACCTCCGATACTCCCACCTCACATGGCTTTGTCTTCATTTAAATTACCAAAAAACACCGATGCCTAACAGGTAAAGGACTGGCCGCTTTCTTTGGAAGTATTTTTTATTTTTTAAAATTTATTTTTAATATTAATATATTAAATTAATTTTAAATAAAAAAATTAGATTTTACATTGCAAAGACAAACAAGGTGTTTGGAATGGTAGTATAATTTTTTATATTTTTTTTACTTGAAAATAAATTAAATAAATTTTTTATTTTTAAAAAATTTATTTTTAATATTAAAATAATTTAAAAATATAAAAAATATTTTTTTATAAAATTCCAGATGCACTATGTCCCAATAGATCTGGCATCAAAACTCGGATTTTTACCCGCAGGAATGGAGCCCTCTATCGGGTTTTTATGCCCTTAACCTGTATAAGACCCTCTCTTTTTTTTTAAAAAAAAAAAAAACAAATCTCTTCACTTAAATTACTCTGGTTTCTACTGTTATATGCAGTCATATCGTTATGCATGCATGCCTGATGAAGTTGTTTAATTAAATCATCATAAAATACTCTTTTTATTAAATATAAATAATGTCATGTCAGGTAAATCTGCAACCTTAAAATTGTTTTAATTTTTTCCGATTAAAACATAAAATGATAATATAAAAAGTAAATAATTAGTGTAAGGAGGCGATTTATTTTTTTCACTCGTGGTCGGTCCAAAACATAAAAACCGACGGTTTTGGAGGAACGAACCCCAATCTGACTGACAAGACACGTTGACATCATCAATTCACGGGGTTTGTCTCAAGTCGCCTTCAAGGGCGTTCTGGTCATTTGGACTTAAAAATTTGTGGCCTGCAAATGATTTACCGACAAGTATTTTGCAGAAGGCAGGAGAAGAAAATGGCGATTGAAATTCTAGTTCAATGGACTGGCTTGAGATGACGTTGCCCAAAAGGAAGGTTTCCTTTTGAAGATCATGATCTTTAAGGGAGCATTGCATGCTCTATCGTACTGCAAAAAAGATCGAGGTTTGCGTGCCATGGTTAGGCCGCATGGGTCTGTGCCTTGAGAATCTGTTGACTTTAGGCAAAATCATGAGTAATTCTTTGATCAAGCATGGTGCACGTGTCGTGTAAATGCCATATTTAGCTAAAAATTACGTCGACTCCTCGCTTTCCCTCTTATATTAATTAACTAATTAGTTATTATAAGGCTTTACCATCCAATAATTAGTTTTTTGAAAACATTCTTTAATTTTCTTGAATACTATTTAATTTAATCCCTATAATTTCTCGAGCTTCAATTTAATTCTTATAAAACTCCTAGCCAAACACCCTTTTTTTAAAAAAAAACAAAATATCTTTGATTGATAATTTATTTATGATAACATCATCTTTATCTTACATGCAAAATCCTTACTCATGCAAAATCACTAGGCTAAAATTTTTTTTCATTATGCTATTAAAATTATATGACAAGCAAAAATTACAAACATTTTATAATCATAAAAAATAAAAGGTCATAAGTAATATATACAGTAGGATAGGTAATTATAGAAATGCATGTAAAGATAACTAGATACTTTAGAGGTACTAGTAATTAGATAGTTAAAGATGTAAATTCAAAGTACACGTAAGATGGTGGTGGTCGGCCTTGGCCACCCAATCATGTGGCGGACCACATCATTGAACTCATTATAACCCCTTCATGCAGTACCCACACTACTATACCTCTCAACGCTGAGGCGGTGAGAGCTAAACATCAAGCTCCCTTTTTTACATGTTAAAATAATAAAAATATGTACAATATTCCTAACCAAAAAAGAAATATGAATGAGAGGCAAAAAAAATATGAAAACACATAAAGGTTACATAACTAGAAAAAGGAAATCCTATGGGGTTTCATTTGGATATATTAATACTTTTTGGTATCAACCGCTCCAAACTCCTTTTTATAATATTACCTTGGCCTTACCTTTAGAAATTATATTGGTTGTAAGCTTTTAGGTGATCCATGGTGGTTGATGAGCAGAGAAAAAATTAGTCCACCATATATATGGAAACTCTTTGACTTCACTCTTATTTATATTGTTATACTACTAACTTTGATCTTTATACTACAATCACTCTATTTCATTTGATTTGAGCTAACTAGGTTTGTTAGAAAGCTAATATCATTTTTCTTATAGCTCTACTTTTTTCATGGAATTCAGGTTAAGGAACTTTCTTAGCAAAGTAATCTATGATTAGAATTCTACGTGTCCATTCAACTGTTTAGTTAGTGTAAATATAGACAATTAAGATAAATAAGATATTTGCATCTAAAAAGAACAAGAATTTACTTTAAAAATATCATAACAATATATTTATTTTATATATTTTTTATTTTCTTTCCAACTAAACATGTTCTATCCCTTTTTATAATTAATATTAATCTTTTTTGTTGACAACGACCTATATTGGTAAGGATTTTTAATCTCATAGTACAAATTTCAAACTGAGTTTTATTTTCATCGAGAAATGAAAGCTAATTAAAAGGATCTTATTCCAAGAATGTTATAAATTTATTCTAAAAGCATTCAATCTAACTATTTTATACATAACCATAGGGTTTTCAGATTCTAAGACAATTAATCCTATCTCTTACGCAAAGTTGTCTCATTCCAAATGCTATGCAAGAAAAAATAATCATAAAAATAATAAAAACACAGTAAAATATGTAATAATCACTCCTCTATATCGGAATCCTCTCCATATACCCCTCGTAATTATTTTTATGGATTTCCTACCCATTTCTATTGTCCCCAACACCTTCGAACTAGTTTGAATTTGTAAGCTTCGGAACAAGTGGTCATACATCCACAAAGCATGTATTAACTCTCTCTCTTCTTTTTTTTTCTTTTTTTGAAAAGGGTCATAAGATTAATAATCTCCAATTCATTATAATCGAATCCTTGATAAGCATAATCAATTTAAAAAAGGAAAAATTCAATTACGCGTTAGGGCTTTGAGAACGATCCATTTATATGTACCATCCATTTAATTTGGTGATACAATGATGAAAGTAACAAAATCATATACAAGTCTTTTTATCTATAACTTAATCACTTTATATTAATGATAAGCATTTGTATAACTGTCTAAATCATTGAAATGGTTGTTAGTGTTTTAGGTTATGATAGAAATTAAACAATCAAGAATAAGAAGATGGACATAGCTAGAAACTTGGTACATAAGCACCACATCCTCCTCATTATAGCTTAAAGATACACAACTAGATGGAATGCTTGTATGAATGTATGAGTGTGCTTTACTTGTCATTGAGGGAAAAATAATAACAATTCTTAAAAGAATTAGATCATTATTGTTACTTTTTATGCAATGAAAAAAAAAAGATGTTTTCACCTTATGGGTAATTAATTACTCTAGAGATACATATAAAAACTCTAGTGTTTGTAAACTCTATGCATCAATATAATTCCCACAATCAAAACTCATCAACAAACTTTGATGTTTGATATATAGTAAAGAAGAGAATTATTTCTTGGGCTAAAGAAAAGAAAAAACAAGGTCTTGAAAGACCTAAAATTCTTGTATGAAACCACCTTACACTAAGAAGCTCGAAGCTTCTTGCTCAAATTGATCCAATTTGGTCACTTTTTAGGTTAGGCCTATAAGTTTTGGCTCTTTTTAATTATTAATATGTCTGTATTACTAAGATGTCTTTTCAATTTACTAGCTTGCTTAAAGAGGGCCAAGATATATGATAATTTGGAAAGAAGTAGATCACCAAGGTCATTTTGTGAAAGGAAAATTAGGGTTATCAATCCAAATTTTACCAACAAACCTTGTAATTTAGTGGTATTTTCTTTTTTTGCATAGGTCTTTAAAAAAATTATTGATAGGATCTTGATTGAGTTTTGATAATATCATCTGTATTTCACTTATCTCAACATGCTTGACCATATAAAAAGTTATTCAACCAAATTGGATTGAGCTAGACACTTTGATTAGACTCGAGGCTTAAAACATTTGGGACCATTAACTCAAATGACACCTTAATTTAAGAGTTTTATGATTAGGCCAATAATGGGCCTATAAGATTAAATAAGTAAACACAAACAACAACCATGAAGATCCTGTAACTGTCAACTTTACTCCTTTTATCTGCCTATTCATTAAATCATAAAATTGATAAATACAAGACAAACAAAGCCATCAATCACTAATTATTTTTAATGAGATAGAAGAAAGATTCCATGTTTGATTAAAGGCGACTGCAAGACTATGGAAAACAATCTTGATTGTTTATTCGGCTTGGCATGGATTGCTGCAATTTTGCAGAACTATCTCAACATTGTAGTTTAATTTTAAGAATTCTACAGTGTGCTTGTTAAGACCTTTACTTGAATCTCATATAGTTGTAGAAGTAATGATGAGTTTGAATCTTATTAATTTTATTTTATTTGATAAAAATTAAAAATAATATAATATAAGTTTGTGCAACTTTCAAATCTAAAATACTTTTATTTAAAAAAATATATTAAAAAAGTCTTGCTTAACCATTTATGCTATTAGATTAAGATGGTTATTTAATTTGGTATTCGAATTCAAATCACATCATCTTTATTCTAATTAATAAAAAAAAATACAATTATTGTGAGCTTGTATAAATTTTAATATAAAAAAATTTAAATTATTTTTATGACATAATCTAACACTTTAAACATTGAATGAGATGATTCTCAATAATTGCTTCACTATCTTCTTCTTGTTTTAAATCTTTTCATCAACTTGTCATGAGACTTGCTCGGTGATGCAAGATTACACAATTATTTTTGAATTAATCACAAAGTAGTTATTTACTGTGATACGAATTATGTATTGATAAGATCGAAATATAAAAATTATTGATATTTCTATATTTATGATTTAATAATTATATTTTATTGTACTAAATATGGATTAATATTTTGCTAGTTTAGAAGTTCACAGTGTTCCTTAAGGATTCTTCTTGCAGTTTTACATATGGGTTATGATGTGGACACTTTTTTCGCTCATCACAAATCGACACTCTACTTTTAAAATGGCTCCAATAGGTTTTGACTCAAATGATCACCCCACAGCTACCACTCATTTGACTGGAGATTCGCATACATTGTTTACTTGTATCTTTCATTTCCTTACAACAGAGTATAGACATAAGGTTTGGCTATTTGTGTTTTTTTCAGATTAACTATGTTATTTAGATTAATTTACATGTATTTCAACTAATTTTACAAACCTTAAAGTAAAAATTATATAAATATTCAATGATTTGCACTTGAATATTTTAAGATTGTTAGTGTTTTTGTTTTTATTGATGAGAACACGGTCTTAATGCGCCTATAATGCACATCTTTGGCTATCGAGCTAGATTTAAGTGAGTTTCTTAACATTAAGTACTTTAGACTGTAAGTTTCTGCATGTTTCTATTTTTCTTTGGCAATTAGCGATGCAATAATGTTGATTCTCTTTTGCTTAGGATGTTTTTTTATTTCTTTTCTGCTTGAAATATCCTCTCATGGTGGTTATACTGTGAAGGACTCATTATTTACCTTTTCTCTTTAATGTTTCCTTGGGCAATTCCTAGACGTTAGCACCCTTGTGCCTGCTAATAGGTATCTCATCGATGCCATTTTAGGGGTGGGTGCATTACCAAGATCATGTCATTTTGGTATTTTATTTATGCTTTTACGGACTAGAAAATGAAGAAATTCAAAAGCATAAAGCTTCAAACATGTAGTTCGATAAAAACAAAAATAATAATAATTGTAGATATAATTATTGGATTGAGTTTAAATTCAATCAAGAAATTCTACAAAACTAGTTTTATATCCAGTTTATTATTTGTAACCAGATGAGATTGGAAAGGCTATTAAATTAATTACCTTGTAAAGTTTTTATTTTGATTATTTTTCTAATTAATTTCGAATTCTTATTATTTTTCTACTTATCTTTTTTTTCTTCTTTTGGTTAAATGGTTTTTATCTCTATTTAAATAGTTTGTGTTTTATTTTTTTAATTAAATTATTGAATTAAAGGTTTTTCAGAATATATTAAAGATTTCCTCTGTTATTTTATCTACAATTTACTGTTATAATCTTAGACTTTGGGAACTTTAGTTTTTATTCATTATATATTCTGCGTGAAACTTGGTGAAAAGAATTTTCTAATTTATTGAGAAATCATGTTCTATTTCAAATTAATATTTTTATTTATTTTTTTGATGATTTTGATATGAAATAATATTTTTATGTGTTTCCATGATTTTGATAAACTAATATAAAAAATAAAGAAAACAAGTTGAAAAAAATATTATTTTAATGAAAAATCCCTTTTAAAAAATTATTTACATGGAATTACCCTGAAAAATATTGTCCAACTTATCCAGCAAAATATAAGTGGGGATTGTTCGCATATACTATAATATTTGTATACAAATTAGAGTTAGAATGCTTACGTACGAGCACTCCTCGGCACGATGGGCTCATTACAACTGACCAACAGAAGAAAAATCTAATCTTTGACAAGTGTTAACTGAACTCTATCTCCAGTCCAAGAGTCCAATAAAAGGTTTTTGTTCCCAATTAGGCCCATTACATACAATGTGGGCCACGCAACGAAGCTTCCTTCCAGATCGCATGCTGTCACCATCAACGGTGGTTCCCTTACAAAAAATCAATCTCCAAATCGCACTCCCCTCTCCGTTTCAATCAATCAAAAATGGTTTCTACATTCAGCGGCGATGAAACAGCACCGTTCTTCGGCTTCCTCGGCGCCGCTGCTGCTCTCGTCTTTTCATGTGAGCACCACCGCCACTATGATGAACTAAGCAATCAAATCAAATCCTCTTAAACGACGTTGTGTCTGATTCTTTTTGTTGTGTTATTTGATTGGTAGGTATGGGAGCAGCGTATGGGACAGCGAAGAGCGGAGTAGGAGTAGCTTCGATGGGAGTGATGAGACCGGAACTAGTAATGAAATCAATAGTTCCGGTTGTGATGGCTGGTGTGCTTGGGATTTACGGTTTGATTATTGCAGTTATAATTAGTACTGGAATTAATCCTAAAGCCAAATCTTATTATTTGTTTGATGGTTACGCTCATTTATCTTCTGGTCTTGCTTGTGGCCTTGCTGGTCTTTCTGCTGGTATGGCTATTGGTATTGTTGGCGATGCTGGTGTTAGGTAATTAAAAAAAATTGCTTCATTTATTCTGTATTTATTTCTTTATGTGGGTGCTGTTTGTTTCCTTGTTTTGATGGAAATTTAGTGTTGTGTGTAATTCTCTTTAGTATTTCTGAGCTATTTTAAACCAAACATGTTTGCTTTCCATGATAAGCAATTATTTAGTGCCAACGGAGTTTGCACTTCCTCTCTAACGTGCATGTGGAGTCTAGGGTTGTTCTTATAGTGGTTCCACATGTATTTGAGAAAGGGAATGCCATCTCAAGGATTACTGAGTGATTTCTAGTTACTATATTTGATGTGGCTGGTTCGGCTTCAGTATATTATGGGATGTCAAACTTCTGTCCATGGTGATTGAATAGCTGTCAAAATTCATTTTTTGAATGCTCGATGTAATTTTAGTACTCCTTCCCTTTCCCACAAAATAAATAAAGAAAAGAGTAGAAATTATAGTTGTTATGGATGTATGAAACACACCCACAAAGAATGTGCATACTATTATATAAAATAACATTCCATGCGACATTTCTTAAAATTATACTGTTAGCTTATTTCCTGTTGATGTCCCTCATTCTAGAAGTTTGGTTGCACTGCTTGGTCTCTGATGTATTGTTGAAATGGAATTAGGGACAATTCAAGGGTAACGAAACCTTTGAGTTTTCTTATCTGCTAACTACTTTGACATCTACCAAAAAACGGGGAAAAAAAAAAGAAAAAGGAAAACCTCTGTTGACACTGATATTTACATTGCTCTCATTGGTTTCGGTAATGAAATTTCTTTGTTTTGTGTCTTTATCTTGTTTTTCCAGTTATTGAATTATTGAAAAATTGGTTGTTTTTAGCTACATCATGGTGTTAGTGAAATAAGAATGGTGTTGCAGTATCTTCCCCTTCGTTAGGTAGATGTTACCATGTCTTGGAACTTCCTGCAGTTTAAAATCCAAGTGATGGTACTGAAGAAGAAAATTTCTTAGGCAATATTGGAACTGATTCCTTAGATATTTGCTAGATTTTGGCAGGGTTTTTATGCAGGGTTGGGTGAAGTTTCTTTTGATTGATACTATGTTGATTTTTTAATAACTTTTGGAGGCAATATTGGAATTGATGCTGCCATTGTATAATCTCATGTTTCTCAATTACTTGTGTGTTGAATTGGTTCCCCTCGGTTCTTGTCAGATGCAAAGTAATGAAACTCGCTCACGGTTAATTATAATTAGACGGGCTCTAACCACTAGACACTTTAACATCTGTGCAATTAGAAGATTGCACCTAGCATTATATACACACATGGATGCATTTTTATCATGACAAAGTGGCTCTGAATTTGATTATTTCTTTCGTAGAGCTAACGCACAACAGCCAAAACTATTTGTTGGAATGATTCTGATTCTCATCTTTGCCGAAGCGTTGGCTCTATATGGACTTATTGTCGGCATCATCCTCTCTTCTCGTGCTGGCCAATCCAGAGCAGAGTAGAAAACTGGTTTTCGGCATGGCTTAGCTGTTTTCAGGTTGGTGATGCTAGTGAAGAGTGCGCTGGTGTTAAATCAAACATTTTGTCATGCATGTGATTTCTCCGAATGTACTTCCGGGTGCTAACATCCTGGTTTTAAATCTGAGGGCAAGTTTCCCCTTGAAATAAGCTGTCTTTGTGTTTCATTACCCTTCTTCTCTTTTTTGTATTCTTCGTCTGTTAGTTCAATGTAATAATCAAAACCTAGCTTGCACATGGTTATCTATTGCAAAGTTTTCCGTTTGTTTTTTATCATCAACTGGTGTACTAGTATGTTTAATTAATTGAACCCCACTAATCCCCCCCCCCCACACACCACCACCCTCCTTTAAATGTTTTTATGATTTCTGCGCTGCATTCATTACTTATGTGCAAAATTTATTGCTTGATTGAGCTGAGAATAGGGCATCAAGATAGGTAAGGTCATTTAAGCTTTGAAGTCATGGCTTACAACGTGCATTCATGATCTGAATCTCTGTAATGTCTTGCTGACACTTGGGTCATCTGTTGGATGGTCTTTTAAAGAAATAACCAGTGGGAGCTTGAGCAATCATGATTTTACCGGTTCTTTTATAACACAAATCTCCAGAGCATTTGGCTTCATAGCCATTTTATTATCAGGTAATGATTTTGCTAGATGCAGAATCTATATGCTTAGGTTACAGGATGCTGGAAAACTAGGGCCAAGATATCTCATCAGCTTCATGATTACTTATGTACTCTTACTATTTTTGTTGTATTGTGGAGCTATTTTCTCCAGAGAGAGAGAGAGAGCGCGCGCGCTTAAAAAATAACAAATAAAGATAAACCTTTCAGGGATTTATGAATGGAATCACTGATCATATTTATCCAAACTTTGTTAGATAAGGTAGATTTATTGGAGAATAATTATGTTCTATGGATGTTCACGTCCATCCGAGTACCTTTTTTTTTTCAAATTTAAAAGTACAGAAAAGAAAACAGATTTATAGGAGAACGATTGTGAATGACATGCAAACCATATTTGTAAAAAATTCAACTTTTTTTTATTTTTTATTAAAAATTAATTTTTTTATATTTTTTAGATTTTTTAATGAATTAATCTTAAAAATAATTTTTAAAAAATATAAAAATATAATTTTAATACATCTCAACATAAAAAATGCTTTCAAAAACAAACATGACCACAAAAAAAATAACAGCTATCACTAAATCCCGAATTCTCTATCCGAAAAACCATAATCCAAGAACCACTGTCCACTTTTCTCCCGAGCTGCGATTCTCCTGTTAGCAACTTAGGCACATGCATGTATTTGAAAGGAAGGCTGTCTTTTTTTAAAAAAATTGAATTTTTAAAAAAGTTATTTTTTTTGTAATTTTAAATTGTTTCAATATATTGATATTAAAAATAAAAAATATATTATTTAAATATATTCTTAAATAAAAATCATTTTAAAACATAATATCTAATGCATTTCTAAACAAGATTTTGTTCGGGGAAAGATCACTTCAAGTCGCTAAGATATATATTAATAAAGTTGTGTTCTAGGCTATAAAATGTTGCCAAGATAGCANAGATTGCTTTTAAATTGAAAATATATTAAAATAATAATAATAATATATTATTATTATTATATTAATATATCAAAATTATAAAAATATATATTTAAAAAATATTAATTTAATCTTTTTATAGAGAAAATATTTTAAAAAGCATTTGAAATATAAAATCAAAGACGTAAAATTAAACACATGCTTAATGGTCAAGATTCCAACCTAGACGCATGTGAGCGTGTCAATAACATATAAAATTCCAATGACGTGTTTTACACTCATTGAATCAAGGACATCAATATATTAAGTCTCAAATTTTACGATAAGCTCTAAACCTTTTGGTGTTTTTCTTGATTATGTTGCTCTCGTGTGGGATGCATTAGTTTTTTAATTAATAACATCAAAGTTAGTATTTATATTTGATAGAAATTCAAATTAGTCACACATAAAATATCCAACTCATAAAATTAGGTTAGTAGTAGTATTTAGAAATATGAATAATCACATAAGTATTATTTTCAAACCTTTATGATAGTGGCTACATTTTAAGTAGTTTGTGTTATTATGATAGTGGTTATTTTTTAAAATAAATTTTTATTTAAAAATATATTAAATATTTATTTAATTTTTAAATTTTATTTTTAATATCACACCAAACCAAAACTACCTACAACACAAAAAAAATTAATTTGAATTAAAAAATTATTTTTTTAAAACACTGTGTTATTGTAAAAACAAACACTGTTTTAGTGTGTCTTTTTATTTAAATTGTGTTTGATAATGTGATGCAAAGTATTTTTTTAATTAAAAATATATTAAAATAATATTTTTTGTATTTTTATTTTTAAAATCAATATACTAAATTCACCAAAAAAAAAATTTACGTTTTGGCAATTTGGCGCACCATATTGTTGCTGTGTTTTTAGCTGATTTTGTTTGATTTGAGATTTTGCCAAACTCTTGAAGTGGGCAGCAAAAATGGCCTGTAGTGCGGCTAAATAGCAAAGTTGGGGCCAAGTACGCTTTGAAAAGGTGTGAAGCTCCTAGCCATATTTGACCCCTTTGTTAGATCATGGGTCAATAGTGCTCATCTTTAGTTGCTTTTGGGTCGATTCTGTGGAGTAAAGTTTAGATTTAGTTTGGAGCTTATCATCTTTCGGTTTGGGAAAGGAATGTTTTTGGAGTAAATGCAGCTCCCAACATGACACCTTAGCTGACAAAATTCTTCTAATTGATTGCCCTTTTATGGCAATGAAAGAATCACGGTGAGGTGATCATCATTATAAGAGTAAAAGCAAGACAAGATTGTGGATTTGACCGGCCGATAGACGTGCTTTGGCAGATGTTCAGTTGGGCTGGCTTTTGCCGTTCATTCAAGCTCTCTGCCGGCTTCTGCCTCGACATTTCACCACCTCCGTGCAAACATCCCCTCTTGCGTTTCCATGTGGGTCTCTTCTCGGCTGCCAAGTGGAAAGGAACACGCCCTCCTTTCTTCGTGTAAATATTCTCCATAATGGGATGCAAGATATTTTTCACAAGTAATTTTTAATTAAAATTATTGTTAAAAAAAATTAACTTTATTATATTGAAATTATAATATATATATATATATAATTTAGTATTTTGTTAAATAAAAAATATTTTAAAAATTAAATTTAACCATGGAGTTGTGATATTACATGTAAAGTATTATTAAATGATTTAGTTTAGCGGATTGATTTAAAATCTAATCTAAATTATATTTTTTTTTATAAAAATTAATTGAAAAACTCAGTTTATGACTCAGTCGATTAAAATTCAGCTTGAAAAATATTTTTAAAATTATATTGTTTTAATTTTTTTAAGAAAAAATCTTTAAACAATATCTTTTGATTTGAACTAAATCAACCCGTGAAATCATAATGTGAAACTTGGGTCATGGCTGTTTTAATAACTTTGCTTATGCACTGCATTGATTTTTATTGATGAATGCGAGCGAGGGGAGTAAATTTTTGTTTGGTCAAAGTAATCAAAGAGGCCATCTAAATGGCAGAGGTATAAATAGTTTAGTTGAGTTTAGAGGGACGATTAACATGCCCAGACGGGCACCACCAAGCGACTAGTCGTCTCAGATGCGTCCATGGACTGCTTGGACGGATTTTTTAAAAAAAAAATTATCTCAAAACCCTGTTTTAAGTAATTTTATGGTTTTTATTGTTATTTTCAAACTAGTCAATCAATTAATATTGAATCATCGCAGCATTTAATTGATGCTGCAGTTCAGTAACATGACATTTAAAAATATATTATTTTGTCAAAATATTTTGGTGTTGTGTTAGGAAATATTCAACCTATTTTTCATTCAAATTTGAAATTTATTTATTTATAAATTATTTTTTTAATTATTTTTTTGTTGTTTTGATATGTAGATATTAAAAATAATTCTTTTAAAATAAAAAATATTATCTAAATATATTTTAAAATAAAAAAATACTTAAAAAAGCAACACTTATCATGTTTTAAAGTATTTTTTTAATTTATATATATGTGTGTGTATCTTGGATGCTAATTACCAAATGTATCCTCGGAATCCCTTGATCGGATTAGAAAAGTTCCGGCCATGACTAGATATTAAGATCCGATCATAGACTGTATATGTCTCTACGTAGATGCCTCTGGGATTTTGTTCAAAGACATCAAAGGGGGGACATTTAGGTTGTTAAGCACCTTGGGCTGAAGTTTCCGGTAACATCACAACACAACTCCGATGTCGTTTCTTTATTAGTATATAAAATGAAAAACACATAAATTGTTCATAGACTTTTCTTTATTTAATGAAAAGCGTTGAAGAGCTCGTAAAATGTGTTTTTCAACCACAATATCAAATTTAAAATATGTAAAGCATCAACCCTTATAAAAAAAAAAACCTCTGACATGGAGGTGGAAGGGACAAGAGAGATTAACGAAATCAACAAGAATTAAGAAAGATCAGAAGACATTGGGAAGAATAAAACAGTGAAGAAGACAACGAGGATGAACCAATGTTGAACGTGGTGTTCCAACCAAGAAAGCCTTACATGCACTCGTAAGATGAGATCTTAAAAATAAAAAATAAGAAAATAAAATAGTACAAATACGTAACGGTCACTGCATCGTATTTGACACTTCACTGCCCACTTTTCAACGCCGTTGTTACAGTCACGATACACAATCCTACCCGTCCATTCAATTCTTGCAGTGCTTTGTTTATTCGGGCAGCTCTGCCGCGACTTCCATTCCTTTTCCAATTTAATTTTAACTTTAAATTATTTTTTTATATGGATTTCTGAATACATACCATAATTTGAAAAACACAATATTTCATAGCTTGGTGTTATTCAAAATAGTGATAAAAACATATTGGAATTCTAATTATAATATCATCAAAAATATCTTGAACTAGAGAGGAGAAATGTCTGAACTTTGTAAGGCTGACCCTAGTTTTTTTTTGGCAAAACTTTCATAGCCATAGCATCTCTTATTATTTTAACATTTTAAAGCTACTGAGAGGAGAATCTTTATGGTTGATGGGTTCGGAGCTACCCCATTCGCGTAAACGCAGAAAAAAGCAAAAACGAACATGGAGATAGATAGAGAGCTTATCCTTTCTGAAAAAGTATAAAATGGAAGACAAGGAAAGGTGGGTACTTGGTGCTAGTACTCTTCACTCCTACGACTACGTCTGTGCTGAAAAAATACAGATTAAATGACAAAAATCAGCATGCAACAATTCAAAAAGAAATTCATCACAGATAGAAAGTCATCATGACCCACTAAAAAATTTGAAAAAAGTTCAAAATTAATTGAAGATGTTGAGCCATCGTTTTCTCCCCCTTTCTCTCCTCTACTGTAGCTTTCCCATCCCCTTCTTGATGATGATCCAGTGGGGTCCTAAGATTTTGTGTCCCTGACCCCATCGCTTGCCCTCTACCAGGAAAAAAATAAAACTCAAGGGCAACAGAAGATCCTCTCATGGCTTTTAGCTGAGCCTGAGATCATCTTGAAGCTGTGCCCCAACTTGCATTACCAAACCCCAATGCTTTGCTCTGCTGCTACTATATTATCACTGCCTCCGTTTTTTTTCTTTTTCTTTTTTAATAGAAAACGACACTTCTTTTTCAGTTTTTTGCCAGCTTCTCCTCGGAGCCCACAACATTAACGGCTACTTTTTCACTCTGCTGCCACGTGACTCCCTTTGGCGCCAAAAAGACAAAAGAGGGCTAGTGGTCCCCGCCTTGTCCCAATCGTTGACTGCAATTTATCAACCTTGTAGGCCTCGATCTTTTCTCTCAGACCGGCATCAGAGACCGAAGTGGCAAAAGGGTAAAAAAGAAACAACACAATAGAAAAGGTTCTAAAGGAAATGGTCAAACTTTATCGGGTTTTCGGGTTATTTGGAGTTCGGGTGGGTCATCAAGCAGGGGATGGTTGAGAGGTTGGATCAGCTGAAGATGGGATATCAGGGCCTACACGGCAACCTTCAAGCATGAAAACAATATCAGGCATTGTGGGTCTATCAAGAGGGTCCGGTGCGGTGCAAAGTAACCCAACCTTAACACCTAACAAGAACTCTTCCCATTCTGATGATTCAGGGTCAAGTTCAAGCAAACCAGGCTCCAAAAGTTCTGTTATTTGACCCTTCTGAAGTTGCTTCTTGACCCACTTGACAATATCTTCATCTTGTGTGAACATCACTGGCCTCTTCCCTGTTAGTAGCTCAAGTAATACTATGCCAAAGCTGTAAACATCTGCTTCTTTTGAAACCTCTCCTGTCAAAACAGCTTCTGGTGATACATAACCCAATGTGCCAACTGTTGCTGAGGTTGAAGGTTCTGCTGGGGTTGCAATGGTTAATCTGTCTAGCCCGAAGTCAGAGAGATGGGCTTCGAAATCTGCATCAAAGAGGACGCTTTGTGGCTTGACATCCCCGTGAACAATGTTGGATGTGTGGAGGAATGCAAGGCCACGGGCAATTCCGAGAGCTATCAAGTGACGCATTGGCCAATTTAGGACATGACCATCTTGGTGGGATGCTTCTTGGAGGAGAGTGGCAAGGTTTCCATTAGGCATGTAGTCGTAGACCAGGAGTCTCATATCTGGTGCTCCAGCATAGTAGCCACGAAGAACTGTTAGGTTTCGATGCTTCACTTTGCTTAGAAATTCAGCTTCTTTCCTGAACATGTTTTCATCTAGTGATCCATCCGGGAGTCTTCGGATTGAGAGCACCATTCCATCACTATAACAAGCTTTAAAAACTAGGCCATATCGAGTTCTGCTAAGCACATTCTCTTCATCGAATTGCCTAGTTGCTTCAGTTGTTTCTGCAAGTGTGATCTTGTTATTAAACATAACAAGTTTCGGCCCTCCATTATCTGTACTGCCACGACCACCACTTCCATTTGAGCTAGGCCTTGCTGGGCTCCGTTTCTTCTCACCCGCAGCACCTTGTTTTAGTCTCTTGCGCCACCTCAAGAGGCTGTATGTATAGAAGCAGCAACATAATGCCAACATGCAAGCCCCACTTACAACCACAACGATCAACAGAATCAACCTTTTCCTTCGATTGCTTGCTTCTACATCCACACAATTTCTAGGCAATGGTTTTCCACATAGCCTAGGATTATCTGCAAATACTGATGGGTTGTTAAATCTAGAACCCAGCAATAATGGAATCCCACCTTCAAGGTTATTTCTTGAAACATTCAGGTATACCAGGACAGATATTTGTGCAAAATTGACAGGAATCTGCCCACTCAGGTTGTTAATAGAGAGATCCAAAGACGTCAAGTTGGATAGATTGGATAATGAATCCGGTATGCTACCTGAAAGATGATTGCTATCCAACGACAATGAGGATAACGACGAGCATTTGGAGATTTCATTTGGGATTTCACCTGATAAATTGTTCCTACCTAAATCAAGCACTTTCAAGTGCGAAAGGCGAGAGAGATCACCTGGAATATTGCCAGTCAAAGAATTTGACTCTAATTCAAGGGTTTCAAGATCCGAGCAGTTGCCAAGCTCTGGTGGAATCAACCCTGAAATGTGATTCTTAGACAACGACAAAACAACCAATGACTTGAGAAACCCAAAAGTCAACGGAATCTGACCGGAGAAGCCATTGGAGCTGAGGTTCAAGTAACGCAAACCCAACAAACTACTGAACCCTTCATGAACATCCCCAGACAGCATATTCTCCTGCAAAGCAATCACCTGAAGATTCGGCAAGCCGGCAAGCTCAGACGGCAACTCTCCTGACAAACTCTGTCTGCTCAAATCAAGAGAACTTAACCTCAATAGATTTCCAAAACTAGACGGTATCCTTCCTGAAAAACCATTTCCACTCAGATTCAGGAACATTACCCTGTTCAAATTCCCAATAGCAGCAGGAATTTCACCTGAGAATCCATTTCCACTGAGGTCCAGCGTAGTCAAATTACTCAACCCCATAACCTCATCTGGCAAGCTTCCATTCAAACCATTACCACCCAAATTCAAGGTCTCCAGCCCTGTAAGATTCCTAAAACTCCCAGGAACCGAGCCCGAAAACTGATTTTCACCAAGAGACAACACCTTCAACCCCCTTAGATCACCCAAAACCTCAGGGATTTCCCCTGATAAATCATTCCCATGAAGATCAAGAACCTGAAGTGACCTACATTGCTGAATCTCCACTGGAACCACCTCTCTAAAACCATTACCACCCATCTTCAACTCCTCCAACCTCGACAAATTCCCAATCTCAGCCGGAACAACACCAGAAAACAAATTCCTCGAAACATCCAACATTGTCAAAGTAACCACACGTGTCAACCACAGAGGAAAAACTCCACGTATGTGATTCTCTTGAAGATCCAGAACTTGCAAAACACTAAAACAACCGCCTGACTCCGGCCCTACAACACCACTAAATCCATTAAACCCCAACTGAACAATTCGCAACGACGGCGGATAAACCGAGACATTACAAAACATTGAAGTCGGAACAGCCCCAACAAACTTATTTTCCGAAAGCGAAACAACTTGCAATTTCGGAAGCTCGCCAATGGCAGCCGGGATCAAACCTCCAAGACGATTACCGTTAGCACTAAAGTGCACAAGCGAAGAGCAATTCGCGATGGCAGAAGGTAAAGTCCCTTCTAATATATTATAATCAAGCCACAGGTATTCAAGACTCTGAAGCTGGCCAAAACTCGCCGGAATAGAACCGGAAAACTGATTGTAAGACAGGTTAATAAGCTGCAACTGCGCCAAGTCAGAAACACTTGAAGGGATAGAACCTGAAAATGTATTTGATGATAAATCAAGATACTTCAAACTCACAGGCAGAGATCTAGGAATCTCTCCAGAAAACCTATTTTGCGCGATGTTCAAGACTTGAAGATTAGTTAAGTTACTAATCTCCGGTGGAAGGTTGCCGGAAAATGAGTTGTATTGCAAAAACAAAGCACGCAAGAGCGTGCATTTTGCAAGAGAATGAGGCAATGTTCCATTTAAGAAATTTGATCTAAGGCTGATTTTACGCAAAGATGTTAAAGAAGCAAACTGGTCACTGAGTTGGCCACGGAGTTGGAGACGAGGTAAACGAAGTTCAGTAACTCGGTTGTTTGTGCAGAAGACACCACGCCAGTCACATGGAGATAGTGGGGTTGTTGGATCCCAACTGGTTAAAGCTCCAAGCGGGTCGTGGAGGTTTTGCTTGATGGATGTCAGGGCTTGGGTTTGTGGGTTTTGCTGGGATTCGCAGGGCAAGAAGGATGTGAACAGTAAGAGAAAGAAAAGGAAAGGACTCATTTTGATAGGATTCATGAAATGGGTTTTGGTGTTTTTCTGTCAATTGGGAGGACGATGAAGAAGAGCCACATGGGAAGAGGCAGATGGAGAGAGGGGAGAAGAGAAGAGAGAGGACTGTTGGTTGTAAACACACTGCTAGCCTAGAACGCCAAATGGAGACGAGGACAGAGAAATACAGAAGCGAGACTCCCTCTCCCTCTCTCTCTCTCTCTCTCTCTCACACACACACACACACCAAACAAAAATCAATTTTTTTAAGCTTTTCTCTCGCTCTATTTCTTGGATGGTAATGGCGTCTCGGGTACAGTGTAGTGTAGGGTTCCCTCTTCCCAAAAGGTTTTGAACAGACTTTTTCAATGGGTGGTGGTGTGGGGTTAGGGAGAGACCTTTTTAACCTCATATGACATGATATTGGTTGAATCATTGAGCCTTATGTGTGATCTTCTCTTGTAGAATGTACAATATGTTTTCATTCTTTTTCTATTATTATGAAATATTATTGGGTTTTAAATCCTTCATGGTGATAATTTATTTTAGATTTAGACATCCTAGGACTCTATAGTCATGTGACCATAAAAACCATGGCTCCATTGCTCCCTTTGCGGTAGGGCAACTAGCATCTGAATTTTAAAAAAATAGATAGATTAATAAAAAAAATTGAAAACATCTTATAAAATAATATATTTTTATTGTTATTGTTTAATTATTTTATAAATAAGACCAACCAAACCGCATCAAGAACTGAAGCTACGAGAACCCAGCGTTGAACGTCATGCAACATGTAACCTCAGCGAAGAGAGTATTACCTTTGAGACAATATTATCAATTAATTTTAAAAAAAAAGAAGAGAGAGCAAAACTCAAAAAAGCAGCGAAGGTAGCAGTGGTGAGCCTCTTCTTCTAGAGGGATCAATTACGAAGCATCAATTTTTAAGCTTTCCCTTCTTCCTAACACTCTAAAATTCTTTCTTTTCTTTTGACCCAACTCATAATCTGATCTGAATTACATGTCCACATGCACACTTGGGTGGGCTTTTGGTGGGATCGGTTTAGATAATTGTTGCTGCTATGGTGGTGGAAGAGGTGGAGGGGTTACTGTTCGTGGTGGAGGAGATAGGAAGATAAGGTAGGTTGGGAGTGGAAAATATGTTTTTGTGATTTTGCTCCTCTTTAACGTGATCTTCATTTATTTATTTTGTTTTGTGGGTTTGTAGCTTCTTTTCTTTTCTTTTTACATGCAAACTGGCAAACAAATTTACTAAATATTGATTTTTTGAAGCTGTATAAGACAAAAATATACTATTTCATAAAAAAAAATAGTGTTATTCTACTAAAATCTTTACATTATTGTACTAATTTGTTGTTAGAAAAACACCCTCCATTTGTTCAGCATAATGAACTTGGATATTTTTGTTTAAATTGCATTTAACTTGAAAAAACATGAAAAAAAATCAAGCCAACTACATTTTAAATACATGGCATTAACATGTAGACAAATAAATATTTAATGTGTATTTAATATCATGGTAACTTTTATGATTATGATTTTTTTTAAAAAAACATGTTTGGAAAAACCATTTTTAAATACAATATACACACACATGATTAAAATTGTTATAAGATGAGTTTTTGCGGTCAGAATAAATATGAAAAGCTTTGTAAATAAAAAAACATGTTATTTTATTTTATACAAAATCAAATTTTGAAATGCAATAATATACAGGGCATGATAAAAAAAAAGAAGCTATGTAGCTAACAAATATTTTTTTTTTCTGATTATAGAACTTTTATTTGACAAAACTTGTCTCTTGATGGAAAAGTTCAAATGCTAAGATGGGGGTATTTTAGTATTTTATACCTGCCCATTTGTTATTAAAAGATTAAATATAATATTACTGTCTTTTTAGATCATCTTGTATCGATAAAAATACTCTTTAACTTTTGGAATCAATAAAATTTAAACTTGTTGGAATCAATAAAATTTAAACTTGTTGATCAAGGGATTTTTTTACTTTGTATAAACATTAAATATAAATAAAATATGTTTTTACAAGATTGAAAAACTTTTATATATTGGAGTGTTCTATTACTCTTTCACTCTTTCATAGTAGTTTATTTTTTATTTTTAAGGTTACAAGGGACTTTTTAGTAATTTAATATTTATTTTTAATATTAAATTTAAAAAAGTTGTCGGCACTTGTTTTTCACACACTAGTGTGGTGGTGATGTCACGGCCATGAAACACCATTATTTATCAAAAAATAACTTTTTATTATGTTTTTGAAAATATTATTGTGTGATCTTTTTCTTAATGTGAAGCGTGTCAATGATAGACCAATGGTTTGTTGCTGAAGGTCATTTTTTTCCCATATTTTTATCTCTTTCCAAGCTAAAATAAATGTTTATCGTCTTTTTTTTATTATTTCTCAACTTCACTTTTTATGTTTTTTATTGTTTATTTTTATCATTAATCATTTTAAAGGAGTTTTTTATGATTTCAATTCAATATTTAAATTATAATTTATCATGTATTATTTTTTTAATTCAATCTTTATTTTTGTATTTGTTATTTTTACCCTTTGATATTTTATGGGAGCTTTATTAGCATTCAAAATCATTATTTAATCAAAGTTTACATTGTTTTTTTTTCAATCCAACTTTCATTTTTTTGATTTTTTTTTGTTAATTCTTTTTTATTTTTAATTTAACCCTATAATTTAATTTTCAAATGCCATCAAATTTATTTAATTTTATTTCGGTTTCCACACTAATTTTTTATATGGTTGATTTTTTTCCATGTTACGTCCTTTAGTATTTGATTTACTTGGGATTAAAATTCATGATTTTTTTACCTGTCATACTTTTGACTTGATGACAAGGATCACAAGTTTCGAGTATTGATATCGTTAACATTTTTTTTCCTTGTTTTATTTTGTAATTTTATCATTCTATATTTTTTTAAAAAATTATTTTATGGTTACCTTTGTATTTTTTCATACCAGTTTGTCTCTATCTTATTATTTAAATCATGAATTTTACAAGTTGTTTCTAGATAAATATCTTGTTTTAAAAAAATCATTTTGTTTTGTGTTTAATTTATTCTAATTTTTTATTTTACTCTATACAAGTAGGTTTTGTTCCACATAAAAAGTAGTTATTTTGAAATGGTATTTCTTACATATTAGATCATGCATGCTTCTTTTTTTTCACTCTATTTTATATGTGTTTTTATTTACATTATATTTTGTTGATTTTAATGAATAAATTTAGTGGACATAAACAAATAAATATATTACTTCACAAGATTAAATATTTTAATCTATATTTATATTTTATTTTTTTAATTATCATTAACAATGTATTTTTTATTTAATCATATTAATGATTATTAGATGTTTGGATAGACTTTTTGATTTATACTTATAATTTTTATTATATTAGAAAACATATAAAAAAAGTTTGTATACTCAAAGGTTTTTTTTTAGAAATAAGAATTACAATTGGATTTGGATCTGGATTTGAAGCACATGTCAAATCAACTTTTTAGTTACCTTCTAATTAATATTTTTTTTATCTTTATTTTCTAAATTATCTTGTGTAATTTTTTTATTAATTTTATTTTTTAATATTTTGATTTGATAAAGATTTGGTCTCACATGATCTTATTACTCTGCATTTATTTTTCTCTCTTTTTTTTAAAAAAATAAGATATTAATTTTGCAATTATCTTTAATTTTTTTATGAGTTTATACCCTTCTCATAATATAGGTTACGAGTTTTATATGATATTTTTTTATACAAGATTTTTTAGAGTTGTTTTGTTTATGTTTTCCTTTTCAAGATGTCATGTTAATTTATTTCAATTTTTTAGATTTTATACAAATAAATTTTATTTTAAAAGTAAAAAATATTTATTTTTAAATAACTTTGCTAGTGTGTTTAGCTTTACATAATATATTTTTAGGACACTAGTTTATATAGTCAGTTTCACTTGTATTTATTTTTTAAGTCATAAGTTTTTTGAGTTATTGAATTATTTTTTATTAATTTTAATAAATAAAGTCACCAAACACAATTAAATAATTGTCCCATTTTGTATAGTTGAATAAATTGGTTTACATTTTTTTTAATTTTTTTAATTTTTCTTTTGGTTTCTATTAACTATTTTTTTCTCGTTAGTTTACATAAATAATTAATAATTTATTTAACAAGATATTTTTATAGATTTATCAATTTATATTTGAAATTTTTCATGGTAGAAACTATATTATAATCAATACATTGAAAAAAAAATATAACCCGCGACAAGTACTGGTTTTATACTCACGCTTGTAGGAATCATCTCCCTGTTTTTTTTTTTTTTTTCCAGCTTCTTGTTTTAATTTCAATTTTTTCCGGTTATAAGAATAATAAAGGGCTCGCCATCATGCTAGAATAACCTTTATGCTTTCACTGCATTATTTTGTTTGCTTTTTCCCTTGTGATTTGACTAAAGTTCTGCTTCTCTCGCAATTCTTTCCCCTTTTCTGACTTTTATGTCACATCTTGGACTTTCCCCCCTTATTTCACTATTTATTTATTTATATATATATAAACGTTTTCCTATTTAATTCAATGGTCAAAATGCCAAATAGTGATGGATTACGGGGGGGAGGATATCATTAAACTTTCTTTTTAAGGTGATTATGAAGGGAAAGTACACAAGGGCAAAACCTAACAAGGATGGTTTAAAGCCAACCACCTAGATTAAATAAAAGAAAAGAAGAAGTTTGGTTAACCAAGATGGGCTGCCACGTCATCTCGTGATGCCAAAAAAGGCACTCAACGCCCATCATCCAACAGGAGGAATCGATGCTTGTGCGGGCAGCAGGAGAAGAATTATTGGTGGCAAATTTGAATTGATTGATCTTAGCGGGAGCTTGTTTCACTTGTAAAATATATATATATATATATAAATGTGTGGACACTTGTTCAATTTCTTTGCAATTTTTTGCGGCAGAAATTATTGATATATGCTATTGCTATAATTACATGTCGAATACTTTATATTATACACTCATTGCCACTATTGGACCTACCATCCACCACCATGCAATGGAGCATATTCATTGTTGGGATGTGTTAATGCTAGACTTTCAAATATAATTTCAAAATCAAATCTTTCATGTGACCATGCTGCCTTTATGTGCTATTTGCTATGTAGTTAGTCTTCATTTAATTTCATTGTATTTTATAATATTTTTAGTTGATTGTTCATGAGTTAATTCTCTAATCAAGATCGACGGTAAAATACCCTTTTAATGACCTTTTTATTTTATTCTCTAATAGGTGAAATTAGAAATGCAAATTAAAAAAATATAAAGAACATTTGAAACAAGAAATTATCATTAAAAATCAAAACTAAAAAGAAAACTCATTAAAGTAATGTTTTTTATAGTGTTTTCAATGGTTTTGACGAGCTAATATTAAAAATTAAAGAATATTCAATCTATTTTTAATGAAAAATGTATTATTTTTTTTAAATAAAGGGACCAACTAGTTATTTTACTAAAATTATAAAAAAAACAAACAATAATTTACTCTTGGAGACACAAACAATACAGGGCTTTTAATGCATTGCTGTCTACCCTGTATTTAAAGCTGCATGGGTCTCTCTCCCGGGCCAGTTGCGGAACTCAAACCAACAAGCTGGGTTGGTATTAGGCAATATAATTGCAAGACCTTATGATTACGTTACAAAGCTATGCCACTTTAATGAGTTAGATAGACAGCCTTGATTAAGACTTTTATCAAAAGGTCAGAGAAAAAAAAGAAAAAGAAAATTAACTGCCATGTGAGAAATGGGATTTCCACGTTTCTTCAGCACTGTTTTGAAATTGTATTCAAATAGTGTTTTTAATTTTTTTTTTAATATTTAGGCCGTTTTGATGTATTCATGCTGAAAATATTTTTTAAAATAAAAAAATTATTTTAATATATTTTTTAGAAATAACTACCATCATCAATGGCAGGATCAAAAAATTTTAAATGAAAAAGTAAATTACTAACAAATAGTTGATATTATATAGATATGTATTATATATAAAGAAATTAATTTGAAATGCATGTACTAGCTTACATTAAGCAAATTGATTTGAGAATTTTAAAATAAAAAAACTTACATTATAATTGTTATTTTTTGATTTTTTATACTTTGAAATTGATTTATAATAATTTTATTGTTAATTTCATTAAAGATATTTCTTCTTAATATATACAATTAAATTTTTATTTATTTATTTTTAAATCTTTCAGGGATGAGTGAAATTAGCAACAACAATTATTTATTCACTTATTGTTTTATATAAGCAGGTTAAATATTATTTGTTGACTTGTTGTTATATCAAAATAATAACTAGAGATGATGATAGACGGTGGATATACATGCTTTTTACATGATTCTAAACTAACCTATTTAAAGCATGTCTTGGAATGTAATTTATTATTATTTTTAATGTATTTTTTATTTTAAAAAATATTTTTTTAAAAATTAGTTTTGAGAACGGTATATTAAAATAATTTAAAAACATAAAACATATATTAATTTAAAATAAAAAATTCAATTTTTTAAAAAAACAACTTTTAAATGCAGAGCCAAACCCCAATTAATAAATATAAGAACAACTGCAATAATATATTCAAGCAATACTTTCCTGGAAGACTTGATTTTCAGGTCTGACTCTAATTAAAAACTTGAATTATATATTAGATAAATTGACAGAGGTTAAATTAAGTTCTAATTAATTTTTTTAAAAACAATATTATTTTAGGTTTTTTAAATAAAAAACCATGATTTTTTTCTTAATCTCCGCCCAAAACAAACCTCAAATCACCAAGTTATTGGATTGATTCGTGAATCAGCAGCAATCTATCCCTCATATATATATATATATATCATTGTATTATCCTTATGAATGCGCCGAAGACGACAAATGTATTGGTGGTGAGATTTGGAACCTTATTTCTTTCTTCTGGTGCCGGGGCTAATTAAGATTATAATACACTCGGAAGGACGGCGACGGAGATCAACAAAGACAAATCATATGCTCCACGGGGCATGGAGGAAGGTGTTACCAGGGAAACAGCTGAACAACAACGCATAAAATGGTTGCTCCAATGCTGAATGATCAACTTTTTTCAGAAGATAACTTGATTTTACTCTCTATTTTCCAGTAAAAAAACTATATAAATTAAGGAAACTCTTGGCAATGCCAGCAGCATAGGAGGAGGACACAGAAAGATCAGTAAGCTGAAGCTTCGAACCCCTCACTTGCTTAACACAGTTAATATCCCCTTAATCCTCCACAGTGTTTAAGCCTTGACCATGGTATCCAAGATTGGTTTTGTAGGGAGTCGGGTTTTTCTTATTGTGCTGTTCTTCTCTAGAAAAACTAGACAGAGCAGTGGAGAGAGAGACAGAGAGAGAGAGCAAGGGAAGATCTATCTATCTATCTATCTATCTGTCTGTCTGTCTCCAGAACAGAGAAGAATCTACGCAGCTCACAGGGATGGATAGTTTTCAACATGCTCACAGGAAAGAAAAATCAATTTACTACAATACATGCCAGATAAAAAAAAAAATAGAATGGAAAATATCACCATTTATGCCAGAAACAGCAGGGGAGATGAAAAATCATGTACAAGACCCACGGTCCGCCAGACACGGATCATGGTCTAAAGTCTCATGGGCTGTATCCATAGCTAGGGCCACATTTAAGAATGGCAAGCACCATCCACACAAAGATCCATTTCTTGTCGATGTGACCGGTTACCTGTTTTCAAGAAGACAAAAAGTTTACGCACGGATGATATTAACTGGATGTCATGACCGCGTTCCCGTGGATTTGTGGCGTGCGTATATATTGTTATAGACTTGTAAAAATAACATAAAAAAATTATACGAATAAAGATTATTATGAAAAAAATATATAGTTATAATTTTTTACTAGTTTAATACTAAAAAGTAAAATTAATAAAGAGTTTTTTTAAAAAAATTATAATAAAAAATATATTAGAAATGATTGTAACAATATATCATGTTTTTTTTAAAAAATATAAAGTTAAATTTTTAACTAGATTAATATTAAAAAAATAGAAGCAACAAAGACAATTAAAAAAATCATATAAAAAATTATGTAGAAAAATATTATAGCAATACATAATATTTTATGAGAAAAACTATAATTATAATTTTTAATCAACTCAATATTAAAAAAATAACATCGACAAAGATATTTTTATAAAGAATCATAAAAAAACATAAATATTATGTGGGGAAACATTGTAGTAATTCAAAAATTTTCAAAGAAAAAAACTACAAAGCTAAATTTTTAACTATCTCAATATTAAAAAAATAAATTCAACAAATATAATTTAAAAAAACATGTGAAAAAAGCTATAATAAAATAAAAACTATATGAAAAAACACCGTAATAATTGATAATATTTTAAAGAAAAAAATTTAAAACTAAATTTTCAACCAATTCAACAGTAAAAAAGTAAAATTAAAAAAGATAATTTAAAAAATATAAAAATATAAAAAGATAATTTGAAAAAAAAAGAAAAAGCATGTGGGAAATCTAAAAAAGCAAAAACAAATATAAGAAAAACTATAATACTTTTCCCATGCATTTTAGAGTATTGTTATTTTGATCGATGTGAAAATTTTAATATAATACTTTTTTTTCAAAATATTAGGGTAATATTACATTAAATTGATTTAAATTTATTAAGTATGTAAACTTTACTATCCGGATTACAAGATCATGATAATTTTATAATAAATAAATAAATAATAGATTCAAGTCCAATTTTCAATCAATCTAATTTTTAATAATAAAATTAAAAAAATAAATTAAAAAATAAAAAAAACTTAAGTAAATTCTGATTCATGTGTTAAATTTAAATCATAAAATCAAGATAATCTAATAGAGAATAAATTAAAATAAATTATAAAATTTAATTTCTAATCAATTCAAAAATAAAATTAAAAAAACCTAAATTAACTAATTTTAACCTATCAAATTCTTAATTCAGATTATAATACTGAAATATCTTCATAAATAAAAAATTTGATACCTTTTTAAACCAAATATATTTTAAAAACATTTCTAAATATGGTCACCAGCACAAAAGGAAACAGAACATGACTAGTAACCGTTAACACTAAATTTAATTCCCTGGCTGCCTAACCATTGATAGCAGGTTCCACGTCCGGTCTATGATTTAAAAAAAACAAAACACAATAAAGGATAAAGGAAAGAAAAAAGGAAAAAGATTTTCAAGATTTGCTGACATTTAAATTTCGTGATATGATTTTATTTGAACCAATGAGAGCCCTTCTCCAAAAATAACAATTTCTTAAATTAAGATCCCTAAGGATTAGATTTTAATGACGAAAAGATTTCTTAATTAACCTATAATTATTCATGAGAATCTCTGTGTCTTAACAATGTAAATCTTGAAGAATCTCTAAAAATGTAGCTCAATTAACTTTCTTGCACCAATATAACTCAACTCTGCAGCTTACATGTTCTGCACTCTGAAAAAACAAACGAAAAAAACATTTAGCAGGCAAAAAGGGATTGTTTCATGCTTCAGTGAGGTTACAAAACCGCATCTCCAAGCATGTTAGTGAGAGAGGAGAGAACAAAAATTATAGCCCTCGAAAGATTGTTGTTCATGGCATTTCAGACAGATACGATCACATCTCTCCCTCCCTTACAACGTAAGAAGATAACATATACTCCTTTTTTTTGCCCCTTAACTAATCGATCATGTTTATATGTTTTCGTAACCTAGGCGCCATTAACGTTTTGTTGTTCATGTTCACCTTGTTCTCCCCTACTTCTTATTGCACATACATCCTAATTATGCACATATTGGCGCTTCCCCTTTGCTCTTATGATCTGAAAAGTTGTATGATCATGGCTTCAAAAGCAGGTGGAGCAGGAAAAGCTGGACGAAAATCCAGAAGAGAGTGGTGGACAAATGAAGTGACAAGGCCAATGAGCAGCCACACTAGAGGGTGTCTGCCGGTCGTTTTCTTGTCACAAATCTTTCGTTAACATGGGGTTTGGGAATGGGAACGTCAAAAAAACCCCAGAACTTATATTATTTAGTGAATTTGATCTGCTCTCCATGGCTGGTGTGATACAAAAGAAGGAACTACAAATGACGGAGCCAGTCAATCGCGGGTGCTGCAACCTAGCCCAGTCAATCGCGGGTGCTGCAGCCTAGCCCAGATGCAAGAAGACTAAAATGACAATCATCTAGGTGGTGGCCAAGTGACAAGAACTTGGGATCAAAAAGTTTGCTTTTTCTGTGGTCTCAAGTTCGAGTCCTTGGTTGCTCATATGATGGCCACTGGAGGCTTACATGGTCGTTAACTTCAGGGCCCGTGGGATTAGTCGTGCTGCGTGAAAGCTGGCCCGAACATCCACATTAATCTAAAAAAAAAAAAAAAAAAGACTAAAATGGCAGAGGCACATGATTTGATTTAGAGCATATTTAACTAAATCAAATAGGATATTGTTGGGTGATTGTTATTTTCTTTTTTATATAACCACTCTTATCCTTTAATAGATTTGTAACATGCCATTCGAGAATTATATTTTACAATTTAAAAGAAAAAGAAATCACAGTACTCTTTAATGTAAAAGCACATTGATAGGCATAGTTATGTTATCTGGATGACTTAGTTTTCTTCCCCTGTCAAATTTGAATGGTTCAGATTAGACTACTGCTGTATTAAAAATTCATAAATATTATAGAAGCTGAATGATGAATCATTTAATATTTTTTTCAACTCGCTGTTCACTTGTTATTAGCTGCAACTGTTCACCAGCAAATTAATTAATTATAAAGCTAAAATTTATGGTGGAGATATTACAAAGTTAAATATTATCATACAGTAAAATAAATAACCATTAAAAAAAATCAAGTTATATTTATATTTATATTTAATTTTATGAGTATATATTTTTATTATATAATTAAAAAATTTGTTAAACTTAATAGAGTTATGATAAGTGTTCGTTCGGAATCTAAGATCTATAATATATTAATAATTTTTTTAAATTGTTTTCTTAAAATTTTGTTAAAAATAATGTCATGTTTTTACCGGTTCTTAATATTAGATCTGAACCATTAAAAACAATCTAAAACTTTAATTTAAATAAAATATTAAATCCCGAAGTCTTAAAATTAATTTAATAATACAATTAATTTTTTTTTTGTACTGTGAATTATTTTTTAATATTTTAAAAAATTTATACAACCTGTACTACACAGGACAACGACCTGGTATTTTTAGCATGTCATGTCAAGCATGTGAACGAAAGCTTTTTTTTTTTTTTTAATATTTGGAAAAACAAGTTTTGATAAAAAAACTGGGAATTTCTCTGCTGGTCTGTCGATCAAAATCCGGTGACTAGTTGGGTCAAAGTTGTTGTATATGGCTGGGCTAAGCCATTTTGCTTGGTGTTCGGTTCAGGGCCTCTACACTCTCAATGTGCCTTCACCTCTCTACTCATCTAATAAACTGTAACCTTTTGTTCTTGGTTCATGAATTATTGTTCATAATCAAATGTTACTATAAAAATATAGAATTAATTTCTAGATAAATTATCTAATGCACCAAATTATTAAAAAAAATGCAAGAGAATATGTATAAAAGTTATATTGTTAATTAATTTTTATATTAGATTTATAATAAAATTAAATATATAAAACTAACTAAATATGAAAATAAAAAAAATAATATTTTAACACAATTGTTCATGTTTTTCCTTGATTTAGAAAACAGTGAAAAACCTATATTAAAAAACCATGTACAAATTTAGAAAACAGAAACAATGGAAAAAACATTGCATTTAAACGAAAAAAAACATCATTTTTTTTTTTAGTTTAATTTTTAGAATATTACCATGTTTAGATACAGCCATACCAGTGGCTGTCCAAATTCTTTAGCTGTTGGCATGAGATCAAATCCCTCTCACATGCGACCCAAGACGCCACCATTAATTCTGTTAGAGGTCCAGTTTATACCCAAGAAGATGGGAAGACAGATAAAAGGGAAGCATCAGCATTACAATTTTACACCAGATTTACAAGCTTTCTCACAAGTCACAATCAATGCAGCTAGGATTAGAGAATACAGAGGGCTGAAACTTACACTCAGAAAACTATATATTTGTAATAGAACCGTGGAGATCATCAATTAGCCACAAAATTTTACGTCAAGGTGCACTCTAGCAAAGCTTACAAGAAAGACAATCCACTGAGCTTCCAAATAGAAGGTTTCCGCCTGCTTGGATGTGTTGGTGTGAAATTGAGCAGACCAAACATCTCCTTCAGAGCCTGCTCTTGCTCGTCAAAGCCAACTAGCTTTGCAACAAGAGTGGCACTTTCTGTGATGTGGTCCATATCTGTTGGCTTGGTCCATAAGCGATGGACCAGCTGCAACCTTCTATTGGTTCCATTCAATCGAATGCCCCACTTTAGGAAAAGATTCTCTCTTTCTTCTCTCGTGAGCCTCTTCTGCATTTGCCTTGCCAGCATCTGCCTCTCTTGAATCAAAGCCTTCTTGCTGGTCACAGAGGAAATATTTTATCTTGGAATGCTTGCAGAATATACAAATATAAACATGACTTGATGTGGAAATGAAGGTCAAATACCTTGAGGTGGATGTTAGAACTTGTCCATGAACAATAGTACCGCTGTCCCTGGATAACGTGTCCTTCAGAAGGGAAATCCGTCTGATCTCTACTTCCATGTAAAAAGAATCTGCAGGATCACCTTTGAAGAGCAGGAAGAAGTAGGTCCTGTGAACTAGTGAGACATCGCAGGCATGCCAAAGTTCGATGATCTTGCTTTGCTTCCTTTTAAATTCTAATGGCCATTTAGAAGCACTCTCTGCATCCTCTTGAATAGGATCCAGGGCAACATCTTTTACTTTCTTTTCTGACACGTCATCTTGAATTGGATCCAAGCCAACATCTCTTACCTTCTTTGCAGACACATTATCTCGTATTGCATCCAAGTCATCATCTTCCACATCGTCCATGGTCTCTGCTGTTGTTTCTTGTGCCTATCAACCATTGCAAACCATAAAAAACACGAATGAGAAAAATGACTGGTCTAATAGAACCAGAACTTTCCGCAGCTTCCAAGAACTGAATGAAAAATGGAAGAAGAAGACAATGGAGTGGGGGGAGAAGCTGGTCTACTAAATCCTGAGACATTGCAGACCTTTTATATTCCTGCTAGATTCGGCGAGGACATATTCTGTTATTGATGCATTAGCAAAACATTCAATTATTCCACCATTATCTTGCGAAGGCTTAGTCCTTGACAGATAAATAAAATGGTAAGGAGCTCATTCGTTTAATATTTAATTTTGCATCCCATAGCCTGAATATGAGCTAGTAAAGGGAATGACGATGAAAGAAAATAACCACTTACCAAATCATCAGCCATGTACATCAATCCCGCATCTGAGTTACCAACACTGGCAGTCCTCCAATCAGGTGAGGTTCCAACACTTCCCTCTTTGAGCTCATTAACAGCAAAACTGCTCATCGAATTCTCTGAGACATTTCTTGATAACCTTTTGATGTCAAGATCATACTTCAAAGCAGCAAGTTTCTTTTGAAAACCCTCTGGTCTCCCAGGGAAATCTTTCTCAAACCCATTTGATGGTGTGCTCTCATTATCTTCTACCTTCTCGAAAGGGGAACTCGGTGAGTTATTCATAAGCCTTGCTCTACAGCTTTTACTCCTGATAAAAAATCTCCTTGATTCAGACAGGCTTTCTTTCAGCAGCCATGGAGACGGCTTTTCTGGAGATGGTATAATAAAAGTGGAATGCAAACCGTTCCACTCTTTCTGTGCCTTCAATGGGGGAGACTTTAATTCTTGATTTGCTCTTTCTTCATTGCCTATCTTTGTTAAACCTAAGGTATCGGATTTTATATCTGCAGAAGGCCCATTAGATTCTTCAAATCTGCATGGCCTAGACTCAGACATCTTCGAATTTGAATATTGGCTTATGCTTGGTTCTTCCACTTCAACGCATTGAACTTCCTTCCAATGACCATCAAAGTTCTGACTAGTTCTTTCTTCGGCATCCTTTTTCTCATGCAGACCATTTCCTACAAATTCAGTGGTTCTATCCGAGTCCTCCGGAGATAAACTTTCTGGAAGAAAATTCTCTTCAAACTCTGGGAATTGGATGAAGGTTGCCTCAGAACTTCTGCTACTTCGCTCATCCGAACATCGAGATGCATCAAAAGATCTGGCACCAAGGTCTAGGGAAGGAGGATCTTCCGAAATGAGTGAATATGATACTGAATTGTCAGATCTGAATGAATTCCGCACTCGCAATTTAGGGTAGTGATGATCTTGATCTGGCTGTATGAGGACATACAGGAATCAGATTTGGATAGTAAAGGCATAGTGAGATAGAGTTGGAAGCTTGATGTAGAGATTTTCTTTTTTATTTCTATAGTACCAGATAAAATGCTAAGAGTAAAAAAAGAATGCATAGCCATACCGTTGAAGCTCTGTCACCTTCAGACGATTGCAGTAGATTCTCAACTTGAGACTGAGCAAGATCAAGTTGCCGAGTCAGCTCTGCGACCTCTTTCATTAGCTGCAAGAAAAGGGGTGTTAAAATTCAAAATTTAGCGAGTACATACATCAACAAATTTCTCTTTGGAAATGTATCTAATGATGCTTAGCATATGCTTGGGATATGAACTGATGCTTGAATTTCAAAAAGCCAAAGATTACCAATATTTGTTACAAGTTACATTAGAAAATTTGTTGGAAAACAAGAAAGACTGATTGGAAAGTGGGGCGATTACAGGCATACTCCCGTGTAAAATTCAATGGAGTAGCAAACTACTTTCTGCTCTAGTTAAACTCTCCACAAATGTTCACAAGAATTAAGAATATAAGCTGAAGTCATGCAACAGAGAACATAAATCGGAACCTGAATTTCTGATTTTTAAATCCACATTGCATTCTATGAATTTATGATGCATAAATAATATATCTGGATGGAGGTTTCAAATGATAGGTCTCTCATTCATGTAATTTGCAGAAGATGATGGACATATTGAGAGCCAAAATGTGAGGCGACTGAGGTTTTGATACTTCAAGACCTTTCCCTTCATCATTCTAAAAAAGGCTTACTGCGTATTTGTTTGTTGGTCATCGTTTATTCATGATGACCCGGCTCAATTAGGCACGGGCACTTCGTCTATACAATAGTCTTGATATGCACTTCCATTTCTAATGAAAGTTGGAGTACTGCCTTGATATTAATATGTAGAAGCAGGACTCTAATTGTGATGTTAAAGGTGTTCAAATGTGATACTTAGAGACTGTACCTACCTTTTCAATCTGAAGGTCTTTTTCTCTCAGTACTGCAGTGGAATCTGGTGCTGCAGAATCCGGTCGAGTATTTTTTAACTCGCTCTCCAATCTAGCCAATTCTTTTTGCAGTTGCTTCACCAGTGTTTTATCAGAGACAACTACATTGACCTGTGCATTGGTTGTCACTTCTTTAGCACAACTTGCAAATAGAAGTGTGTTTCTAGATTGTTCAACATGGATTCGAGCAGGGCTCATGGTACAGATGATGGCAGTTCTAGCATTTCCTCCTAAAGAGGACTGCAATATTCGCGTCAGCTTTGAATCTCTAAAAGGAATATGCCCATTTCTTCCTTTGCTGCATCAAGCATAAAGTTGGATGAATTAGAAAAAGCATTGGCGATTCAGTTTATTTTAGGTCGAGACTCATGCACAACCTAAAGAATTAAAGGAAGAAGGGAATATGAAGTCATAAAAAGAATAGAAGATTACGCACACTGATTCTATGAAATTATTAAAAGAGGTGCTTCTGGAAAGACCATGACAACTGGTATGTCCATAATATTCCACAATAGCAGTATATTTACTGCACAAAACACACATATTGACTGTTCTATGGAATGCCAAGTTACAGGAGTATATTATTTGCAACTTCATGTACTAGTAGGGAAACGATATGGTCGCAATTTTATGTTGTAAACTTGTTATACAGCATCAAGGAACGTTCTGTAGCGCAGAAAAAATTACAAGCGGAAGAACATAGCACTGTTTTGTAATGAATTCATATAGTATAGCCCCAAGATCTGACGTCTAGAAAAATAATAGAGACCATATTGGCTTAACTCAGACGCTTGCGGTACTAATTCCATCACAATAGTAACTAAATGAAGATGCTGTCAACAATAATTCTGAGTATCACTGAAATTCAAAAATTGAAATAAAGTACAAGTCCTAACCTTAGCTTACGGATAACAGTTCCCAATGTCAGTAGACTACGGTTTATGTGGCAACCTTCTTTCAACCTCATGCCAGCTGATAATGACTGAGAAGCGCGCTCACTTCCTGCTAGATCAACGAAGTTCTGCGCAGAAAAGAATGATATTTACACATTGTTGAGCCAGTATTACCAACTACACCAGAGATCCAGAAACTTTTCACAACGCATACCACAGTGGAAGCAAGAGTGCTGGACTTGTAATGGCCTACAAACTCACGTGCGGAACTTTCAATTGTCTGGCATATGCACATAAACAGTAAACCTTCTAATAAATGATTGTCAAGTAGTGATAACTTGAAATTTCACATTGAAATGAATATCCAGTTATACCAGCCTCAGAATCTGATGAGATCTAGAGCTTGCTTCATTAAGGGAGGTCTCCCCTATTTGTCTCTGAGCTGCAAAATCACCAGGATGCTTGAGGATGCAATTACGAGTTTTGCAGTGAAAGCAACATTAAACTCAGGAGCATGACTTCCAACGAGCTTTTTTAGCTCCACAGGCATCCATGCTCCCCTTTCCTCAAGAGGTCTTGGATTTCAGCCTCACCCTTGGAAACCAAGAGAAAAAAAAAAAACCTCAAGAGCATGACTTACCTTCACAGACAGATAGAAGTTCTTTAAAATGATTCCAGTCCCTTATAGTTTCCTCCGTGAGCCTCTCCACGACAGTGCCTCTCTGTTAATAAAGTTAAATGTTACTGACATGAAGGAAAAAAAAACATACAGCTGTTCTTCATCTAAAATGAAAATCACCTCTGGGTCATCTAGAAGTCGGAGAGGAGTTGTATCTGTACTTAGGAGGTCTCTGACAGATTCGTTGTAAATCTCCATGGCAGAGAACTTCAAAGTAAACTCTCTTTCCTTGTGCTATAAAGGGGGGGAAACAATAAAATATTTTCACTGATCAGGGAACATCTAAGGAATACAATGAATGCAGGATTTAGAGTAATGCAACCAAACTGTATCAAGTATTTTCATTACCTTATCTACGTAGTCGTATATATCTGCTACAGTATACTCAGTAATTCCACTCATAGTGTAGGTTTTTCCACTACTTGTTTGTCCATATGCAAATACACTTGCTGAAGAAATTCATCATTGTAAGCCGAAAAAAAACAAAAGAAACACAAATATGAAGCTCAAGATGAATTCAATGAGAAATGAAATAATGAACAAGTGAAAAAAAAGGAGGTTGTGCTCACAGTTTATGCCACTGACAACCGAAAGAGCGACTTCTTTGGCTCCTTCTCCATAGACTTGCCTTGTCGAGCAACCAGGCCCAAATACTCTATCTAGAGCCAACAAATTAAAGAAACAAGATGGATGGGATAAGTATTTGAAAACATTCCGTGATGCAAAAAGTAGACGTCCATAAATATGCTCCTAAAGACAACAGCAGTGTACACGCAAAACAAATGCATTACTATAAACCAGCAACGTTACACCACTGTAGTAGAAACGAAAGAGAAAAGGTGAAGGCCAAAACTCAGCATTAAGATCGGTATGAATTAAGAAATAGGAACACCTAGAAAGAGACAAAACCATATTGCAATTTCCAAAATCACGAGAAGGTTCAAGCAAAACGTTTCTTATACAGCTGAATAGAGTGATTTACACAGCAATAGATGACAGCAGATGTAATGAAGATATATCCAACCATGACAGCCTTATTAATCATCTATGATATCAACAGAACTGCAGAAGTGCAGATGCAATTTACCAAGCAAATCAAATCAAATCAAACTAAAAATGCGATAATCAATTTCTCACCAAATTTGTAAGCTGTTGGGTACATGGACCGCTCCGACACTGAAAGGCTATTCCTGTATATGACAGTGTCATCATTGATGCATTCCCAATCTGAAACCTCATTCTTTGCGATTTCCTTCTCATTCAAAGGCCGCAGCCGAACTGAAACCAAAATTTTCTCCTCACCACCACCACCACTCAGCCCCTGCATTGGCCCATCCGCGTCAGCCACCCCAATCTCTCCCATTGATCTCTCTAAACAAAGCTGAAAATCATACCGTATGTAAATAAGTCAATCTATCACCAATTGTCATATTCATATAGACACACAAATAATCATTCTGTCTCTCCTCTCCAGCACTCACACAACCATTCCCTTCCTTATTCGGTTAATGACATATGCGTTTAATTTGCTTGATATAACAAATTTATATGGCTCCCTGATAACATAAGGGCCACCACCAAAACTCAACAGCCACAATCATCTTAAATCTGACTAGCTAATCATGGGTCATTGCTAAAATCACCAACATTTCGGGTCAGTTCCTTGTCTGAAGCAAAGAAATCCCATTTCTTTAATCTCCTATGTTTCTCATTTAAAGAAAGCATGGCCAAATACATAAGCCAATTCATCATCTATTACATTATTCATTTTGAGTCAGACAAATATTTTCTTATCTAATTAAAGTACAAACATATTTGGAGTTCTCTTCTCCGGTCCCCTATTACAGTCTGTCAAAAGCCTCCTCTCATGTTCTATCACACAACATTCTCATTAAAAAACAAAACAAAAAATACCCTTTTAAAATAAAAACAAAATGCATTGGAACAGAGAACTTAGGATTTAACCTTGGCAATTGAGAAATAATTGACTTACAGCTTTCTTTCAAGGAATGTTTTTGAGCTTTCTGAGGATCTTCAATGACTCCATAAATTGTCACTCAACTCTCAGATTGATCCCTGCAACATCAAAAACTCCAAACCTATCAACCAAAACCCACCAAAGATAGAATCTTTGAAAAAGAACTCGAGGATTTAAGTCCAAAAAACCAAACTCCTTGCATCAAACAATCTTTTCATTGCTGCATTGGCTTGAAACAATTCAAAACACAACGAAAAAGATCTCAAAATGTTAGACATTCTCTCACCTTGTGAATTTTGAAGGAAATGTAGAGAGAGAGAGATCAAGAGGACATAAAGATTGTGTATTTACTTTATGTTCTCTTTAAGGGCTATATTTGTGGCCTTAAATGCCAGATATTTGAAGGCAAATGAATGGATTTTTGAGTGGTGGTTATGGAGTCTAACTGGGGTGGTTAGTTGCTTTCATAAGTCGCTCTGTTGGATTTTATTATTGGCCTTTGATTTAAAACTACCGCGCTAAAAAAATAACGTAAAACACACCAAACTCCCAATTAATTTTGATCTGTTAACATGACTAATTCAGACATCTTAGGATGTTTTACCTAATTTGCTTAGTTATTAAGCCTTAATTAGGTGATTAGTTATTGCCTATCACTCTATCTGACAACTCTTCTACTTTATGTATATATATCTTTCTCTTACAGGTCTAAAATGAAATGGTTTGAATACGTATATTATTTGATAAGCTTTTATGAGACAAGAAGCTTCTTATTGGCTGGATCTTTCTCACACTTTTTCTTTGAATTCAAATCCCAGATGAGAGGATGAAAACCGCTAAACATACCATATACCATCCAACACAGAAACGAGGATAAATCTGTCGCTATATATATCCGATATTCTAACTAATTTCATCTTCTTCCTTTTCTTATCTCGAGACTATCACCTTAATATGTTATGTTTTTGTTGAGGCAGAAGTGTGTGCAAGAGCTATCCGTTCTACTTGTTTTCCAAAATTAGGTCAATATTGAAATAGATTATCTACTATATATATAAAAAGAACTTAATTCCACCGTCCTAATGATAAAAAAATAGTATGTCAATGATAAAGCATTGCTTCTGAAAATAGTTAAGATAGATACTTTTCAGATTGTGTAGTTATGTTGACATGGATAGGCATTTCATGCTTTTAGGTTGTTAGTTCCTTAGTATCAAAGATCAAGTTATCATGTTAAGAATAATTGAGGTAATATCAGGATATAATCATGAGAATGAATCAGTTTTGTGATGTAATCTTGTTTGTCTTTTAGACGTTTGGTTGTCAATACATCAATGATTTTGAGTTCAAATAAATAGATTACGTTTCTTTTCTAATGAAAAGCATTTCAACAATTATATTTTCATTTGAAACAGGCATGGATCCAAGAGATCAGGGGAGGGACCATTCCATTAACAAATATATTGAAAGAGTATTAATTTTTCAATTTCCATTGTTATTGACAATCCCCCAAAGAACTCGACCCACAAACATGCTTGCAGTCCTCTAGATGAATCAGTCAGCACTGAATTTCTTGCGTTCCACAGTGAGACAAAGAAAAAGCTGCAAAAGTAGGAAAGTGGGGACTATTTTGACTAAAAGAAATGAGATGGCGTGACACCCCATGTGTTAAGAGAGAAGAAAGTGGCTTCATCTTCGTCCCTTGCTTGCATGTGTCTGGAAAAATGTCCACGAAACAACTTTTGATAAAGAAAAGCAAAATTATAAAAACCAATTTGGGGCTACTAATTTATATTATTTGCTTTGCTATTCTTTTTTCTTTTCCAAAAATCTCACCTTTTTTTTTTATAATAGATTACTATAATTTTTTTCAGATTAACGTGGGTGTTCGGGCCAGCTTTCGCGCACCACGACTAATCCTACGGGTCCTGAAGTTAACGATCATGTAAGCCTCCAGTGACCATCATATAAACAACCAATAACTCGAACCTGAGATCACAGAGGGAGCAAATCCCTTAATTCCAAGTCCTTACCACTTGGCTACCACCTAGATGGTTAATAGATTACTATAATTGATTTCATTAATCATAAAAATTACTTCATAAAATTTTTTTTATGTAGAAATATATTAAAATAATATTTATTTATATTTTAAAATTTGTTTTTGATACCAACATATAAAAATAAAATGATTCAAAAACATAAAAATAATAATTTGAAGTTAAGAAAATTTCAAATATTTTTTTAAAAACCGACTATAATGCCAGATAGAGGCTTATTTCATGTTCATAGAACTCAACGGTTATGCTGTCTTATTCAATACTGTATCGAGATCTTTCCATTTGAAAAAAATATGCTAGAAATGTTTGAAAAAAAAGAAAGAATAAGCAGGTAGGGATACAACGTAAAAATACAAATTGAACTTCATTTGAAAATGCATGAATTCCATGTGAAGTCTTCCATTTTTCTTTTTCTTCTTTGGATTTATTGCGAGAGTTGGTGTTGAAATTCAGCCTCTCAATCTTCATTATTATTTTTTAACTAATAAGTGCTACTTGCATAAATACTATGCTTATTATTTATTTATTTATTATAGACCAGCTTGTCTATAATAAATAGTTCAAGCTCATAATAAATAGTAATGTGAACAATTATATTACTTAACTCTTCGTCTCATATGTATGATTATAAATTAATATCTGTAGAATGCTATTTAACGTGTATTTCAAAATCATTTTCTCCCTCGAGCAAGGAACAAGAGGAAGAATATTTAATGTTGCTTTGAATTTTGACTTTACAGACAATTATCATAAGGAAAACATCATAAAGATCCGTATGTATACTGTAGAGTGAGTTCCACATAATTCTATCAATTATTATTATTATTTTTTTTATTATTAATCTAGAGAAAGGTGCCTGGTCTCTAGCTCTCACACCATGTGAAAAGGGTCAAGAAAGAGAGCTTTTAGACGAATTTCTAAAGGAAAAGGAAGGTATAAATCCATGCATACGAGAGAACAGACGGATCAAGCATAGCCTGGAGCACATGAGAGACTTTTCCATGATGACTTGTGGTAGCAACTAGCAACCAAACTATCCATCTCGCCATGAATTCCCCTATTCCTTGAAAATTCAAGCACGTAATTCAATATTTGTCAAGATGATGATTAATATGGCCCTTTGCTAGGTGTGTGATCATGCCTCATAATTGAAAATCCAACTAACTTGAACTTTGTGGTGGATATATTTCCGTGTCTAATTTACAGTGGTCATCTCAAGGTCCATTATTAATAAAAAAGATTGAAATGAGTGATCAACAAATAATTTGACGTGAGTTAGAAATTAGGGTTATTAAATTTTAATGTTATAGTTTTAGACTATAGGGAAGTAGTATAGAGACAAATCGGTGGAAAAAACTCTGATATTTCTTAAAAAATTTGTAATTTGAGATAGAATAACACACCAACTATTTTATATATTTATTTAACAAAAAGAATCCACAACTAAATAAAAAAATAATTAAATTTTAAAATTAACTAAAAAATTAAAACTGTAAAAACATGTTCTTTTGATCATATTTTAAAAGCATTTTTAGAACTCGAAAATCACTTTATAAAAATAAATATATAAAATCTCATGATTAAATTTGAACGAATCTAAAATTACAAATATTGTATAATTGAAATACATATTTGACACGTTTGGTTTTCTCCCCTCAATTTATTTTGTCTATTTGATTCATGCATGCATCCACACTATGTCATAATTGGACCCCTCTCCGAATGATGTACAAATTAAGTAATAGGTTTTAGTATTTTTTTTTTATTTACGTGTTGTGTCCCGGACTACCTTGCATATATTATAACTAATCCTCACAATCCACTGAATACCTTGCAAACCTGGTAGGCATGTAAGACACTGCGGGGATAACAGACATGCACGTCAGGACTCGAACTTAAATGCAGTAAAAGGAAACAAACTCCTTCCATCACTCGACCAAGACAGGTCTCAGTATTTTTGAATCTTTGCTATATGAATGGCAGAGCCATCTTACTTGCCCGTCGAGGTGAGTCCAACTCAAGGGGAAGAAAACAGGTGACTCTTGAGAACATTAGGGCACATGCCATATGGGCTGTTGGCCTCTCTGCTTGGCATAGCCTCTGTAGCAGTCTTTAGCTTTCTAGGACCCGCGTGTGAATCTATGCCTTGGGACAATTCGATGCATAGGTAGCTTTGTTTTCTTTTTCTTTTCTTTTTCAAAGTAGATAGTTATTTATCATAGATTATCAAAGTTAGATTAATGTTTACTGTGTTAGGTTTATGATGATGCTTATTAAGTATTAACTTTAGCTCATGTTTGTTATTATATTTCAACAAGATTATTTTAATATTAATATCAGAAATAATTTTTAAAATATTTTTAAATAACATTATAATTCCAACCACCACACATATAAATAAAAATACTCTAAGATGATGGTCAAGTAATAAAAACTTTAAATTAAGAGGTTTGTTCTTTCTGCCATCTCATGTTCGAGTTTTTAATTGTTGATATAAAGACTTATATAATTGTTAATTTTAGAGCTCGTAGGATTAATTATAGTACATGTAAATTAGTCCAGACACCTATATTAATCTAAAAAAAATACCTTAAAGAGGTATAGGAGGTTGTGGCTTGGCAATAAAAAAAACTTTTTTCTTTACATCTGCGTTCAAATCTTTTTACCAATCCTTGTTAATTTGCAGTATCTATATATTGGATTTGCAAGATTTCTAATGAATATTAAAATAAGTTATGATATACCTAAAGTAGTTTGGATGTTCCGGATTAAAAAAACAAAAAAGAAAGCCTTGAAGAGTTATCATGATCAGTAGGGTATCCCAGCCCAGAAACAGACATGAAACATGATGCAGATTCGTGGGCAATCAATTTGTTTAATGGAGCCATCTTTAACTGGCAACCACCTGGGCAGTGGAACAGATAGCCATAGATTTGCACATGCAAAGAAAGTGCCAGGTAAGAAGGCCAGGTTATGTCTGAAAATAACCAAACAAGTACATTAAAAAAAAGAGAGGTTAGGTAACATAACAAGTATTTTTACATTATCAAGTGTCCTTAAATATTCCTTCTAAAATATTATATATGAAAGATTAAAAAAAAAAAATCAAATTCAAAGCCTGCATGTACATCAATTATGGTTACACATTATCAACATGTAATCTTCTAATTCTTCTCTAGACAAGTATGGTGAATAAAATGCTAACCAAGTCGTTTCCATTTTAAAGGAAGAAGGCTTAGGTTCCATCGGATGATGTCCCTTCACTGCCCACGAATGGAGGTCCCAAATCAACATGAATTTACGTAGAAAGATACCTATAACTCAGGGCTGGAAATTAGATTTTTTTCTTTCCTTTTTTCAGCCCCATTAGCAGTTGTTTTAAGTGCATTCTGCCTTGTGAATAAGACATGTATTTTGCAGGTTTTTGGGTTCGGTGTAGCTTATACACTTCGTAGCATAATTAAGTAAAGAAACCTGTTCCGGGAGAGACTTCTGTGTTAACCTACTCCTTTGCCGAATATTTGTCGCTGATATGTGATCCCCTCCTTACGTCCACTTACCTTCCATTGTGTCTATTCCCTCTAGTTCGAGCATGGACACCAACATTATGGTTTGCAATTTGTGGATATGTCCTCGAGCTTCGCCCATTCTGTTCCTGCCTGGTGCATGACATGGTTGTCAAATTTCTTAGCCCACCAATGAATGCAATCTAGTTAATTTGTATCCTCATCCAAAAAGGAAGAAAAAATAAAAATCTGTGCTCTTGAAGGTTTTATGGCAAGGACTCTCTTGTTGTCATGTTGTTATAAATAGGCTGCCGCACGAAAGAAACAAGTGATGCAATGAAGGAGAGTTCTATAGAGAAGGGAAATATATATCGAGGATCTTGCCGTTTGTTTGTTCGATCTCAATTCCAAGATAGGATGGTCCATAGAAGACTTAAAATGCAGGAGCTCCTATTAACATTCCAACACGCAGTTAAGTACACAAGAGGTAAATTTGTACCTCGTATTATCCATGGATTGGATGAGGCTACGCGTGGATTGCCTCTTGATGATGACTTCACCATTTCATACAAGTCTCTTTTGGATGAGAAAAGCAACACATTTTGCCTGATTTTCACCTTCGCGACGTTGAGCACTTCGTGAAAACTCAAACTTCAGGTATTTTTCTCGCCGGTGCACATTCAAGATGGACTACGACAAGTCAGGTACCTGTGTCAGTCACCCAAACACGGCAGCCTTCTCCTTCTGCGCTGAAAATGTGAGGTACAGAACTTTCAACCTTGGTCTTCAACTAGGGGGTTAGTCCCACTTTATATTTGGCTTGGAATGATTAGATTCGGATGTAAGGGTCAATTTTTAAGAGGCAGAATTTCGGAAGGTGGACAACAAGGTCTCCCTTCTATATTTGTTAGGGTGGAAATCTAGTTGCTTATATTGCATGGTACTTAGGGTGAAAATATCAGTACTGTCAATGATGTGTTATGTTTGTCAAGAGGGTATTTATCCATGGCAGAAAAACTTGTATTATGTTATGCCATTTCAGTTTAATGATCTTCTCCTAACCATTCTGTCATACGGGTATGTGTTAATCTATAATTCTGTTCTCGTGAGTAAGATCTTGAAGAGCAATTAGCAAAGATAGTGATCATGTTGTTTTCGTTGTTTTTTGTTGATTAAGGTTTAACGGAGCCAGCTCGTTCTCAAGAACCATCTTCTGGCGTGATGTTGAACTCTGCATCCTATTTTGTTCGCTTGAATTCGATTTGCAAGTTCAATTCATAGTCAGGGAAGCATCAAATTTTCTCTCAGTAGAATTCGAACACGGATGAAGTTTCGACCATCTGCCAGAGAAAAAAAAACGAATGGATCTTGTAGGATTCCCAAGAAATTCTTCGATTTCTTCCAGAAGCAGATGATTATTTGAAATATCTTGAAGGCTTTATCAGCAGGACAGCTCAGACCTTTTCTTATCCTTCTTTTGGTGTCATGCAAGGTAATTGTTATGTTTAAATTGGTTTTATTTCCCAGTTCTGTATTCCTAGCCAATATGAGATCCTGTTATTCACTATTTTGTGTTTCTGTTACATGTTATTCATAACATTTTAAGTACCACAAGAGCTTTGTAATCTGATCTGGTTATTTGAAATCAAATCTGTTCTCTGTCCTAGCTTTGAGATGTGAATTTGCAGTGAAAGCGTCAGCACTGGAAGGTAGCTAAGTTTGCTCTGGCTACAGTTATTTGTCAATGGACTAACCAGTGTACTAACTGATCATGTGCTGTCTCTTATTCTATTTTTTATTTAGTTTAGCTTGACCCATGCTCTTAAAACTACTTGTTGCAGTGTTCAATAATGGGCTCAGATCCTTGTGTTTCTTTGGATATGATTAATTCTATCTGCAGAACTTTATTAGGATTGTGATTTTGAGAAAGCTTTACTGGTGTGTGCCATTCCCAATTTATGGATGATGGTGGTAAGGCCAAGTTGGCTGGCTCTGTCCATGAAGCAAATAGTTGGGCTTAAACGAAGAGCCTTCCTCCAATTATGTTGCTTCTGAATTGGAATTAGTGGGGTAAGATTGAGAGATTTTAATCTATGAGGGTAAAAGTAGAGCATTAGTAAATCTACAAAGGGCAGAAATATAGCTCATCCAACAAAAAAATCTTCAAGATATTTTGCTAGTTCACTAATCTACCATTCAGTAATCGTCTGCTATAAGGAGCTAGCTTCCATTCGAATGAGGAAATCATGCCAAATGTTTGTAGAATGTAGCTACTAGCCTCCAATGTCACCGCCCTTTCCAGTTGCGTGATGGATTTTTTGCACCGAGTGTTAAAAATGACAAGGTAATTTGGTGAGAGGAAACATCAAAGAAATTTCAAGTTTTTGGAAGCTAGCAGTTTCGGTCCCGACGAAGTTTGAAGGGCTAAAGCATTGTTCCATCCCCAAGTCATCGCTTCATGGAGGAAGAAGCTCCTCAAGAGCGTATTCGGCTCTTGATTACCATACCATTTGTCACTCTCTTTTTACCTATCTCTAGCTCACCTTGCTTAAAGAACATCAAGTAAGCCAAAGTTAATATTCCAGCATCCAAATAGGAGAGTCCTGAACGAGGGCTCTCCTTGTTTAAAAGCCTTATTCAATTTTTCACTCTTTAAACAGCAGAGTAAAAGCCATAGCCACCTCACTAAAATGGATGATATATTGGTTATCACTAATCAGAAAAAAAGCATCATACGATATTGTAATTGGTCCCCATATTCATTGAGGTGTCAATTTCTATCCCTACTGCTCCGAAGCCAATAAGATACCCTATGATTTGAAACGAACTGACCCAGAATACATAAAGGGCTTGGTCATTGCTTTCAATAATCACTTCTGTTGGAGGATAGTAATCCCAAAATATCTACCATGTAACTGGCATGAATTTTGTTGTAGGAAATCCAAGTTGAGTTTTGAATGACAATTAGCCAGCAAATAGCATACCAGTTGAATAATTTTGTTGAAAGGAAATAAAATATTAATAACCGACAATGAGATATTGATATAAACGAATTTCAAGTGGAGGGATTTTAGGCACAATTGGGAATGCGGTGTAAACCTCCTTCCACAAAAATTTAATTTTTTTATTAAAAATTAATTTTTAGGCTAATTTTAAATTGTTTTGATGTAATAATCTAAAAAATATTTTTTTAAAAATAAGAAAATTATTTTAATACATTTAAGTATTAAAAACACTTTAAAAAACAATTATAACTATATTTTTAAATAAATAATTAGAGTTTATTTGATACTACAGCGAACGAGAGCACATAAATCATATTTGCATAAGCAATGCCAATGAACGGTGTTGGCTCAAATTCACTAGCATACATGATAAGTTGAGCAACCTCCAAGGTGTTTCCATTTTGTTTAATTGAGTAACTAATATGGATTACAGTTTACGCCTTATTTAGTTGTCATGGTGGCTGGATGATCACAGCATGGTGCTGGTCTGAATGTTGATTGGGGAGAATCTGCCAGGAAAGTTCCTCCCCCATCAAGGACAGAACAATCCAGCGTAAATCTGAATTCAAAGTAAATAGATATCTCCACAATGTTGCTTTATAAAAGGTGCTTTGCTGGTTATGTGTTCATGCATACAAAGAGTGTAACGAAGCTTGAGTGAGCAAGTTAAGAGCAATAAAAAACAAAGGCAGAGATGACAATTGAGATTGAGGAAGCAAGCAGCCATGAGGCACTTCCCCTCCTCTCACTGAATCATCTATCATTGTTGTGCAGATCAGTGTGGGCTTCAGCAAGGTTTTATGAGCATGTTTTGGGCTTTGTTCACATCAAACGCCCCTCTTCTTTCAATTTCAACGGAGCTTGGTTAGTTTATTTACTCACTCTACATTTTTAGGCATTAAATATACCTACACAACTTCGTTTAAAAAGAACTGACTGGCTTGTCTGATTCGATGCAGGTTGTACAATTATGGCATTGGCATACATTTGATTGAGAACCCATCAATTGATGAGTTTGACACCATCGTCGAACCGCGTCCGATTAATCCCAAGGATAATCATATGTCCTTCCAAGTAAGATTTGTGAATTCAAAACTTTAGAACACAACTTGTGCAATCATAATGGTGGTGGTACTAATGATGGTGTTTTGTTTTCAATAGTGTACTGATGTTGGCCTTGTTAAGAGGAAGCTGCAAGAAATGGGAATGAGGTATGTGACAGCAGTGGTGGAAGAAGATGGGATCAAGGTGGATCAGGTGTTCTTCCATGACCCAGATGGGTACATGGTTGAAATCTGCAACTGTGACAACATCCCAATCCTTCCTCTGTCATCCTGCCCATTCAAGCCAAGAATGGGAAGTTTCAAGAAAGCAACACCAAGTAACTGTGGATTCATGGAGAACGTGATGATGGAGAGCTTGAGCATGGATATGATGAACATCTCATTTTGAGTTGCAAAAGGAGGGATCACTGATCACAAGTTCAACTGGTTTTTGTCTGTTCAAAAATATTATTCTTCTGTTGCAAATGTATTTTATTGTAGGTCCTGAATGTTGAAGGGTCTAGTGTCCTGGGTGATGATGAGTGAGTATTTTGGTTATTTGGTACTTAATGTGTAATAATTAAACTGTGAGATTGAGCAAGATGTAATCTGTCTGTAAAAAAACTGAGCCAAGATGTGGCTTTTGCATTTGGAAGTGCATATATATGTTGTAATCAAAAGTTTTTTCAATGAAAATTCCTGCAATCTGTTCTGTATTGAATTCTGTTTGTAGAGCTAGACAGTGCTCCTATATTAAATTAATATTTTTTTAGTCGTTTTTGAATGATTTTAAACTGTTAATATTGAAAATATATATATATATAAAAAATCCATTAAAGTTTGCACGTAATACCATCCCACTCCAGATCACCCCAGTCCAATGTTCACCGTCAAAGCCTAGGAAATCCATTGAAGTTCTTCCTTGACTTCATCACATCCCTAAACTTTTAATTTTTAGGCTACTGAAAATCTAGAACCACCTAACGAACGACGGAATCTACAGAACCTATTAGGTACAAGATTTTGATAGGAGATGTCGTTGCCTTATGAACGGCTAGGTTTCAAAGAAAAACAAAAACTACTTAAAGAGATGGACCCCATGTTGCATATCAAACTGGTGGGCAAGAATAAACACAGAGGCACCATCATCCTCAAAAAATACCCCACTGCCTGTGAAGTTTGTGGCCAGAGAGACTGAAACAAAGTTCGACAAAACATAAACTAGGAAAAAAGAGAAAACCCTCCATTTCTTTAGGTCTGCACTTATTAAAACCACATGTATCATCTCTTGTTAGAATCTCCCCAGGCCCCTCTTTATCCCCAGTTTATGTCCCTCTCTTTCTATAACAACCAACTACTAAAACATTAACGTTTCACAGACAACATAAAAATCAAATATTCCATCATTTTGCACGTAGATTTAGTGAAGCTGTGTCTTGTTGCGATGTTTGATATCTTTATTAAAGGAAACTGTACTTGAATCCTTTTTCTTGTTGCTTGATTTTGGAGAAATGAGAGTGAGAGAATTATGCGTACCCTTTGCGACGCCTGTGAGAGTGCTGGTGCTATTGTGTTCTGTGCTGCTGATGAGGCTGCACTTTGCCTTGCCTGCGATGAGAAGGTATACATGCTTGGCTTGCTTTTTAACTCTTCTTTATTGTGATTGCAATGGTTTTAATCTTGATATTGAAACATGACTTTATCTTTCTAGACTCGTAGGAGGTTTTGGGGGTGTTCTATTTGTTGGGTCAATTGATTATTTTTTGTCTTGCTTTTGATATGGAGAGCTTCAATTTCACTTAAGACCATTAGAAGAAGTGTGAAAAGGTAATATTTCAAGAAGTGTCATTTATGCCTTGTGATTGTAAGTGCCTACAGATAGGAATTTTTTGATCCTGACACTGTTGTTACTAAGTTAGCTAAGAAAGTGTATAAAGCTTCCCCTAGAGTTGAAATTTGAAATTAACAGTGTTACTTCCCCAACTCATAAAGAGGGTTTTGGAATTTGACATTGGTCACGATTGTTGGTGAACATCTACTATTGAAGCTTTAATCTGTAATTGGATTGGCAGGTTCATATGTGCAACAAACTTGCCAGCAGGCATGTGCGAGTGGGTCTGGCAAATCCCAGTGACGTTCCACGCTGTGACATATGTGAAAATGCACCTGGTAAGCATTTTCTTTTTCATTTATTCTCCTCTTCTTGTAGGCTGAATCACTCACTAATTTGGTATTTTGGAGAGGTTTTGAACTTTGTGCTTATCTTCTCTGCTTCCAAACATGCATACATGCAGCTTTCTTTTATTGTGAGACAGATGGAAGTTCCCTTTGCTTGCAATGTGATATGAATGTCCATGTTGGAGGTAAAAGGACACATGGGAGATATCTTTTGTTGAGACAAAGAGTTGAGGTTTGTTGTTGGTACCTGTGGAAATTCCAACAATTCTCTGCCTGCTATGTGAAATTCCTCTAAAATTTGAACTTTTATGGTTGCTCAATAGTTTCCAGGGGATAAACCTCAGCCTGATGACCTACATTCGCAACCTATGCATCCAAGGGAGACAAGGAAAGGACAGAATCAGCCACCAAAGGCAACAGCAGAAGAGAAGCGACAGAATCGCCAGGTTTCTCCAGCTCCAATGTCACTCTCTAATTCTGATGGACATGACAAAGTGGATAAAAAGATGATTGATTTGAATATGAAGCCTCAACGAACTGATCACGAACAAGCTTCTAATAATCAGGTTAATGTATTTTCTCATCCTTGTGCCTGAATTTCATCCTGTACTCTAGATGATGTATTAGAGATAAGAGCACATTTTCCATCGAATGGAATGGTTGTTAAGTATTGCTCACGAAATTATCACAATCAGCTTCATAGCATTCCACCTTGTTTAGTTGCGCTAATTAACCTGACAATTTTTGGCTTAAGAATATGACGTTACCTAATAATGTGTTCTATTGTCCAAGACTTCCATCTGAGCTTTCTTATCCTCTTTACAGGAACCGTGACTTATTATGTTAATGGAGTGATCGCAAAGCTGAAAGCACGGTTCCTATGCCCTCAGAGAGCTGGACAGGAGCAGGGGTTCTTCTATGCTTCTCTTACGTAGTAGTTAGCATGTCATGTGTGAATATTTCATGTTCTTCTCCCCTGTTTTTCTTTCCACATGGATGATGTGCTTCTAAGGCTTGGGGAATGTGTTTTCACCAATAATGTAGTTTAGTTGTTTAGACTAGCAGTGGACAGTATCCACATCTTCAATTGCAAAGAAAAGGTATAGAATCAAGTGCAATTGGTTGCTTTGTGGTTGTGCTCGAGATATTTTTCTTCCCAGGCATCCCTTATTTCTGAGTGTCTGATATTCGCAGAAGTGGCATTGTAAGAAATTTCTTTGAAGTCTAGAGAATTCGGTATACTATTTCAGATTACTGCAAGAGCAAGTTTCCAGCTGTTCTGTCTTGATTTCGGATGGCGACACGTTGTTTTTGAAAGCAGACTTCTGATCCATATCACAACGCTTCCAACGCAGGTCGATGGAATCGTTACATTTGCATGCATGGGCCATGGATCTAAGCTCGCTGGATTTAAAGACCCAGTAGCATTTCCCATTTTTCTGTGAACGCAACTCGGACACCTCCTGTCTTCTGTGTATCTGTTGAAGAACAATAATCAGTTTATTAATCATGGTTTTAATGAAAAGAATTCATTAATCATGGAAAAACCATGTTCTTTATACAACCCATTTAATATTAAAAAAGCTACCGCTAACATAATTAAAGTAAGTCTAAAGTTAATAAAGCAAGTTTAGTGTTAATAGCCTGATTATAAAACCCATCCTATTATGGATCAACCTAACCTAAGACTTTAATTAATATAGGGTAAAAACTTGGGGTAAAAACCCATTAGCATTTAATTATTTTTTTTTATCAAAACAATGATGTTACGTTTTTTAAAACAAAAATTAATTTAATCCAAGTTAATTTTATCAACTCAAAATCTTGTTTCAAATCGATCTTTAAGCTTGTATTATAATTATGATTAATAACAAACAAGTCAATCAGATTATTTGCTATTCCACTCAAATTATATTTGATTTTAAATTCATTTGCATATTAATCTGATCAAGCTTGAATTAATAAATCAAATATTAATGATATAATTAATCTAGATAAAATTTAATTAGTTCGCTTTAAGCATTTTTGTTTTAATTATTTTTGTTTATAATAATATTATTTCAATTCTTTTATTCAAAAAGATTGTTTCATTTTTTTAACAATATTATTTTAGGTTTAATTTAGGATGGTTTAGCCCATTAATTAATTTATTTTGATTTATTAAATTTATAAATTGATGAATATAATTACAATAAATAAAGCAAAATATATGCTTTTTAAAATATTTTTTATTTAAAAATATATTAAAATAATATAAATTTTTTATTTTTTTAAATTTATTTTTAATAAAGTATTTTAAAACATATAAAAAAAGTTTAATTTAAAACTAAAAAAATCTATATTATTAGAAACCAAGGGCAAACACCATCGGTCTCGATCAACATCAACCATAATAAACCAAGCCTTAAATATTCACCATGTTTCAAAGAAACAACACCAACAACAGGAAGCAATGACGACGATGAAGCTAGTGTTTATTTCTTTGCTGCTCTTGTCAACAGCACCGTATGCCTCTCTCGCTCTTAGAACGCAGCTTCACAGCTTGTCTGAAAGCAGCAACAGCAAGAATTACTTGACCACTCAAGAACTCTGGTTCAATCAGACCCTTGATCACTTTTCTCCATTCGTATTTCCTCTCTCTCTTGTTTTCTTTTGATTTTGGTGTTTCGGCTGAAATAGAAACTGGGCTTCTTGTTTATTGTTAAAAAGCTCCTTTCTTTGTTGAATATTTCAAGTTTGATCGTTGTTGCCATATTTCCATAATCTAAGTTTACTTAAGAAAATGTGATAATTGGGTTCTTATAATTGATGAATGTGTAAACTAATTATTAGTCTAGTCATGCTAATTCGTGATTAAATGTTGAAGTGATGTTAGCGTGTGATTGATGATCTTGTTCAATTAAAGTTGAAGTTTTGGATAAAATTCTGTGTGGTTTTGAAGACTATGAAATGGGTTTTGAAGGATTGGCATTGAGTGTTAGGTTTGGTTTGGTATTTGCAGGACCATCATAAGTTTCCGCAAAGATACTACGAGTTTCTTGACTACTTCAGGATTCCTGATGGTCCCATATTTTTGGAAATTTGTGGGGAGTCTTCTTGTAACGGGATAGTCAATGACTACATCAGTGTAAGTTTATACTAGTTCTTAAGTAGCATTAAAGGATGTTTTGGTTGTTAGTGCTTGATTGTGTTCATAGGCAATTTTTAAAGTTCATTGCAAAATAAATGAAGAAAAAATTATGGGTGTTTGTTGATGTTGTCACCATGATAAGATTTGGTTTGAAAACTCATCTTGTAGTGTTCTTGGTATACTAAGTCATAAAAACTTAAACTAGAGTTACCTTGTATAGGTTTTGGCAAAGAAGTTTGGAGCAGCTGTGGTTTCACTTGAGCATCGTTACTATGGAAGAAGTTTTCCTTTTAAATCAACAACAACAGAGAATTTGAGATTTCTTTCATCTAAACAGGCGCTATTCGACTTGGCTGTTTTCCGCCAGTATTATCAGGCAAGTTGTCGAGCAATGTCCTCAACATTTTTTTCACATCAAATTTTAGTTATTGGTGAATGAAACCTGTATTGAGTTTAACCGTTTGAGATGCCTCATTTTCCTTTGATAGCAGTCAATCCAATGCCAAGAAAAAGTACACAGTCATAGTTGTGGAATTTATCTAGTCCTTGTTTTCCTTTCACTGTGATCAAAATGTAATATGCAATGCTGCATTCTGTTCTAGATATTGATAGCCTTGAGTTATCTTTCTAATTCATTTATTAACAAGACACAATAGCAAGCATTCAGACAAACCCGCATGTAAAAAAAGTATAAATATGCATGTGTCTTGATACATGTATATGGTATTGTCATGTCTATATGAAGTTGTTTGGAAGTATGTCGAAGAAAAAGCCTGAAATGTAGAGAAATAATGCTATTTCTTTCTGATGGAAATTTCCTTGTATATAACAGGGAAACACTTTCCTGTATTTGTAGGTTAAATCTGTCCCAGTAGTTGTCATAATGGCTCTTCATATGTGTTGAAGTTTGGAGCTGGTATTATTATTTTCTGATTCTTTGAGGTGCACAGTGATAGTACTTTTCATATGCAGGAATCATTAAACCTGAAGCTCAATAGAACAAGTGTTGAAAATCCTTGGTTTGTTTTTGGTGGTTCATATGCTGGAGCACTCAGTGCATGGTTTCGTCTTAAGTTTCCACATTTAACATGCGGGAGTCTTGCAAGTTCTGCAGTTGTTCTTGCTATTTACAACTTCACTGAATTTGATCAGCAGGTAAACACAATGTTGATTGTAATCCTGTAAACATGTCCTAAACCATGCTTGTGCTTTTAGTTTGATTCTCTGCAGTGTGTGGATTTTTGGATGGGGAACTTAAATTTTTAACAAAACCTTCTTTTACTAAATGATGTGGAATCTTTTATAAGGAAAGTTTTCAAATCTTGGGATGTGAATCTTATCAAATTTATGGATGCAATGATAATTATAAAATGTATTAACTAATGAATCACCAATCATGCACTGCCATATCTTTTAGGAAAACAATCTTGGTAATAAATTAAGTATCTCAAGCATTATCGGTTGAGTTTTAATTCTTTCTGTTTGGATATGTTTCCTCATTGTGAGAATTTTGTCCTGGTGAGATCTTTGATAAAAGACCTTTCTTGTCCCTGTCAATTTTATTTAGATTGGTGAGTCAGCTGGTGCTGAATGTAAAGCTACACTGCAAGAAACTACTCAACTTGTCGAAGAAAGGCTTGCGTCAAATAAACAAGCAGTGAAGACATTGTTTGATGCAGCTGAGGTTTATTGTATCTATCCATATAATAATTCATTATGTGAAAATCTGGAACAATGAGATGAACTACATAATTTATGAGGCCTTGTTTACATTTATCATTTTGAATGTTCACATTTTACCTGTATTTGCAGCTGGAGATTGATGGTGACTTCCTGTATTTTCTGGCTGATGCAGCTGTTATAGCAGTGTGTGTGATTTCCTTTTTAGTTTTTCTGACTAATACTAATTTCCATATTAATAACATCTAGTTTGTGCCAATCCCAGTTAGCTTGGATTGGGGCTTGGTGGTAGTTGTTTTTTCTTTTTATAATGACATCTGCATTGTACTTTCTCAGTTTCAATACGGGAATCCGGATATAGTATGCTCCACTCTTGTTAAAGCAAAGAACAATGGAGATGATTTGGTGGTAAGATCCAGTTGTTTTCTTGAAATCTATCTTCACATATACATGTATGGAGCCATTATTTTAATTGAAATAAAGAAAATACCATTTTAGGATTGGTACTCTCAATAGTCAAAGCCTGTTACTTCTTGCCTGTTCACTGATGACCTGTCTAGTTTTCAGCCATAGCTTTGTTGGATATTTGCTTTTTAAGGTACATAGAAGTTGAGAACTTTATCAATCTTGGTACCTGGAACTGACAAGACTAAACTTTGAAATGATGATTGCATTTCGTTGTTCAGAAATTCTTTTGATATTATAGGTCCTACTCAGTAACTAAATGGCAAATTAAACCATGCAGTTTGAATAATATAATTGACCATGCTATGGCGATGGTGAGACTGATTGGTTTTAAGTCCAGCAGATTGCTCATCACAATTCTTTGTCTATGGAGTTTTAACTATTTGCCATTGATAATTTCCAATCAGTTCTACCCAGACACCAAGTATCTCCCTTCATGTAGATTCCAATAACATAACAAAAATTTTGGACCATTCTTGTGGGAACGACGATGTTACCCCCGCTGAAAATGTTTTCGAGACTCCCTGTCCATTGGCTGCTGTGGTAAAGGGGTGTGGTGACATTAGACATATCTTGTTATTGTTATGGGGATTGCTTGACTCTAACATCAGGTTATGACAAATTACTGTTGCTAGAAACGTAAAATTTATCCTATTGACCAAGTAACAGGAATTCCTCTAACATGCTGGCAAAATGTGAGTGATATTCAGTGTGATAATAATTTATTTCCTTGTTTTCTTAGAATGGATAATAATTTAATTCTAATCATGATGATGTTGAGACCAAATGGTTTAATATGTTTCTGATGGAAGTTTTATATTGACAAAAAATAATGCAGGAGGCATATGCAAAATATGTTAAAGAGTATTATCTTGGAACTTTTGGCTCCAGCGTGCAGACATATAATCAGAAGTATTTGAAAGACACTTCTCTTAATAAACATACTGGTGATCGATTGTGGTGGTTCCAAGTTTGCACTGAAGTAGCATATTTTCAAGTGGCACCCTCAAATGATAGTATTCGCTCTTCAAAAATCGACGCAAGGCATGCTTTAATTTATCTTCCTTACACTAATATGTTGTTTCAAGTGTCTTAAGACTCTCCATATGCTTCTTGTGTTGAGTTTTTAATGCTTTTTTCCTGTTTGACCTCACTCTACATGATTTTTGGCCGTATATGTTGCAGATACCATTTGGACCTTTGCAAGAACGTCTTTGGAGAGGGTATCTATCCTGAAGTTGATGTAACGAATATATATTATGGAGGCACCAATATTTCAGGTCCAGAATTCACTGTTATTTTTATTCTTAGAAGCTTAATTTGGATAGAAAATGTATTAATATAGGCATATTTCTATCCATAATTATTTCAAATTTGAAATAAAGATTAAAATGTCTAATTTTCTTTTTCGATATTTTCTTATACTGAATCTCTGAACATGGATTATTCATCTCTCAGAGATGCAGTGCTTGTTTTCACACAAATGCTAATCCTTAAGCAAAGGTCACTGGATAGTATGCTAAGTAGACACTACAGGTCATTGATGGGGTTGATTGTCAAGAAAATTGTTGGTGACTGTGTTCATAAACTTTGTATCTTGCAGGTTCGAAAATTGTTTTTGCAAATGGATCTCAAGATCCCTGGCGCCATGCGTCGAAACAGACCTCATCCCCAGATAGTGAGTTTCCAACTGCTTGTTTGAGAATTTGATCTTGGAAAATGGGGGAAAGAGCAATTGCTTTGGTGGGAAATCATTTTTTTCTGAGTGGAACTTTTAGAAATGTCAAAAACTCCTTGAAATAATTTTTAATCAGTTCTTGAGCCATCTGCTAGCACTTGATAAATTTCTGATTGGCAATCAGCATCATCCTTCTGCTTGAACCTGATTGTATTTGGATTTCCACCCTTGAGATCCAAAATTTGGTGTGATTGTTGTTTTTCTTTTTCATTCATCTTTTCTGGTCTGGAGTGTCTGGATGTCTGGTATTACTGCTCCTTTGGTTTTTAGATTAGTCATTCATACTCAAATCGCTTAGTAACCCTTGTAATGCATAACCACCAGTTAATGTTACATGTCAAATCATCTGGGGAATTTATTTATTTGAATGCCTTTTCTTGCTCACTGAAATGCTTCTTTTAAACTTTTCAGTGCCTTCCTTTTTAATCTCTTGTCACAACTGTGGTCATTGTACTGATATAAGAGGATGTCCACAGACTCCTTTGAGCCTTGAAGGTACGTGTTAGTTTGCACTTGCTATTATCCCAGGCAATTTGGAATTTCTGATAGCTGTTAAAAGCCATCGATATGGACCATAAAAAAATTTAGACAGCTGTTAATAAACTGTACATCCGATAACTTTCCTTCAAATTATGCTGGAATACATATCCTTGGCTCTTGTCCTATTCGCTGCCAATCGCTTTCTGGTTCAACTTTCCGACACGTTCATTTTATGTAACAGGTAATGCTCGGAACTGCAGCTCCCCTGAAGCAGTTGAAAAGGTTAGGCATCAGATCATAGAAAAGATGGACTTGTGGCTCTCTGAGTGTCGTGCTGCTAGTTGGAGCTCCATGTGATGCTAGTTACAGCACAAACACATGTTTTATTTTTACTTTTCCAAGTTTTTTTCTTCTTTTTTTTCCATATCATTGCGATCGCAAGTAAAAGTTGTGACAAATAGATTACTGCAAATAAAATTTCAGTAAGTAAATACTGAAATGTTTGTGTATAGAATATTGAAAACTTATGTTCAGTCACTGACCATTAATTTCTCCCAGGTGAAGTATCTCTGAAACCGACAAGTGAATTACAACGTTGGATGTTTTGTGCCTACAAAATCATGCATGGCTGGGAGTCGAAAAGAGTTCGAATTTTTCGCAGAACTTTTTTAATTCAATGAACTGCTTACGAGCTCATTGTTAGCGGGTTTGCAATCAACCAGTTAACTAACGAGATTACCGAATCCAAAAACGATTCATGCATTTTTATACCTTTCATTCTCCCCATGAAAAAAATATTAAAAAAAAATGAACGGGCTTTACATGACGAAGGAAGGTTAAAGTAGCTCTGCTAGAAACTTTGATTGAGTTTAATTAATATTCCAGAAAAAAAAAAAACATTGTTGACTAAGGTTTTATGAATAAAAACATAAGAATAAATTATATTTCTCGAAGTGAAAAAAACATAAATCAAAGAGACAAATGAATGAATTTTTATATTTTTAAAATATGAAACATTAATTGTACATTACTTTGACCTGCAGAAATTATCTGCACATGTTTTAAAAATATTTTTTAAAAAAATTATTTTTTATTTTTTATTTTACTTTAAATTAATATATTTTTAAATTATTCTGATATAAGAATATTAAAAATAATTTTCAAAAATAAAAAATATTATTTTAATATATTTTAAAATAAAAAATAAAATAATCACAACAACACATCCACCTGTATGAATATTCTTGACAAATCGTAAACTGGCAGACACAAATACACCTGCCTGACTTGTTGCTAGATTAGACGCGAATCAATTCAACACGACGGAAGAGAAGACAGCAAGAAGAAGCAATGGAAATGATGAAACTGGCTTTGATGTCCACGTTTCTCTTTTTCCTGCTTTTCTCAACAACATCTCATGCCTATCTCGCACCTCGTACGTTGCTTTACAGCTTCTCTAAAAGCAGCACCAACAACAACCGCTCCTTGACCACTAAAGAACTCTGGTTTAACCAGACGCTTGATCACTACTCTCCATTTGTATCTTTCTCTCCCCATCTCTTGCTTTCTTTTAATTTTGATGTTTTTCTTGAAATCAAAATATGGGTTTCCTGTTTAGAATTTAAAGCTTTTTTCTCCTTAAAAATGGCTTATTTTAAAGTTTGTTTCTTAAATAAATCTTTGAAGTTTACTTAAGAAATTGGGTTCTTGTAATTTGTATAATATGTATATGCTAATTTATTGGTTGGTGATGTTGAAGTGCAGTTGAATGGTTCATTTAGTGTGGAATTCTAAGAATTAGTTGAAAATTGAAATGATGTTAACATGTGATTGAGTGATTCTCTCAAAGCTTAGATTTTGAATAAAATTCAGTGGTTTTAAAGAAATGTGAAATTGGTTTTGAAGGATTGGCATTGAGTGTAAGGTTTGGTTTGGTTTGGTTTTTTGCAGGATCACCATAAGTTTCAACAACGGTATTATGAGTTTCTTGACTACTTCAGAGTGCCTGATGGACCCATCTTTTTGAAAATTTGTGGGGAATCTTCATGCGATGGGATAGCCAATGATTATATCGGCGTAAGTCTATGGTAGTTTTTGAGTGGTATTAAGGGTCTTCTGGTTGTTAGTACTAGAGTCAATTTTTAATAAAGTGCATTGCCTATTGAATGGGGAGCAAATTACGGTTTTTGTCGACGTCTTATCACTGTAAGAGTGCATTGATGATTTACAACCCGGCAGTGTACTAGGTGTGCTCGATTGATGATAAATTAAATTAGACCTTGTTGTTTTATATAGGTTTTGGCAAAGAAGTTTGGAGCAGCTGTGGTCTCACTTGAGCATCGTTACTATGGAAAAAGTTCACCCTTCAAATCAACAGCAACAGAGAATTTGAGATATCTTTCATCTAAACAGGCACTCTTTGACTTGGCTGTTTTTCGTCAGTATTATCAGGCAAGTTGTTGTGCAATTTCCTGAAATTTTTCTTTTTCACATCAAGATTATTTGAAGGTAGAGGCGTTATGTATTGAATCTGACCATGTGCTATATGTCACTGTCTTTCAAATATAATCTATCCAATCCAATGAAGAAGTTTAGAATTGTGGTTTTGGAATTATTCTAGCCCTGCTTTTTCATTTTGCTCAATCAAAATGTAAATTTCAATTCTCCATTTTTTTCCTAGACCTTGATTGGCTTCAGCTATCTTTCTACTTCGTTGTGTAACAATATACAAGAATGTGCTTGAAGATAGGAATGAATCCAGAATGTGGCCTTTGTTGTGTGTGTGTGTGTGTTGGGGGGTGGGGGGTGGGGGGGTTTGCAGCAAGCCCACCACTGACCCCCATTAAATTTGTTTGAAATATAAGTATGCATGTGCAGGGATACTTGAATTTAGAATGGTTGTGCAAAAGCATGCCTAAGAAGCCGCCTGAGATGTAGAGAGACATTATTATTTATTTGGGATGTTAATTAATTCCCATATGCGTAACAGGGAAACTTAGCCTTGTTTGCGGGTTTAAATTTGTCCCAGAAGGTGTCATAATGGCCAAGTTGATGTTAATAATTTCCTATTCTTTTGAGGAGCATTGTGATAGTTCTGTTCTTTTTGCACCCAACTCTTTGTTTTTTGTATGCTTTCTAATGCAGGAATCCCTAAACCTGAAGCTCAATAGAACAGGCATTGAAAATCCTTGGTTTGTTTTTGGTGTTTCATACTCTGGAGCTCTTAGTGCCTGGTTTCGTCTTAAGTTTCCACATTTAACATGTGGGAGTCTCGCAAGTTCTGCAGTTGTTCTTGCTGTATACAACTACACTGAATTTGATCAGCAGGTAAACAGTTATACATCCTGTAACCATGTCCTGATGCATGTTTGTGTGTTTATTTTGATTGTCTTCCATACATTGATTTTTAATACTTTGTTTTTTGGATATGCTTCTTCCACATCATGAAATTTTTGTCATGATGAAAGACCTTTCTATCCCTTGCCATTTTATTTAGATTGGTGAGTCTGCCGGGGCTGAATGTAAAGCTGCACTACAAGAAACTACTCAACTTGTAGAAGAAAGGCTTGCATCTAATAAAAAAGCAGTGAAGACCTTGTTTGATGCAGCTGAGGTTTGTTTTATCAATCCTTTAATAATCCACACAAAATAATGAGATGAAATTCACACTTCATGAGACTTTCTTTACACTGATCATCTATGTTCACGTTTTACATGTATTTACAGCTTGAGATTGATGGTGACTTCCTGTATTTTCTGGCAGATGCAGCTGCTATAGCGGTGTGTGTGATTTTCTTTTTATTTTTGTTGCCTAGTATCACGTCTTCATGTTAATGATATTCACTGCCCTACCTTTTCAGTTTCAATACGGAAATCCGGATAAACTATGTTCCCCTCTTGTTCAAGCAAAGAAGGATGGAGAAGATCTGGTGGTGAGCTACAGTTTATTTTCATCTATCTCCGTTGTCAAAGCCTGTTACTCCTTGCTTATTTACTAATGATCCATCTAATTCTTGATCCTGGCTTTCTTGGATGTTGCCTTTTCCCTTTTTTATGTGGATGTCATCATGTCAAGAGCTTTATCAATTACGGTGTTGGCAAGTTCAAACTATGAGATGTGATTGTTGCATTTTGTTGTTTAGAAATTCTTTTGATAACGTTGATTGTACATGGCATCCTATTCAGTGACTAAATGATGAATTAAGCTATCCAGTTTGAGCAGTAGTTGGCCATGCTGCAGCTTTGGCGAGTCTGATGGATTCCAAGTTCAGTAGATTGATCATCATGCTTCATCATATATGCTGTATAAAAAGGTTACCCTTGATAATTTCCAATCAGTTCTACCTGGACATCAAGTATTTCCCATCATGTAGATTCCAATGCCTGAAATAGAATTGTTGGGTTAACAATCCCCTAGGAAGTTCATCTGCTAAAAATGTTTTCAAGACTGCCCTTGTGCATTGGCTACAGTGGTAAAGGGGTGTGGTGGCTTTAGGATTGGTTAATATATGTGATTATTCATTTCCTTTTTATAATGATTCTACCTTTTTTGTTCAACATAATGTATTGGTTATGATTAAATTTATTGGCGAGTCATGAGGCCATCTCTCCATGGTCCCTGGTTGTTTAATATGCTTTTAATGAAACTTCAAAATGCAAACACAGGAGGCATATGCAAAATATGTTAAAGAGTTTTACGTTGGAAGTTTTGGTGTCAGCATTCAAACATATGATCAAAGGCGTTTGAAAGACACTACTCTTAATGAGAATACTGGTGATCGGTTGTGGTGGTTCCAAGTATGTACAGAAGTAGCATATTTTCAAGTGGCACCCGCAAATGATAGTATTCGCTCCTCACAAGTTGACACTAGGTATGTTTTTATTTGTATGCGTTAATATGATTAGACTCTCTGTTCACTTGTTATGTTGTTCAGTTTATGATGCTCCTTTTGTGCACAATCTCACTGCAGAATTGTTGGTCATGTATTTTGCAGATATCATTTAGATCTTTGTAATAAGGTCTTTGGAGAAGGCATCTATCCTGAGGTTGACGCAACTAATATATATTATGGAGGCACAAATATCGCAGGTCTGGGCATTGACCTCTCTTTCCTTGAATATTTTTAGTTCTTATCTCTGCACGAGGATCATTTCTCTGGGAGATGGAGGTGCTTGTTTTGCACTTGATCTCTGAGCAGACCCAGAAGCAAAGCCACGTGTACTAAATAAATAAGCAAGTTCTGAAGATATAGGTGTTTGATTTCTGAAATGATTACTTCCATTCAGGGATGGATTTAGCCCCCCAACACACTCACACACACACACACACAGAAGCAAGAAAAGAAACACACTGAAACAAAAAACCTTAAATGCACTCCTGAAAAAACTTGCCTATTAAATTGTTTTTTCATAGCTTTTGTATCTTGCAGGTTCAAAGATCGTTTTTACAAATGGGTCTCAAGATCCCTGGCGCCATGCATCAAAGCAGATTTCATCTCCAGATAGTAAGCTTCTAACTACTTAATCTCTTTTGTGTGGTTTATTTTTCATCATCTTTCCAAGTCTGGTACGAGTATTGTATTACTGCGACTAGGCATATGTTCATAAATGGCTTAATGACTCAACATGCAGAACTACCATGCAAACATTACATGTAATATATTTTGGGAAATATATTCATAATCATACGCTTACTTGTTCACTGAAATGCTTCTTTATACATTCCAGTGCCCTCCTTTGTGATGTCTTGTCATAATTGTGGTCATGGAACTGATATGCGAGGATGTCCACAGTCTCCCTTCAACATTGAAGGTATGTTCTAGTCTGTGCTGCCTATTATCATATAAGATTATGGCACTGTATATTAATCTAGTTTCATTGTCATCTCAAGCAATTCAGATGTATTAGAAGACCTTAACAAAATTTGGACTGCTGTTCAACAATAAAATGTATATCTGATAGCATTTTTAATAGCATTCATTCAAATTATGCTGGAAATGATATCCTTGTTCCTTGTACTGTTTGCTGGGAATCGCTTGCTGCTTATCAACTGACATTGTTATTTTCAATTACAGGAAATGCTCGGAATTGTGGTTCCCCTGATGCAGTTGAAAAAGTAAGGCATCAGATCATAGAAAAGATGGACTTGTGGCTCTCTGAGTGCCATGCTAGCGGTAGGAATTCCATGTGATGCTATCTATAGCAGAGACGCATATACTTATAACACGGCTGTTTAACTAACCTTTATCTCATGTATTACCTTCTTAACAGATGTTTAGTTCCTCATCTATGAAATGTATTGCCCGCATGATTGTAATCTTGTCTTCCCTGGAACCCAAGTGCGTAGCAAATGGCAGTCATGATCAAACTTGTTCTATTTATTCTCCAAATGTTACTTTCTCCTTGAACGCGATAGCCAACTATAATGAAGAGCAGGAGGAATTACAACTGTTAACATCTTCGACCTCTCATGTCAATCTTTTGTACTGTCGCTCTGTTTCTGATTTCTAGCTTTTCCTGCAGTTTTGCTGCTCTGGTTAGAGCTAATTGAAACCGTTTTTTTTAAATATATTAAATAATATTTTTTTAAAATTTATTTTTTATACCAATACATTAAAATATATATAAAAAAATTTGATGGAAAACAAATCCAAGCATCCCCTTTCTCACTGGCCTTGTGCTGTCTTTTGGTTCTCCTTGGTTTGTGTCTCGCTGCTATTTTTGGCTAATCCTCCCAGTTTCTTATGTTGCTTCGGTTGTCTCTGACCCTCAAGAGTGCGTTTCTGCTGATGTAGCCTTTTTACACTGTTGCTGCAGAGTTTTGTTGGTTCTGGATTGTTGTCTGGGTAGTTAGATAGCGCATTTAGCATTACAATAATGATTAAGTATTTTTAAAAATATATTAAAATAATATTTTTTTATTTTAAAAAATTTATTTTTAACCACAAATTAAAATGAATAAAAACATAAAAAAATATTTTTAAATACAAAATAAATAAATAAATTTTTAGCAGGTAATATTCTTACAACAATGCCAATCACACTCTTAAGTCTAGGCCCAGGTGCTGATTTGTTGGCTTTGGCAACTGAAGGGCGTTTTCTCCGCCAGGTCTTTTTTCTCTTGTTGGTTCTGATCTCTCCTCTCCTACCTGGCCGGCGCATTTTGCCTCTCGGAGGATTTTTTCGATAATACTGTCTCTTGGCTTATGAAAAAAAACAGAAGATTCTTCAATCTTTCACTACTCCCTAGATTGAAACCAAAATTAGGCAAGTATGATGTAAAACTGGTAAAACACAACAGTGTTGAAGTTGTAAATTGAAAGGAAAGAAAAAGAAGGCAAGAGGACCAGTAATGGCTAATGCTTTCTTGGACAGCAGTGACTTCTGTTCAAAACTCATTGCTCCTTTATAATACGTTTCTTTGCCCAACATTTGTCAACATGATGTGTTCTTTGGATGCCACTCTTAAAAATCTCTTGAAGCCCCCGTGTGTTTACTTCCCTCTGGAGGAATATGGAGTTCATTGAATCCCATCGAGCCTTTATTTTTAAGTTCTTAGTAAGTTTTAGGTCTCTAAGTTGATTTGCCTTTTCACGTTTCGTTAGCCCTGCTGTTGGCGTGGATAACTCAATTGGCATGTTATAATTCCCGTCTTCTGAATCTGCAAGGCTTAGGTTTGAGACTCTTGTAAACCAAAAAAACATTCTATCGGCAGAAAACTCTGCAGCAACAGCATAAAAAGGCTGAGATCCAGATTTATTGGTTTTGGATCCAGTTTTTTTACAAAACTGAATCTTGTGTGCCTAATGTTCACCTTTACCATACCTAAGCTTAATAATCCAGATTTAAAAGCTATTAGATTAAGAGATCAGAACCCTCAGTCTAGCAATCCATCGGGCATTTAGACTCCACATTACAAAGATTAAATTTTGTTTTTAAGCATATAATGCCTCAACGAATTCTCCTTATCATGAATTACAAGTCACTTGAAGTACGAGTTATGAACAAAAAAGGCTCCTCCAAGGATAAGATAGAGAAGGGGTTTATCATCACCGTGTCTACTTTAGAATTGGTTCCAACAATTTAATAGGAATAGTTTTTGACATACATTCCTTTCTTCGCTTCATCAGACTCTCCTTCGCCTTTGTATTTGCCAAGCTGAGCAATAGAGTTGGCCTTTGCTCTAACAAGCAGAGCATCTTGAGCTGCCTTCACATTCTCCGGTCTGCCTCCCCATGTCTTGAGGCAAGTGTTTTGAAGAGCTCTTGCATATGAGAATGATACATGCCATGGGTTGGGAGCTTGGTTCATTGCATTCAAGTTCAAGGTAGCCTCCACTTCAGATTGCCCACCGGACAAAAACTGACAACAACAACAATTCAACAATTTAGCAACTAAATCAGTGGCTAGTGTGTGTATGAATGTTTATGTCTGTGCATGTTTGAGATGGTTTTCAGTCACATACCATGATTCCAGGAACAGCTGGTGGGACTCTTCGTTGGAGAAGCTTGAGAGTGTATTCAGCAACCTGCTCTGGTGTGGCCTTGTCCTTGCACTCTGCACCAGGAGTGACCATGCTGGGTTTGAGGAGGATACCTTCGAACATGACATTGTTCTCGGCAAGGTAGAAGAACACCTCAGCCCAAACTTTCTGAGCCACTTCGAAATTTCTGTCAATCCCATGTTCACCATCAAGCAGAATCTCAGGCTCCACAATTGGGACCAACCCATTGTCCTGTGAAAAAAAAGGACCAACTTAATCGCATAAACACGACCAAAAAACCAGATGATGTTCATGTCAATAATATATCTGAGATTGTTATTACCTGAGAAATGGCAGCATAGCGAGCTAGCCCCCAGGCAGCTTCCTTCACAGCAAGCGCGGATGGACCATTGGGAATGCTCACCACAGTGCGCCTGTTATATCATATTGAAATATTCTAATTTAGCAGTGATTGTAGTTAAAGCAATCATGATGTTACAGAAATGAAAGAGTTCAACAGGACTTGATAGATGAAACCAGGATGCATACCATTTGGCAAAACGAGCACCTTGTTGGTAGTAAGCAGCAGATCGAGAGGCAAGGCCATCAAGACCTTGGCACCATGACTCGTCGTTAGAGCCAGCTAAAGGAACCAAACCCTGTAGTTTCCAGCTCTCAATTGTTACCGAAATCATAATTTTTTACTCTCTAGACATAAACGATTGGAAAGGAGTGGATCTCACCTTGTCAACCTTGATACCAGGAACAATATTTTGATCAACAAGCACATCAACTATTTTCCTGCCATCAGTGGTTGATTGGTAGAGAGTCTCCTCAAAGAGAATAGCACCTGAAATGCACTCGCCAAGACCAGGAACAGTAACAAGCAGTGTCCTATATGCCTGGCCATTAGCCTCAGTGTTCTCAAGACCGATTGAGGCCAGACGCTTTCCGCAAGTGGCATTAGATTCATCCATGGCCAATATTCCACGGCCAGGAGATGCAACAGTTTTCTGCACATAATTCCACAATCTCATATTCATGTAAAGGCCCATTTCCTGAATTCTGATTTATTGTTTTTGACAAAAGCTGAATGAAATCTAAAGCCTAGTTTTCCTGTCAGGACTGAAGATATGACTCGTCTCTAGTTACATTCATAAATGAAATTTTATAAGCTTATAAATCTGTTAACTAGAAAACCTAAAGAAAACTTCTAAAGAGTTGTGCAGTGTGCTTTCCTCTCAGCTTTTAAATATGTAAGTTTAATGGAAGCGGCAAGACTGTAATCGATGGTGTGTCAACACATACCGCAGTCTTGACAAGCTCATCAACATATGAGCCAGCACGAACTGAGAGTGCAGAGGGTGCAACTGAGTGGCATCTAACCAAAGAGACTGAAGGTTGGCGAATGCTCTGACCCTTGACCCATTCTGACTTGTCTAGAACTGGGGAAATCTTGAGGAGAGAAGCGGAGGCCATTTTCTATCAAAGTTGTAAGAACGAAGTTCTAATGTACTCTCCTCCTCTCTTTCCCTGAAGCTCCCCAGTGCTCTCTTTAACACAAACAACTTGGTCTACTTCATAATATTTATAGTTCTACTCCGGTATCCCATTTGAAGTTGTAATGCAATGGCCAGTCAGTGGCTGCCAAGTCGGATGATAATAGTTTCATTAGTCTAGATGTTTATGTGGCTGATATGGGACGTCTTCGTTCTTGTGATACGGCATCGGTCTGCAAAATCAACGGTTGTCTTCTCAAATTTGTAAAAGCAGAATAATTTGAATCCCTAATAAGCCATACTGAAAATTAGGATCTTTCGAGGATTGATTGATGACTTCAAGGTTGCTGAAGTATGAAACGATGGCTTCTACTTTTGGCCATTCTGCAAGCCAGCGAGTCTCCTAGTCCTAAAAGGCAAGATTTACAGTACATGGCTTTTAACGCTACAAATTGTGTTGAGATCATTCACTGTGGCAAAAATACTGGAAAAATATGAGATGCCGCAGCACGTATTGATACAAAAACTTTATAGCAAGGGTGGTTATGAGTTCCTAAGCCTTACAGGTTAATCATAATCCTGCAATCTGCACACAAATATTTACGCCAATAGACAAAATCATTTACAGATCGGTTATAACCATGCGTGCAAATGCCAAGTTGCAGATACTCGCAAGATGGACCACTGAAGCCATGAAAACTGCTGCTACGAGTCAAATCTCTACCATCTAATCAGTCCATGAGAAAACAAATGACTGGTTTAGATTCTTCCCAGAAAAGCAAATGTATCGCCACTCCTTTGAGTCCACAAAGCACAGAGCAAATCACATAACAAGACATGGCAGGAGCTTGTCAAGAGACCAACAATGGTCCATAAAGATCCTCGTGATCAGGACTACAAAAAACGAAATTAGACCACCCTCGACCACCAATTGCAGGAGCACCTTACAGCTAGAGTGAACAAGTCGACAAAAACTCTTACATCGATAAAAAAATCTAAGCCCCCAACACGAATTTTCCACAGACATGATTAAGGGAGAAAGATTCCTCATATTCCACCACGATTCTATAACAAAATGCAGAGAAAGAACACGAAATGTAATACTTGTCCATATGATGGATACACCTCCATTTACATTGATAGCAAAACAACAGAACAGTCATACACACCTTCTCTTCCTATTTTGGGAGGCTCATTGAAAAAAGCTAATATTCACTATAAGCATCATTGCTATGGTTAGAAAGACGATCTGGCTTAAAGCAAAAATGCACAATTGATGACCCACTCATCAATAACACCCATTCCAACAAAATTGCGGCCTTGTATTGGGAGCTTTTACTATAGAATCTGGCACTACTTCAAGTAAGTAGATGAAACCCAAAGAAACACGTAAGTTATCAATGATGTAATCACTTCAAAACTCCTTGGTCCTTTAACCAATGGCAACGGTGGAATCACAGATACCATCAAGAAGGTTCCCAACAGCCATGCGAAAATAAAAGATCCAACCCTGCACCACAGCAGTGAATGATCCATGACATAGTTACTTTTTGAGGAATTCAGATTTGAACAGTAGAGAAGATCAACAATGAATTAAAGAAAAGAGAATAAGGGTACTTTGGTGTTCTGAAACTATTGAGCAGAATTCTAGACAAACTCATGATAGAAAAATCATTAGAAATGAAATTTGTTTTAATTAGTACAGCAGCTTTGGCATCAATGAAAAAGATGGGTTTGTTTCGAAAATTTCCCTAGAATGAGAATGGTAAAAAAAAACTACCTTGAAAAAAAAAAAAAAAAAGACAAGCATCCAGCAGATGAGTGAGCGCAGATTTAACGGGGAGAAGAAAAGAAATGAAAGACATTGTCTACGTACCCGTAAAGAAAAGCCCACAATTTGCTTTTCAGCCGCTCATGTAAAAAATATATAGTAGCGATCAAGGAAATGGCTACCTGAAGCGTTGGACCTTCTTCAGTTGGAAAGAGAAAAGTCAGAGCACCCAGTGCTAAAAATGCAATTGCCGATTTAATAATAACATTTGTTGATGGAGTCTGGAACCTGTTTATGACAAACTGCATAAAACGAGACTGCTTCATTTCCCTAGCTTTTTTCTTTAAGTCAATTTTTGGGTTCTTCCTATCGTAAAACTTCTGCATGATTATTTTGTCATGAGCTGATTCAATCGCATCCACACTTGGTTTGTGCCCACCATATTGATTAATAAGGAATTTCCTTGCAGCTTGAATTTCATCTTCAGAAGCCTCCCTGCTTATTCCAAGTCGTCTGTATGGATCCCTTACATGGATTCTTGGGAAAACAACTGAACTTGCAGAGATGGTTGTAAACAAAGATTTAGGGAGTGAATGGTGCTAAATTCTTACAATTTCTAATGAACCACATCAATTAACTTAGGGCACAGAAATCAAACAGACTAGTAACTAAAACAGAAAAGGAGTGGAAACTTCAACAAGCCTATATTGACCCACAACATAAGCATGAGCACGAACTAACTAGCATCTATGAATGAATAGTACATCCATTTCTTACTTTCTGGAAGTGCAAGCAAGCATAATATCTCAAACAGTCATTTTGTTTTCATACACTTTCTAGCATTTGGAATAAGATAAGTTAACAATGTGAAAGAACACTCCAGGCATGGTTATTCACGACTCAAATAAGCCGTGCAATGCAAGACTTTGGCTCCACTTAGCTAAAACCAAACTGTTCATCACAGGTGCAAACTCATATTGTCTCCAGACATCCAGAATGTTCTGAAGTTTTTCCCTGTAAGTATTCTTCGTGCCTGTTTCCAGGCATGACATGATTTCATAAGTACGGACTAAGCAAATGCCTCCACCAGTTGTTGTGTTAAGCAAATTGTGATTTTCTAACTCATTCTAACAAAATTGCTGAACATAAAATCAGCTAAGATATCACTCTATTCTGTCGGAAAGACAAACATCGAGCTTTTCACCAAATCCATTTTCTCTTTACGACATAAGTTAGGATGACCATCATAAATGTTAACATGACCCATCTTCAGACAAGAAGGTTCTCCAGTTAACAAGCACTCAACATGAAAACCCTTTGATCTAACAACCAGCAGTTAAATTTAAGTCCAAAAGCCAATGTACAGATTATAAAAGTTAAAACGATCAAGAAAGAAAATATTACCTGGTCGATCATTGGTCATATCACCACCATAGGAAGCATTCATCGCACATTTAACCAAGTAAGTTTCCTTTACATTACATCTCTGTACAGAACCAGCCAAATAACTTCTGCGCAATTTCAACAAGCAGGAAAAAAAACACAAGTATCAGAGTGCACAAAATCTTCTGAATGAAGTATAATGCTTGATAATAACCCATAGATACCTTTTGGGACCAAGCAATTTAACATTGTCTATAGGTTCCTCAGCATTCAGAAACGCTGAATCTCGTCTAGACGGAATCCTTGGGCCATGTAATGGTATCCGTAGACAGCATGGATTACCGGTGAGTCCAGACACAAACATCTTTACACTGCCACGCCAAGCTCACAATAAAGGAACCACCATATCAAATATGACACCACCAGTCACCACTCACCAAAGTCATCTTTCTTATCTCATTTTTTGTTTCTGGGTCACCAATTTGAATCAAGATAAAGCACTTCTAGTGATTTTTTTATAACAAAGACCCACAATTATCCCCTATAAAAATCAAACTATCTTACGACTACACATAATTTAATTCTTTATTAAAAAAAAAGAAGATAAAAACCCATTTCCATTTCTACATTTTTGGGTATAAATAAAAAAAAAATAGCATTACAGTAACTAAGACTAGGAAAAAGCAAAACAAAGAAAGGAGAAAAGGCTTTAATTGCAGTTATGCTCTCAATCTTTGCTTGGAAAAGCAAAATCCTTGACTTTGAAAGATTGAGGTTAAGGTTAAGGTTAAGTTACCTGAATTCAGGATTGAGAGGAGTGAAAAATTTAATCTTGTATCGTCTGAGCTGCCGATTCAACGGATACGGAGGGAAGCGAGAAGAAGATAGGTCCTAAAACCCTGCTCAATTGGAGTGTGTTAAAAAGAAGTTAATAATTAGCGTGCGATAACGATTCTGTGAATAGCCTTTTAAGCATCTTCTCGCTTGTAAAGTTTTTAATTCAACGATGTCGTTTCCGTATTGCTTAAGTAAGATATTGGAAAAGTTAAAAATTCCGTTGCCGGGACTTGAACCCGGGTCGCTCGGGTGAGAGCCGAGTATCCTAACCAACTAGACTACAACGGATTTGTTGGTGATCTATAAATATATTATTGTATAAACTTTTTCTCTGGTGGCCCAGCTCAGAACGCAGTACAATTACAGGTCCTTTCCAGAGTTTTCCACTCGAAGCGGTTGTGGTCTTGTGGCCCATATCGTTCCGGCCGAAGCTGCTTCATACGAGGTTCACCATCTGGCTTATGCTAGTGCAACTGCATTCGAAACGAAAGGCACAAGAGATAGATTTGCTTCGTGAAGCGAAGGATTATTTTTACATTTTAAAAGTGTTTAAAAAATTATTTTTATTTTAAATTATTTTAATACACTAATATTAAAAATAATTTTTAAAATATAACCAAAATCACAATCCCAAATATACTCCACCGTTACCCTTCTAAGGACAGTTCCAGTTTCCAGACATGAGGGTGTTCGAAATTAGGAACTTCAGGGTTCAGACAGCAGCTTTCTTTTTTACGATGACGACTTTTTCATGCTTTTCACCATTTGTCACCCCCCTACTCTCTGAATATTCGAATAAAATCTGTTGTTGCCTATGCCCATCCAAAGAATTCTCATTGTTCAGTTTTGTAATTCTGTTCTTTCTCGTTGTAACAAAACAATTTCCCTGAAATTATTTTCCTCCATTTTCTTTGCTATTCCATGTGTTGATTGACACATTGAAGGAGCCCCGGCACCTTGAACGAACTTCGCGTTGCCTCCAGGTGATACAAGATCAACTTCTGTTTGAGCCTTAGCTTCCAAGTTTGTGAAATCCTTCCTGCGGTTCAACCTTGTTGGAGTTGAATTGCTTGATTTCAAATTACTCTTGACAGACACAAAACCAACTTCTTGTGCTGGATTTTGCATCTGTTTACGAGGCACTTCAAAATTCAAGCTTGGTTTCTCAACATCTTTGGTTGGAATAATAGCATGGCTCGGAAATGATTCATCTTCCATGCCATGCTACCCTTTTCCATGCAAACTATCAAGAATAGATGAGCCCTCTTTCACTCCATCCCTGTGATGTGAAAAATGAATTAGAGAATCTCTGGAAAAAACAAACTTTTTCTCCCCTAAGACCTACCAAAGCAACCTCACGCTTAAAAGAAAGGTGTTAGCCATGAAACCTGCAGAGACACGAAACAGCATTATTACAGTTTAATTAACTAGTTTAAGGTTTCTTCGCTTCATTAATTTTATTCCGAAAGAAGATCACAGTGAAAACAATAAAATCTCCTTCCTCTTCGATGCCAGCACGCCCATCTCTCCAACACTCAGAGTCACTTTTTTTTTTTTTGGTAAGTGCACTCAGAGTCACTTTCTTCAAGGAAAGAGCCTCCAAAACCTTCAAAAGTATCCAAAACAAAAGACTCGTACTGTTAACAAGGAAACAAGTTTCGTATATCAGGTGGCTCTGCAAGAAACCGTAAAGAACACAATTTTCACACTGTTTATGACTTCGTAACATACCCAGTTCAGATTTCTACAAAAGAATGAAATCAGTGGACATTTTCACTAGAGAAAATCCATATGTACCAAAAAGGTGTAGCGAGAGAGAAGATTTATGAATCTCTCACGTGCATTGATCGGGGTTCATTTTCTGATTTTACAGTCTAAAGGGGCTGTTTGGCGTCTGACTTTTCTTAAAAATGAAGATTGGACATTTGCCGGAAATATGTTAAGCCGAAGCCTAATCTATTCGGACAAGCCCCAGCTCAATACATCATCGTTTGAGCCTTCCGTCAAGCCCATTTCTAAAGTTTTTTAGATATATTAAAAAAAAAAAAAAGGAGTTTCCAGGTTATTTTTTAAAATACCACATCATAAAAATATTTTTTTCCTTTTTATTTTACTTTATATCTAGGCTATTAGACGCATAATTATTATATATAGCTTTTCTAGAGCTTAGTTTAAATTAAGTTTCAATTTAAATTAAAAAATGCATTCACCTAATAAAATCTAATTGATCAATTTCTTATAACTCGGATGATTTAACATAAAAATGATTTGTACAGGTTGCCCTCGTGATGCACATCTTGGCCGTGTTTTTTTTTATTTTCTAAAATAAATATTTTTGATATATTACTAAAAAAACAAATTTAAAATCAACCATTTTATAAAAAACAAACCATACCTCACATGGGCGCTCATATGATTGCTTTCCCTACAATAGAATTAATACGGAGCCATGCTTTTCAATATGCTTATGTGGGATGCCCATTAGGACCATAGTTTATGAGGAACATACTTTTGTCATCTTCCACCACGCCCTCTGCCCAGCACATACCATTTCCTGTCTTCTTTCTCGTACCACATTTGCAAGCTAGTACACCCCTACAAATAGAAAGTGAAATTTATAAAAAGGACCACGCCAGCATCTTGTCTGCCCAATTGCACCGTTCTCTGTTCATTCTTATTTTTTATTTATTCATTTATTACATTAATTTTAATTTCACCGCTGTTAAAATTAATAATTATATAAATTTTTAATAAATTTAAAATTTATAAGACTTAAACTAATAATTTTTAAAAAATAAATTTAAAACCTAAGCATTTTTCAAGTTATTCTTTATTAATTTTTAGATTTATTGATTGCTATCATTTTGTAACACCTAACTAATTAAACTAAGTATTTAATTTGATTTATTTATTTATTTTAGTTTTATATCCCTTTGATTCTTCCTAACAAAGAAAAGAAAGAGATTGAAGTTATGTTTTTCTAAATTGTGATAACTATTTATTTTTTCAAGATAAATCTAATAAAAAATGTTATGTCTATGTATAAATAAATTCTTACTAATATGAATTTGGTATTGTAAGTCAGTATTTTTAAAAAAATATATGTTTCACTTATAACTATTAAATTTATTTGTTTTTAAATTTTTTTAATATTAATATATTAAAACATAATGTGAGGCTAAGAAAAAGCCAAACTGATTAAGGCATAAAATTTGCAAAAAAAAAAAAAAAACCCTGATAAATTGATAATACTAAATTTATGGTTTTCACATCCATCAGCAAAAAGGAGACCTCGAAAAACGCTCACAAAAGTGTGTTGAATCCAATCTAATCCAAGCTCCAGCTGTTCACTTTAGGCCACTTTGATTACCAAAAACAAAACATATTTACCTGGAGACTTTTAGGCTTGTCGTGAGCATATGTTAATAGTGACAATCGTCTCAGTTTATGATAAAATATTACCACTACAGCCCTACAGGGCAGACTTGTAGGCTCAATTTTAATCGCTTAAAGAAATTAATACACCAAATATACCAGGAGGTGGGGGGAGCCAAGGAATAACTGGCACAGCTTACCAGCTTTCTGTGTTATTTTCAATCTTGCAATCTCTCTGGCTTTGCAAAAACCTGAGTTACATGGAAACCAAGTACAAACACAAAGTCATGTGATGAGGAAAAGCTGTGGAGCAGCAACACTCTATCACTTTTCATGCCATGTAAGGTTAACATTATGCAATTTTCAACCTCTCATGACTTTCCTGACAAGTCGAAACAGACAAGAAGAAATAACACAGGACTAAAGGCCACTGCTAGGTCTAATGGGTGTGATTAGAAGAGACAGTGTAGATATAGTCACGTTCTGGCAGATTCCTCTGCCATTCCCTCTCCTCTAGGTTTTCAGCCCCTTATCTTTCTTCCATCTCTGCTGAGGTTTCAGCCTTTCAGCTAGAGGGACGGAAAAGCTTTGCTTGTTTACTCCTCATTCTCTCTTGGCAAAACTTGTGCGAAACATCTACTCCACAATGGCGTTGCAGCTACTGTTGTTGATGGTATTGTTTGTAAATGCAAATTCTTTGTCGATGCCAGAAACGCTCAATGGGTTATTGGTGCCTGGAGAGGATTACTCAAAATGGTTAAAACACATGGGTTCTTTCAAGCATTCTCTCTTTCAGAAAGCAAAGAACAAGTTCAAGCCTTGTTTAACCATAGAGGTAAGCAAGAAACCAAGGTCTGGAGCATTTCCTACAGTGCAAAAGGCCATCAATTCATTACCAGTTATTAATAACTGCAGAGTTGTCATCAAAATTGATGCCGGGACTTACAGGTAACATACAAGACCAAGAATTCGATCTTCTCTTCATTGCTGACAGGGTTTTAGTAGACCACGAGTTGTAGCTAAAATGCTCTATCTCTTTATGTTTAATTACAATGCAGAGAGAAGGTTGAGATTCCAGCTACCATGGCGTACATTACCCTGCAAGGTGCTGGTGCCGACAGGACCATCATTGAGTGGGATGACACAGCCGACCGAATGGAGAATGGACGGCCTTTGGGTACCTTTGGTTCTGCAACATTTGCTGTCAATTCCCCCTACTTCATTGCAAAAGACATCACCTTCAAGGTCTGTTATACAGCTTGAATTGATTGCAATTATCTTCTGTTTGGCATGTGGTTCTTTTGTTAACAACTGTTTGTCTTCCCACTAACCCAATTTCTAGTAAGAGCTACTGCAGTGAATCTCATACATTGATCCATGTACTGGATTATTTAACCTGGATCAAAGCTTGACTAAGCTAGACTCTTGCTAGTAAAAGTTTTACTGCTTCATGACAGAACAAGGCACCTTTGCCACCATCAGGCGCTCTAGGAAAGCAAGCAGTGGCGCTGCGAATATCAGCAGACACAGCAGCCTTCATAAGTTGCAAGTTCATTGGAGCACAAGACACCCTGTATGATCACATTGGGAGGCACTACTTCAAGAAATGCTACATTGAAGGTTCCGTGGATTTCATATTCGGAAATGGGCTCTCTCTCTATGAGGATTGCCATTTGCATGCTGTAACAAATAGCTTTGGAGCCTTGACTGCGCAGAAGAGGCAGAGCTTCCTTGAGGAAACAGGCTTCTCCTTTGTCAGCTGCAAGGTCACCGGGTCAGGTGCCCTCTTCTTGGGCAGAGCATGGGGCAATTTCTCCAGGGTGGTCTTTGCTTACACTTTCATGGACAAGATCATCACCCCTAGAGGATGGTATGACTGGGGGGACAAGAGCAGACAGATGTACGCGCTTCTCCCCAACACTAAGATCAACTATGATTAGGCATAACCAACACTCATAGTTAATCAATCTTTAATCATCAACTAACCAATTAATTAAAAGCAGTGATTTATCCTATTTGAGTTGATTTTCGCCATATTGCTAGACCATAATATGCTCCACGCTTGAATGACTTATTTGCTCTGCAAATGTCTCGCAGGACTGTGTTTTTTGGCCAGTACAAGTGCTCAGGACCAGGAGCTGATTTTGGAAGAAGAGTCGCGTGGTCCAGGGAGCTAACAGATCAACAGGCCAAGCCATTCATCTCAATTGGCTTCATCGACGGCCATGAATGGCTTCTTAATTCATAACTATCGTTCAGTGTACTCATCAGGCCAACAATAAAATAAAACTATAAAAAAATTTGTAAAAGATCTCTATAAGCTGTTATTGCTGGAAATTTGAAAAGGCTTTCATTTGTTGCTCCTGAAAAGTGAACTTCATGGTTTCAATTCTTCGAAAGTTCAGTTGGAAAACAATTACAAACATCAGAGACTGAGGGGGGAAAGATTAAAGTAAAGATGAGGAAACTAGTCCAGCTTGAATACATGCAACCTGAATTATTGAATGCGGAGCTTGCAGTTCTTTTTAAGAAAACTGAAGTTACCCCCCCCCCCCAAGTAGCAATACTAATCTACTATATTGTACAGATCATATGTACAATTTTCAAATTTAACTTCCCTCGGGATGATGCTTCCACCAAAAACAGTATATGCAGCTTTCTGTTCAGTAGACTGTACGGTGTGCAGTTGCACCAGGCAACGCCACAGCATCCAGCCTAGGTCAAACAAAAATAGAGCCGAAATAAGGAAAACAAAGAAGATGTTATCAAAAGCAATAAAGAGCCTTTGTACAAAATATTGAAGCTGAGATTTCAAGAATTACATTGAGCATTGCTATGCAGCAAGAACTCATAAATAAGCAGTGACAATGGAGTAATTAAGACTAATTCAACAAAAAAACTTGCAAAAAACAATGTCCAAATAATGATTGAGGACAGGATTTTGCATGAGTCAGCCCAGTTGGCTCTCATGCAAAAGCTAATCTTACAGCGAAATGACAACAGACAAATTTCCAGCATAAAAGCACACATTATATTGCCAAAGAAAAGGATTTGTAGGCAAACCATACCAGAGAAGATAAACATCATGACTGGAAGAGAGTTACAGTTGCAAAATAATCATTCTTCATCACCTGGTAACATCAGCATAGTCAGAATTGCACCAGATACCCAAAACCGATTTCAAAAGGTAAAAAAAAAAAAAAACCTTTGGCAAGTGCACAAAATTGATCGTGAATTTATCCAAAACCATACCAGAGAAGATAAACATCATGACTGGAAGAGAGTTACAGTTGCAATATAATCATTCTTCATCACCTGGTAACATCAGCATAGTCAGAATTGCACCAATACCAAAATCCAATTTCAAAAGGGAAAAAAAAAACCTTTGGCAAGTGCACAAAATTGATCAAGAATTTATCTAAAAGCTCACCTCAAAGGCAATGTTCTGATAACCATATACAAAAGTGGATCCAAAAGGATTATTTGTGGAACCCTGTGTTTGAATAGCTGCACGACCACAGTCCCCAAGGATCTCCTAGAATATTGACTTGCTCTTTAGTGACAACCATGATTTGCTCATGAAGGTCAAATAAAAAAAATCATGTCTGATGCTAAGACTGAAATTTACACTAAGGGCATGTACAAGTAATGAATCTAACTACATGCAGATACAAACAGGTACCACCATATCTATATGAAGCTGGTTTCATTTATGAACACAGTTAGAGTGCCATTAGATTTTCTAATGTAAATTAGAGAAGAAAAAAGAAGAAGAATGGTTTTAAAAACTTACCTTCACCTGGTCCCATTTTGTGCTTGGGGTAATACTCTGTTTGGAGTTATCTACTTCATCAAAGCCCCACACACGAGCAACAAGGAGAAAGAGATCATTAATTTTTACATTAACAACATCAACAAAAACTTTCAAAATCAGAAAAGAACTTACAGTCAGAACCTTGGATGACAAAATTGCACTTTATGTACGAATTAAAATCTGCATGACCAGGATAGTTTGTGTGCAAAACAAACTTCTTGATTCTATGAGTCTGCAAAAAATAAAAAGATTATCTCCACACTTCCAAGCACAAAGATGTTTAACAGAGTTGTGGGTAGATATCCTTTTGAACAGAGAAAGAGATAAATACCTGTCCATCAAATAAGATATCCAGACCACGAGCAAAGTAATTGTAGAAGTAATCTACACAAACGGTTTTCCTTGGGCGAGGGTCAGAAGCAGAGTGAATGACCATTTGATCAACCTGTACAGCTACCAAAATTAGCATGTGCACCAACAGTGGTGTGTTTCAGCAAATGACACAGCTAAGTAACAATGATTTGAAAAAAAAGGATAAAGGTCCTGCAGATACGGTGTCCTTTCAATTGAGAAAGGTATCCTGTGTGTGTACACTGCCATGATCCAGCCTTACATGAGTGGAATTTTCCCATCTCCATCCCAAAGTAGTTGCCATTGAGTCCAATTCAGAAGCAGTCACTCAATCAAATTCCTATTTTCTCTATTAAGTTATACGAGTCCTATTTCTCTACATTAAACTAGCATTGCTTATAAAAAAAGCCTTAAAATTGCAATTCCATGATAGTAACTCTACACCACCTCCTTTTGGTGAATCCCACATGGATGGCCTAATTCTGTCCATACATCCTGCAAATAAAGTGAGACACACACAGGATAAGTGATTTACAGCATTATAATCCCACATAAGAGGGCACGCCCTGAGAAAATAATATTGTGAAAGCCATGCATGGTATCTGTCCTAATTGTTTCCTTCAAAGCCCCTGGGGCATATACTAGCACAAGGCAGCAACAAAATGATTTTGTGCAGAGTATCAAACCCAAGCTAAACAGCATAAAACCCAAAGTTTACCTGTGTTGATGCACCAAAAGGAATATGCTGTCCTCCAATAGAGAAATATAATTCTTCCCCAAGCTGCAGAGATAAACATTGAATTAGAAAAGATACAAGAGACCAAAAATATTTAACCTCTCAAAGATTAAAAAAAAATTATGCTAATTCTCAAATCTACATGGCATAGTCCTCTAAGGTTGATTCTAATATGTTGAGAGTCGAGCACGTATGATACCCAGAAGTCATAATCAACTAACTAATTGAACAGCTTAATAAAAGAAATGGAGGGGTCAAAGAAAGAAGTCAAACCTTGACATGCACCTCTTCCATATACAGGTTACAAGGAAGTAATGGGGGGACAGAAGCCTTGTGCATTAAAGATCCAACACCCGCTTTTTTGTCTGCAGAACCATCATATATAGAGACTCGGCATGTAACTGGCGTTGTGCCATCTGGAAACTCTAGTGGCAGTTCCGCTGTCAAAAAAATGAAAATAAAAGAAACTAGTAAGGATGCTAAAAAGCTTGATAAAATAGTTACATTCGCCAATCTGAAATGCAATACATTACCTTCTCTATCATGACAGCAATCTGTATACTGGGGGGGAATCGGAAAAGCAAATGACAAACCCTGAGCAATACAAATGCAAAACAAATCTGATCACGCAAGACAAACATGCATTGCAGGGAAAAAAAATATTACAGTAATCGCATTCTCATGTACATACGGGGTAAAACAGAGTGTACACGCCTCTATCTTTGTCACAAATGCCAGGAAATGTCGGTCCAAAGAGTGCATAGACAGCAACAAAAGTAGCTAAATTTGACGGTCCCCTAGATATCAGAGCAACAATAAAAACATAATCTAACGTAAATATAAACAGAAATCATCAATAAGCCATGAGAATACCCAATAAGAGAGGTCGCGTAGCGCATTTGAAGTCGTTTCACGTCAAAAATCTCAATCAGTCGTAACCTCTAGCACAATCAAAGTTAAAACACAAAATGCATTAAAAAACAATGCAATTAACGGGTGGGGGGGGGAGTCAAAATTGAAGGAGAAAAAATGTATTACTTGTGACCACGGATCGAATCGAAGGTGAAACCCGTGATCAGGAAAGCTAACAACAATATCGAGTTTTAATGGCTCCTACACATAAAAAATAAAAATCGTAACGCAAACTATATATATATATATATATATATAATATATAAATTCTAAAAATCAATCAAGACCTCGTCGAAATGCTTCACATGGACGACGTCGTATATGTTGGGTTGTTGTTCAATCCGAGTAAACGCTTCACATATTGGCATCCCTAGCCATAAAAAAAAATCAATTCATAATTTCTCAAAAAACGCTGTCGTTTAGTTGGGGAGTTGATTACTTACCGAGAGAGAAAGGGCCGATGCCGTTACCAGGACGAAGATCGAGAACGATAGCACCCATAGCAGTGCCTTCACAGCGGCGTTGCGGTCGCTGTAGCTGCTGCTGGTGATGGTGGTGTAACATGTTTGCTAGTTTGGGTGGTTGTTCGTTTTGGTTTAGTTTTTTTTCTTTGATTTACGTGGGGTGTTCGGATCAGCTTACGCGCACCACGACTAATCCCCATAGTCCACTGAATATCCTGCAAACCTAGTAGGCATGTAAGGCACCGCGGGGTGATAGGCGTGCACGCCAAGGCTCGAACTCAAGTGCAGTATAAGAGACAAACCCCTTTTACCGCTGGGCGAAAGTCCATTAATTTCGCGAGAGGCTCTATGGTCTGTTCGTTGAATGCTTTTATACCAGGTATTTGTCCACACGCATCGTTCTGCTCTCTATTATTTTCCGACAGTTGTCATTCAATGTATGAAATGACATCATTGTGCTGTCGTTATAAGAAGAGACCCGGGTCGACCCGGCCCCGGACACACTAAAACCCAGATCATAGGTAACGAGACATCGAACCCAACCTTTAAATTATTTTTTAAAGCAAAAAATCTAATAACTTTTAAAAAAATATTATTTTAATGAGAAAACTAGATTTTTTCACCGAATCATGAGTTGACTGATGGAGCCCTCCACCAATGTTGTGCTATGCAAATTATACAACTTGTATCCAACTCGGTTTTTAAGTGAGACCGTGAAACTGAAAGGTCAACCTGCTCCTCTTCTCTGTATTCACCGTATGTTGGATTTAAACTTAATATTTAATGTTGCGTATAAAATAATAATATATTAATAGGACTATGAACAGGGTTTGCAATTGCATGTTGTATTTTAAACATTTCATGTGTTATATCTTGATGTAAGAGAAGAGAGGGGGAATTGATCTCGGTATTTTTTTTATATAAAAAATAAAATGTAAAGGATACGACAGAGCTGAACGAAATTCACACTGTAGATGAGAAATAAGTGTAATTTGAAAGCAATTATCTTCGAGCTTACCCTTGATTTCAGTGAAGAAAAGTTAGGCTGGTGGATCCCAGAAAATGAAAAGGATTCAACGAGTGAGCGTGTACTTAAAGAACTCTTGTTTAGCTTTTTAAGAATTTTAATCTGGAGGTTGATATTTGGCAGAATTTAGAATTTATTTCACTGGATGTATAGAATCTTATATGAAATGTGTGTCCATGTGATCGTCAGGGTAATTTAATCTCATTAACTCATATGAAAACCAACTCTTGTCGGATAAAAAATAAATTAATTAAGTGTTTAGTTTTTTTTAAGTAATAGTTTTTTTATATTTTTAAATTATTTTTATATATTAATATCAAAAATAATTTTTAAAATACATAAAAAAAATTATTTTAATATATTTTTAAGTAAAAAATATTTTAAACTGCTACATTAACATCAAACAGACCCTGAATCAGGTAATGAAATGGTATTTTTTTGTCCTGTTTTGTTTTTAAATGATTTTTTATTTGGAAAGTTATTAAATTAATATTTTTATAAATACTTTTAATATGATAAGGCTCTAAATATAAATATATATATATATATATGTGTGTGTGTGTATATAATGTTAAACACACGGTGTTGTTTGGTTGTGATTATCGTGATTGGACAATAATTTGGAAAGGGTTTAGCGAGATCACTGAAGGAGATATGAGAAGGATGAATTTGGATAATAATCCGTGAATTAATTGTGATCAGACAATAATTTGAAAAGGGGCGATGAATCTTGAAGCTAGTAAAAATGATGACTCTTGAATGGAATAAAAGGACATGTACCCCTTTATTTTTTTCCTGTTTTGCTGCTTTTCACTGTAAAAGTGAAATTTGAACTCGAAAGGTACATTTAAAATTAGCGTGGATGTTATTTTTTAATATTTTTTTATCTAATACATTAAAACAATATTTTTTATTTTTATACCAGCAAATCAAAACAATACAGAATTTTCTTACAGCCACCACCTCTATAGCCTCAGTGGATCGACATGATAGTCAAGGAGATACTTTCCTTCTACTGACTTTCTAAATTCGAATCTTGGAACTAACGTCCAGAATCTTTATTCAATTTCTATGAATGCACTAAGCTAATGTGAAAAGGATATTCATAAGACACCGGAGAGAGAGAAAGCTTCCTCTTCGATTCCGATTGAATTGAAGGAAATATTTTTCAAATACATTATTACATTACATGTACAATGTACTGTCCTTTAGCTCGACCGTGTAGGTCTATGCGTGTATTGTTTTATTTGTTTGCTTGTCTTATAAAAGAAATATTGTTTTTTCATTAGAGATCCATTCCGATTTAAATCATTTTACTTGAAGTATATTAAGTTAATATTTTTTTTATTTTTTAATATAAGCAAAAGTCACAGGATTGGTATAAATAGAGGCCAGATGTAATGCTGTGAGGTAAAACTTTTAAAAAGTAAAGTTTTTTTTTAATTCTTTATTTTTAAAAAACTTTACATTCAAAATTTAAAAGTTTTTGTTATTATCTAGTAAGATATAATTTTAATGAGTAATTAGTGAAATGTCCATAAAAATGGTATGTTAAGTCAACAGTATTCTGTCTTGCAATTATGGTGTTAATAAAAAAATACTAGATATCATAATATTAAACACATATTTAAAGCTTATTTAGTATTATAATAGCAGTGTTTTTATTTGAAAATATATTAAAATAATATTTTTTTAATTTTTTTTAAATTTAATTTTCATTTGAGCGTATTGAAAGGATCCAAAAATATAAAGAAATAATAAAAATTAAAAATGTTTTTTTAAAAAAAAACTCTTTTAAAATGCAATAACATACGACCACGCTTTGCCGTCAAAGCCGAACAGGGATACTGTTCCTTATCCTTACATAGTCGGCATGCGAACAGAAATATATCAATTCAGGAGAGGAAAGACACAGGGCATTATCCGTCGCTAGGATTTCAAAGAGTTATTCACTTCTCGCTTTCTTTCTTTTTTTATCTTAACGATTAAAAAAACGGGGAGATTTGACCTGTACCTCACCACCACGGTTCTCACATGCCTTGTTACTCAAATCGTGGCAATAAATACCACAACTAGAGAAGGTTTTGTTAAATATAAACTCTCAAAAAAAAGGGACCAAATTGTCAGCGAAAACGGACCACATGCGCCCTGTGCCTCGAGCAAGATAGACCAACGTTGGTTTTGTATTCTAGGGCTTGGTTTAGCAGTGGAAGGGGCTTGTCTCCTTCCACTGCACCTGGATTCGAGCCCTGGCGTGCATGTCTGTCACCTCCGCGGTACCTTACATATCTACTGGGTTTGCAGGATATTCAGTGGGCCGTGGGGATTAGTCGTGGTAAGCTGGCCCGAACATCCCACTTAAATAAAAAAAAAAAAAGATAGACCAACGTTTCACAGGGACAGCTTGCAAGACATCTCGTAATGTACTGAGATGGTGACTAAAAAAACTGTGCCCTGCCGCTCTGAATACCTCGGCACGAAAAGGACACTGCTAGATCAACAGCAGTCACTCTCACCGTCCAAGCCGAGTGATCGAGGGCTGTTTTGCAGGTAAAAATGTTAGTTTGTTCAAAATTTATTTTTAATGTAATAATATTAAAAATAATTTTTTAAAAATAAAAAAATTATTATTTTAACATTTTTTAAATAAAAATCATTTTGAAACATGATCTTTACTTGCACTTACAAGCATGTTTACTTGGCAGAGGAGACAAAAATTCTTGTGCCTTAATTTTTCAAAATTCTTATAGTTTTTTTTTTTTTTGTAGTTTCAAGTTTTTATATTTCAGCCTTGAAATTAATTTTCCTCTCATCCCTGTGTGCATATTGGTTCACTGTTCGCTGAACTAGCATGCATTACTGGCAATATATATATATATTGGTCCATCAATTATTTTCGAAATTTTTATATTTGATTCTCTCTTGTTTCGAGTTCGTACATTGTGGTCCTAAAATTTATTTTACTCACGTTTCGGTCCTGTGAGCTGGCAAAGAAGCGAGAGAGTCATCAAAAACAAGGGAGCCGTAAGAAAATTACATGAACAAGCCACATTCTAGCCATAAAAGTTAATTTTGAAGTCAATGTGTTTATTTTAAAGACAAAAGTTCGGTGCAAGCTGTGATGACTGTTAACCACACTGAAAAAGGGTATTGTGATATAGATTTTTTTTATTTTTATTTGTAGACCAATCAAAAGATATTCTATCGTTGAAGTTTAAATTGAGGTTATCAAAAGTTTATTAGGTCCATTAAGACAAGATTGTTCCTTGCAAAGTTTTTTTTTTTTAATCATCCATGTGGACCTTATTTCACTTTATGTTTAGAAATGTAATAGTAATTGTTTTTGAAAATATTTTTAATTTAAAAATATATTAATATAATATTTTTTATTTTTAAAAAATTATTTTTAATATCAGAATATTAAAATAAAATAAAATAATATTTTTAAAAAATAAAAAATAATTAATCATGCATGCATGCGCAAAACTCATGTACATTTCCAAGCCCGTCGCCATGGAAGATCCAAGAGAGTGAATTTCATTAACAACAGCCAACATGTGTTAGGACTCTTGTTGAAAAAGATATTAAAAAGGGGGGGAAATTAAAACAAGTGCTTGCACATTCACTCAAGAATGTCTTTAGCCTTGTTGCAAGGAAAAAATAATTTATTTCATTACTCTCTATCGAAGGAAAAAAAGAGTAAAAAAGAGTGATGTTCTCGTCCACACAAACAATAAATAAAAAAACCAAGAAATTCCACGATACAATAGGTTTAAAAATAGAAGGTAATTCTTTGTTTTTATAAGATTTTTTAAAAATATTAGTGAAATAATACATTTAAAAAAAAAATAACATAATTTATACTTGTGGAGATTAAAAAATATAAATTTTATAACTTATCATTATTTAGAACAATGATATTTAATAAAAAATATTAAATAAACAATGAAAATATAAAAAAATAAAAAATCAAAAGACATATTAAAACTCCAATCATGACACTATTACATCTTTAAAATACATGGAGGATTCATATTTAATGACATTAAAAAAATCAATAATAGTAATTTAAGTGGGTTTGCCATCAAATATCTTGCTAATGATTTTTTTTATTATTATTAAAGTTGCATTGACAATACTAATAATATTATAATAAAAAATTGGGTGCGTTTTCAATATTTATTTTCCCTCTTATCTCAACTTTTTTATTTATTATTTTTAATTGGAAGTCCCTATTTTAAATAGAAAAAAGTTCACGACCCTTAAAACTCCACTATCTCTCTAGTATTTTTTTTTTACTGTTAAAAAAAATCTAAAATAGAAAGCAAAAAAACTGTTTCGGTCCATGTTCTTAGCATTGAAACATAGACATGTCCAAAAAGGATGGGTCCCAGCCCAACCAAGCCCCCCTTTTCTTTCTAGGTACTCGCCCACGCTGCCTCTTCCCACGTGGTGCTCGCTCACGAGAGCCCCTCGCAGTCCAAGAGAACAATTAAAGCGCCGCGTTTGACGCTTCCCTCAATGGCCACGGAACCCTCATTTTAAATATTTGTTTTTCTTTTTTTGGAACTACAGAGCATACATGCACGGACCCGATTCACTCCTTTGAACTCGTATTCCTGTCTTAATGAATACTTGCATGTTTCACGTTGCATTGCTTTTAAATCACAGTTTTTCTTTATTACTGAATAATATTATCTTGTTTGTATTTTTTAATTCTTTAAATTAAAAAAAATGTGATATTACATGCTTCTAACCACAGCTTATTGTGATATTTTTTTAATCAGCTCGGTAATTTTTATTCCCGAATTACACGTACCAATGCTGGCATCCATTGGTATTTCAATGGATTCCTTTTACCTTTTCAAAATCCAGGTGAATTGTACACGTAAATAGAGCATGTTTTTAATAAGTTAATTATTTTTAGATAATGATAATTATAACGGGGTTTGATAACGTTGTCCAACCTGTTTTTTAAAATTCTTTTGAAGCTGTTTTTCATTTTAAAAAAATTGATGTTTTTTAATGATTTTAATATGATATTATTTAATAAATACTTTTTATTTAAAAATTAAAATACACCGTATAAAATATTTTATTTATTGTTTTATCAATTGAAAACAAAAATACATGCTTAGAACGAGAAGCAATGCAATTTTTTTTATATACTTTAAAGTGACATGGATAAAAAAAAAAGAAAAGAAAAAACACCAAACCAACAACAAGCAACAACTCCAAATATTAAAATTAACTAACTGTATCGAGGGTTTGGTCTAGTGGTGGAAGGGGCTTGTCTCCTTCCACTGCACTTTAGTTCGAGTTCTGGCATGCACGCCTGTCATCCTCGTGATATTTTACATACCTACTGGGTTTACAGGGTATTCAGCGGGTCGTGAGAATTAGTCGTAGTGCGCTCAAGCTGACCCGAACACCCTATGTAAATAAAAAAAATAATTAACTTCTATGGTTTAAAAAAATTACTAAAATTTATGATTAAATCATTGTTGCTACGTCTATAAAATACTGTCATAATAATAATTTGTGTTTTTTTTATATCATTGTTGCTACGTGTATGAAACACTGTCATAATAATAATTTGTGTTTTTTTTTTAAAAATTAACCCTTCAATGATTTTTTTATTTTTGTCAATTTCAACTGATCAATATACTCCATACCTAGTGAAATGCTTATTTGATGGGAGTTTTGATTTTTTTTTTCAGCTTATAAGTTACAGCAAAAAAAGTAGGCAGATTTTAAACCAAACCAGTGCCTAAATATGTGTATTTAAAAGAACGATAACGATTATTTTTAAAAATATTTTTTGTTTTAAAATAAATTAATATTATATACCTTTAAAATATTATTTTTAATATTAATATATTAAAATATAAAAAATATTAATTGAAAATAAAAAATAAAAAATTTACTTTCAAAACCGTAACAAACAGAATTATAGTGTTTGGTATATATTTTTCCTCTTCAAGGAGTTATAAGACTCGAGTAGAGCTCAATCCTGCTAAAAGCTTATGCATGCCATGGATTAGATCAGTTGTTTGTAGCAAATCTTTGACTATGTTCACAGTTTCTCTAGACAATGGTCAAAGTTTCTTTTATTTTATCTAAAAAGTTATTTTAAGATTTTTTTTATGTTGTCGGGTGAATTAAAAACACATATATTTTTTAATATAAATTAAAAATATAAATTTAATATTTTTAAAAATAAAAAATAATTTTAAAAACATCTCAGTTTATTTGTTTTTGTGACTGCCATGCTTTTCAAAAAAAATGAATTTTTTTATTTTTAATAATTTTAATGTGTCTATATTTATAAATAAATTATAAAACATAAAAATATATATATTTTAATATATTTTCAAAATAAAAACACTCTAAAAACCACTTCTAACACGGTACACTACCTGCGAAAACAGTCTAGACACGATACCGAACAAGACAGGCTTATAAACAGTGCTCTGAGCTGGTAGGCTATGCGATGCAGGTGAGATAAAATAATAATAATAAAAAAAAATTGGGAAAAGAAGTCATCGTCCTTTTACCCAATCCCAAGTGTCCGTCTGAGACAATTTCGTCCTCCTCTTTAATTACCCTCTCTTGACACAAAAAAAAAAAAGAAGAGGAAATGCCCTGTCACATCTTCACCCAAGTCCTAGAGAGAGACCACCACCCTCTCCCCCCTCCGCTCTCCTCTTCCCGCAACCCGCTCCGAAAATCCCAAAATCAAAACCTAGGGTTTCCATCTTTTCACGACTGACCAACACAACCATCAATCTCTCTCTCTCTCTCTCTAGATTTTCTATTGAATTGATTCTCCACATGCGCCAGCAGCAAGAAGACTACAGACCTTCTGTTCCAGATGCGACCGAAGAAGAAGCGCCGCTAGCTTTTGACAATTCGGTACCAACTTCCGATCCTATGAGCACCGATCAATGCCAAACGATTCCAGAAATGGATGATTCTCAGCTCGTTGGAGCTACAGTCTCGATGGTTACTGCTGGCGTGGACTCGTGTAGGAGAGAATCAGTACATATCGTGCCTGCTGTAGAGGTTAGTAATCATGTCAGAATTGCTGAAAACAGTACGGGCAAGCGAAAGCGCGGCCGCCCGCCTAGAACTCAAGGGAAATTAGGGCCACCACAAGCTCCTCCTGCTTCGTCTTCACAGAGGAAGAAGAGAGATGAAGAAGATGTTTGTTTTATTTGTTTTGATGGTGGCAGTCTTGTTCTTTGTGATCGCCGGTGAGCTTGCCAATTTTGATTTTTTTTTCCTGTTTGGTTTTATACAAAATTTGAACTTGAAGTTTTAGTCGAGAAAGGACAAAAAAGTTTTGTTTTGATCTAATGTGTCAGGTTTTGTTTTGATTTAGGTGATAAAAATAGAAAGTTTTCGAGGTTTGGGACTGAATGGTGGTTTAGGGTTTTTAATATTTGTGCGGGTTTGGTTCAGTGATTGGCTTGGTATTACTTGTTTTTGGTTTATACGTAGGGGTTGTCCGAAGGCATACCATCCAGCTTGTATCAAAAGGGACGAGGCATTCTTTCGATCAAAGGCTAAATGGAATTGCGGTATGTTTTAGCAAATGTAGTGAGTTTGTTCTGAATTCATGTCTCTTGTTTTTGAAAGTTTGTTCTTGTGTTAACTCACGTTGCATTAATTTATGGAATTCAATATTATCGAAGTGCAAAGTATGGGGCGGTGTGTGTGTGGGGCTAATCCCCTTTCAGTTAAGGCGGTTTTCTAAGTTTTTGATGTGGTAAGCTTGCTTGCAAGCAAGGTTCTACAATGAAATAACTCTCTCTCTTTTTTTAATTGAATCAGCTATCTTAGGTTAGTAAACTTGTCTGGTTTAACCTTTTTTTGGTAAGAAAGTAGTCCTGCCATGAAATTCATACCCTCTTCAAGTAAAGCCATCGCACCAGCCAGTTCACCTTGTAGACAGAGGAGATATAGAAAGTGTGCTGCACGCTATTTAGTGGGATGTGATTTTAGTTCTAGACGTGTACTTAATTTTGCATGTGCATGTGATGAGTGGGTTTTTATTGGCAGGAATGGTGTTTTAGTTTACAAGCAAGAATTTAGGTTTGCCTACACATGCAGAATTATTATCGTAGTTTTAATGTCTGCAGTAACGGCACTATCCAACCCAGCCTCGATGTTTGAAGCCCAAGTTGCTAAAACTGTTAGTTAATGAATGGGCATGTTGATTGGCTCATTGTAGTTGTATATAGTAAGAAATGTGTCAGTAATCATGGCCTGTCTTCCATATTTTTATCAGATTCATGTTTTTTCTAAAGTAGTCTTGGTTCATAAACGTGCCAATTGATGCCTTATTTACTTAATATCTGGCTGAATTCTTGTTTTTTCTATAGTAGAAATGGTTAATAAGTGTGTCAATCAATGCCTTATTCAACTCCATATGCAATTGGATCCTCGTGTCTCTAGATCAGTTATGGTTAATGAACGTGCCAGGCATTGTCATATACATAATATATTCACTTGTCTGTCTATAGTGGTCATGATTGCAGTCCATCTTTGACAAAATTACCATTTCTGTTTCCACTGTTAACCTAGTTCCTGCAATATTGAGCCTTATCAGTTATCTCATGCTTTTATTATGGCATATTTTCAGGGTGGCATATCTGTAGCAGTTGTCAGAAGGCTTCTCATTATATGTGCTATACGTGTCCATACTCTTTGTGCAAAGGTTGTACAAAAGATGCTGATTATTTTTGTGTAAGAGGGAATAAAGGATTTTGTGGTACATGCATGAGAACTATAATGCTGATTGAAAATATTGCAACAGCGAATCAGGAGAAGGTATTCTAATTGTTAGATACTATATCTTATTCTAGTTTAACTAGCTTTCTTGGCTCATCGTGAAAGAGCATTGATGATAAGATTATTGGACTCTTCAGTGTCTTTTGGCACCTTGCTTTCCTTTGTTTTGGGTCGATACCGTTTCCTTTGTTTTGGGTTGATACCGTTTCCTTTTTGTAGCTTTTATATTGTCTATGGCTTCAGTTGAGGTTTACATTCTGCTGCAAAGCTGTCAATGAAATCTCTTATTCACTTCTGTGCTGTTAAAGTTTGGTTGTCGATGCGTCTGGGGCAGGGAGAGACATGTGTCATTAGCTTATAGTTTTTCCTTTTCTGTTTGATTCTGTCAATTTCAGATATTTTCTCGTGTGTAATCTGTGCAGGTTCAAGTGGATTTTGATGACACAACTAGCTGGGAGTATCTCTTCAAGGTCTACTGGATTTACTTGAAAGCAAAGCTATCTTTAACAATAGACGAGCTAACTAAAGCTAAAAATCCTTGGAAAGGAGATGACCTAACCAAAGTTAAAAGTGCTTGGAAAGGAGCTGGTGTGATTGCTCCTAAGCAGGAGCCTTCAGGTGAATTTTTTCATAGCAATGATAATAATGGCTCCTTTTCAGACAGCTTCTGTGGAAACCTGGAAATGCATGCCAAGAGAAGAAAAATGGAGGACCAACGAAAATTGCACATTAAGGAGAACTCTCTAGTTATGGAAAAATCACGCATTGACCAACTTACACAGCTCCCTGACAGCACGTTGTGGGCAACAAAGGAGCTCTTGGATTTTGTTTCACACATGAAAAATGGGGATATGTCTGCTCTATCACAGTTTGATGTTCAGAGTCTTCTGCTAGAATACATAACAAGAAACGATCTTCGTGATCCTCACCAGAAAAGTCATATTTTTTGTGATTCAAGGCTTATAAAGCTCTTTGGAAAAGAACGTGTGGGTCATTTTGAAATGCTGAAGCTTCTTGAATATCACTTTCTTGTAAAAGAAAAATCTCCAGTGGATGAAACCACTTTAATGGGAGTTTCTAATGCTGGTGGCAGCCAGGTTGAGGCGGCTGGAAATAGTGACAGTCAGTTGGTGACAGTTAGCGATCGAAGGCGTAAAACACGTAAAAAAATGGATGATAGAGGACCACAGATTAATGGTAATCCAGAGGAATATGCAGCAATTGATGTTCACAATATTAGGTTGCTCTACTTAAAGCGTAGTTTGATGGAGAACTTAATGGATGATGCCGGAAAGTTTCATGAAAAGGTTGTTGGCTCATTTGTGCGAGTCAGGATTTCTGATGGTGATCAAAAACAAGATATGTATAGGCTTGTCCAAGTTGTAGGTATTATTCACATCACTAGTGCCCCAAATTATATATCACAAGTAGGAAAAAGAAACGCCTCAGTGTTTTCTTCCAACACTATATTATATGTTTAACAGATCAGCAAGTTGCTGTTGATTACTTCTGCAGGTATTGTCAAGGCTGCTGAATCATATAAAGTTGGCACAAAAACAACCGATGACATGCTTGAAATATTAAATTTAGATAAGAAAGAGGTCGTTTCAATTGTTGGGATTTCAAACCAGGACTTCTCAGAGGTGACCAAGACACCATCCTAAATACATGTTTCCTTTCCTTTGTCCAAACATTCATTTTCCTTTTTTTTAATTGTTTACAGTTTGTAGAAACTTTCTTAACCATTTCAAGTTTTTTCTTGATATGTTATGCTTGATGATGAGATTGTTATAATGAATTTTATGGATGATACAATTCTAAGTTTGACACCAGAATTTTGAATTTACATAACTAAGGATCTAATTCTTCAGTGTTATTTCAACATATTAGAAATGGTTATTTTTGGAAACATGGCACAGATGCCTGGGGGCATAACAAATTGTGGGAGGATGGTTGGTGCAGAAAAGCTTATGAAGTTGTGTTTAGGGCTGTGAACAGTAAAGTGGATTGCTGTAGGTGTGTGTGTGGAGTTTTTGATAGTCAATGCTGTAGAATTGGCTGATTATCAACACGGGGATTTTTAAGAGGTCAGTGATGATTAGTTAAAGGCTAGAATAATGAAGTTTAATTGCTGGTATTTGCGAGTAAGGTGCAAGGAAGGGTTTCTAGGAATCACATCTGGGAGGAGGAAAGACTAAGCATCTGATCTAGGGTAGAAGTTACAAATGTAATCATAAAACTTTAGGTTTCTCTAAAATCTTGATTTGAATAATGGACAGACTACTTAGACTTATCTTTGTAGTGTTCCTAATCCTATTAAAACTTAGTACTCCAAGCAAGAAAGCATAATTAAATTTTACTTAGAATAGGAAAAACCCCATCAAACTCGATTATTTTAGGACTACTAAGATAATTGTAGGACTAATAAGATACGAAATATAAAATGAAACCCAAATTTATAAATTCTCAGCTATCTTGGAAATTTGGAATACCCTGAAGATTTTAGAATACAGAAATGCTCCTAAATTCTAGAAATGAATAAAATACATAAGAACCAATCATTTTCTGGTCGTTGCATTCATTTGTTCTTCAAGCATGGACAGATATGTCAAGGCCTAGTTTCATGCTTGTGTTGCCTGGGTTATCTTGTGATCTGTGAAGAATGGTTCTTTCTGATCTTCACCTGTCATGAATACTGCATCATTTACTTTCCTCTTTTGATTTTCAATGACATGGTAAATGCCAGTTTAATCAGACAAGATATTTGTTTCGGTTGATAAAGTGTTTTTTTGGAACTGAGTTGTGGAAACCGTGGTCTGAAACAATAATTTTGTGTGCTTTTATTGTTCATATAAGTCTGAAAGTTTGATTAGAAAAGGTACCCAAACATGCTTTTTAATTTTTGGACCGGCTTTTGTTGACTTTATCACAGACACAGTTACAGCCAATTAAAGGTATCAGGTGAAGGTTTAGCAATTTGAACAAAAGGAAATGTACAAGTTTTCCTTCATTTTTGACGTGTTAACTATGTTTCCAGGGTGAATGCAAACGTTTGCGGCAGAGTATAAAATGTGGGCTTATCAAACGGTTAACGGTGGTGAGTGTTTGTGTCCTTTTCACTTCTATATCTCAGCTTAAGCATATGTGCCCCTTTGTCACAAACTACTCTATTGGTTATAGGGTGAGATACAGAAGAGAGCAATGGCGATCCAGGATGCCAAAGTTAGGGATGTAAGTATTATCCTGATAGTCGTGCGTATAAATATAACGCAGATTTCATTTTTTGTTTAGTGTCATATGGTTTTACATTGTTTTTCTTGTTACTGCAAGTGTAATTACTGATCCTGATCATCTCTTGTATATGGCTGTACTCTTTTGACCCAGCGTTTGGAAGAAGAGATATTAAGGCTTAATCATCTTCGTGACCGGGCAAGTGAAAAAGGACATGGGAAAGAATATCCTTTGCTGTATGAAACTCTGGTTCCTTTCAGGGTTCTAGTTTTTACCATGCTTGCTCATCTTATTAGCTGGTTTTCATCAACCATATTCTGTCTCAATGCTACATATGAAAATACACTTGAGCAAAATCTTTTGCTCGTATTTCATGGATGATGGGAATATTGCAACTAGGTGTGAGGGTGATGAGCACCATTAGTGGGTATGTATGTGATGCCAAGATGGACGACAAAGGACCAGTCACATTTTCCTGAAAATTCAATGGGCTTGTTCTTTACTCTTTTTTTTTTTTTGGAAAGATCATCTATCTCAACATTTCAGATGTTGCTAGTCTTGTTCATGAAGTTTGCTGCTTGGCCTGGTTGTTTGATAAGATTTTCCCTGAATACTTAGTTTGATTGTTAGAGGTTCTTAGGGAGAAATAGAATTTCTACAGTTGTTGGTGTTGCATTAATTTTAACCGAAGCCTTCCCCACTTATTGCCCCTTTTCTTTTCTACTGTCTCCCTGGTGATTGAACAGAGAACTGGATAGCATATTCAACACTAGCAACTTAAGAGTGTTGTAGAAGGTTTCAATTGATTGCCAGTGCACCATTTTCTGCATATTTCATATATATAATAGAAATTAATTAAGCATTGCTGTTCCTTGACCATGTTGCACGCTTAGAGAATGCGTGGAGAAATTAGAGCTTCTCAAGTCACCTGAAGAACGTCAGCGCAGGCTGCTTGAGATTCCCGATGTACATGCTGATCCAAATATGAATCCAAGTTATGATTCTGAAGAAGATTCTGGAGAATCACACAAAAAGAAACAAGGTTCCTAGCTATGATTTTGAACAATTTGTGATCAGTAGTTATGCTTGAAGTGGTCTGTAGAAAGTTTAGTTGGTGATAACTTTACTGGCATATATGCAGGTGACCATGCAAGACCAAGAAATTCCAGCGCTGCTAGAAATGGGGCAGTACTCAACTCTTCAATGGGAGGAGGGGATGTCTTGAGTGATAGAGGAAACATGGGACAGAATTTAGCTACTGCTTCTGAGCAGGGTAGAGATACGTGCACAACATCTTATGTGGATAGAGATGGTACTAATGTGGTTCATGTGAGAGTGAGCGAGTCAATGCAGACCCAGGGAGGAGAACGAGTGCCAAATAGTCAGAATGCGCCAAAGAACTGGGTAGCTTCTACCGGTTCAATGACTGATGATTGGAAAAGTCAATCAATTGTACAGTGTGGATCGTATTCCAGGGTTGTATCACCGAATTTACCACCACCACTTTCTATAGGAAGAGAGCAATTGGTTGATGATAAGGAGATGGACAAACTGTGGCACTATCAGGATCCAACTGGAAAAACTCAAGGGCCATTTGCTATGGCCTATCTGCGTAAATGGAGTACAAGTGGGCTTTTCCCTCGAGGTTTGAGAGTGTGGAAGATAAATGAGAAGCCTGATGACTCTATTCCTTTGACGGATGCATTGTTTGGGCGATTCCATAAAGGGCCTGCATTGCCTGACAACAGCTACTTGTTGACTCAAGAAGCAATAGCTGCTTCTGATAAAGATAAAAGGTATGAATTTGATATGCATCGAAGTACTGATGCCTCTCTGGTAGACAAGAAAAATATGGATCACTGGAAGTCGGTGCAAAAGAATGCAAGTGTCAATTGCAATGATAATGATGCACTTCTAAAAAGCAATGCACTGAGCACCCATTCTTCAAGTTGGACTACAGGTGCGGATGCCATCATTCCTAACAATGGACCGGCTCAACTTGCTCTACAACTCTTGGAATTGTCCAAGGGCTGCAAGTCTTGGTCTGATCAATCCCAGATATGCAGTTCACTTTCCTCACTTCCAGCTTCTGGAAAGATTGGTGAAATTCCACTACCTCAGGCAAAGGAAGAACATGAAGATGAAAAACGGAGTTATGATCTGAGTTATGTAAATGGGAATTCACTCAAGACACCTGAAGGTAAAAATAGCATTGGCAAAAGTGAGGATAAACAGGCTGATAGTGAGAGTTATTCAAACCAATCTTCTGGACAGGACTGGAGACCACCCATTAAAAGTTCAAGCGGATGGGATTCCAAGCCAGCTTTTGTTTCTGGGGATAAGTCTGTTGAAACATCTCTGAAGAATGAGGAAATTGATTTCTTTGATTTGCCCAGTCCAACACCAAAGCAGCACCTCAAGGACTTGAAAGGTCATACTGCTGAAAACAATCACTCCATTTCTTCGAAGCTTCCTGTTCTAGATTCAGGATGTAGCTGGAGTACTGCTTCCAGTTTAGTGGTTGGTGGAGCAACGCTAGCTCGAGTAGCTGGTGAATGGGGTGGCTATTCTCCTGCTCCTGTCAAACCTGTTGAGGAATGGGACTCCAACCATGTGTCTGCCTCTTCACTGAAACCTACAGATGGGGGCAGTGATCATGCTTCTACACAGACTCCAGATAGTGGCCCACTGACACACTCTCCCTCCACTCACCCGGTGATTGATGCATCTGATTGGCAACCCATCATTCCTGAACCTACTGAGTTCTGCTCTTTAGTTGATGAATCTGTTTCAGACCTGTTGGCAGAAGTTGAAGCAATGGAGTCTCTTGGTGGTTTGCCTTCTCCTACTTCAAAACTGCAGTCTGCTGAGGAATTGACCCGAGGTTATCATGATGATTGCTTCAGTCCTGTTGATGAGTTTAACCCAGCACCTGATCCAGGCAAAAGTGATGCATTCAGTTCGACTGCTGATATACAAATACCTTCTCACTTGACTGTAGTGAGCGAAGCACTGGTGCCATGTCACATGCCTTCTGAGCCCACTGTCATGGATAAACAACTCGCTGTATCTCCAATGCCTTCTCAGTTGACTGCAGTCAATGAATCACTTGGGTTATCTTGCACGCCTTCTAAGTCCATTATCACAGACGAACCACTAGAGAGATCCCAAAGGCCTTCCCAGTCGACTGCAGTCAATGAATCACTTGGGATAACTTGCACGCCTTCTCAGTCCATTATCACAGACGAACCACTAGAGAGATCCCAAAGGCCTTCTCAGTCGACTTTGATAGATGAGCCACTTAGTTTATCGCAGATTGATGTTCCAAACCCTCAAAAGAGCTTCAGTGAACATTCTTCCACAAGTCCTGAAGTGGAAGGTAATACTAAGCCCAATGATGTTCCAGTTAACGAATGGGAAAAAGGTTCAGAAATACAGCCTCTTGCGCCATTAGCTGGTAACCAGGGAGAATCAGGTGCAGACATCCAATCCACAACTCCATCCACGGCCAGTCAATTGGAAGCAGGGTCCAATGCTCAACAACCCACACCATCCCACGAAGATGCTGGTCAGGGAACCACAAAGGAAAGGGAAGCACAAGGAAACACGAGCATGGTTTGGGGAAACGGTCATGGCACAGGTCAACAACATGCTAGGACGAATGGAGCCACAGGTCAACAACATGCTAGGACGAATGGAGCCAATTCTGCAGGGAACCCAGGCGGTTGGGGAAGCCAACCAAGGTACGGCGGGGACAGATTTTCTGGTCCAAGAGACCACCGTAACAATTTTCAAGGCAGAGATAGAGATTCTGGTTTTGGTAGGGATAGGTCATCATGGAACAAGCAGCCGTTACATGGTGGTGGAAATGGAGCTAGTACATATAGACCTCCGCCCAAAGGGCAGCGAGTATGTAAATTTTACGAAAGCGGATACTGCAAGAAGGGGGCATCATGTAGTTTTTGGCACCCATGATATTTAGGTTCCACTTTTCCATAGGAAAATTGTGTGCATTTAATTCTGTAATCATTATTTGTATCAGCAATTCTGCCCCCTTGTCAATGTTCTAATTTAACTCGTGTATTGAGGTGGCATGAATACATATATATTCTTTGGATAGTCCAGCACAGAGCTGCTTGTTCAACGAACTCGAAAGATCCCCCATTTCCATAATTTTACCATGGGTATTGCTGGAGCATTATTCACTGAAGAGGGTTTTCTTCGGCTCATGTATAAGGCAAATTTGCGGTGTGTAAGATCACTGACGACAAATGCACGTACAGGATCTTCAAGAGACTCAAGCCAAGTTTAGCATCCTTTCTAATCTAGTGTGGTGTTGTTTCTCTGAATGTTGCTGCATTTTGAATCAATCCATTTATTCTTTGACCACAAAGCAATCGACTAGCCTTCATGGTCACTGGAGATGTAACCGTCATTCAAGTCAATGGCTGGGTGAGAACCGATCGGAGTATACCTTACCGTTCAGAAAAGAATAAAATTTAAACAAGAATCTTGTGCAATGTACATCCTTGTAAGAAGAGAGAGGAACAATTAATATTTGTTTTTAAAGATTTAATACACACACACACACACACACACAACATCAATCCGGCATCAACCCAGTGAGTCACATGGGTTGACTTACTGGTTAACAAATCAACCGAATCTTATTTTTTTTTTAAATTATCAAAGCAACATTGTTTTAGAACAATTATAAGATCTGATTTTGACATGGTATAAAACCTAAATCATAGGTCGCACTAAACTTAAGCCCTCGAATCTTCTGAAACCCACTAAGAGAACAATGATTTATAATGTCTTTTCTTTTATTTTTATAAAAACCGAAAAACAATGTCGTTATGGTAAAAAACAGCTTCTTACGCTGACCCGGCTTGGGTTCGCTAGTCACCTGTGACTAAAGTATAAATAACAGAATCAGCGATCCGTGTTTGGATACGTAAGCTTCAACTTCAACACGAAAAGAGGAAGGAGAGACCGTTTCAAATTATCACCGTTTTAAACCATCACTGATCGCTCAAAAAATGCTTTCTGCGACGATACGGATCCTTTAAAACGACAACAAAATCCAGTCATGTCAACCACAAGCTCAACCACGGCGACGTCGTTTTTATCAGCGACGCAGAGATACGCAGCCGGAGCATTATTTGCAATCGCTCTTCACCAAGCACAGATCCATCAAACCCGTCCGCTTGGCTTATCCCACGATGATTCGGAACAAGAGGAACGAACCAGTTGCAGCAGTAGTCATAGTAATGGCAGCAGCAGTGATTCAGTTTCTGAAGATCCTGACCTTTGGATCCACGAAAATTCGGGCCTGCTCCGACCCGTATTCAGGTACAATTCTTCTGTTATTGATGAAATTGTGACCTTTTTTCTTAAAAAAATTCAAATCAGAATTGATTTTTTCCTCTTTTAACGTGGATTAGGTTTTTAGAGGTTGAGTCAGTAGCATGGACTGGACTTGAGGAGACAGCTGGTGGTTCTCCTGCTAAGCATCATGTTGGAGCTGTAAGTCATTTTTCTTTATTTTTTCCTTTTTTTGTAAGCTAATTATTCATGTGTTTGATTTTGATAGAAATCAGGAAAATTTTACCATTCTTTACCTTGGTTGCTTATTTAACATGTAAAGCTCATGAGTTGTTTTCCCGGTTTCTGATTCGTAGGAAAATTGAAAAAAAAGAAGGAAAGATAGAGTGAGGAGAAATTGTGTTAACTTCACCATATTTTCTCTCACTTGCCTTTTTATTTCCTTTTTGAAAAGAAAGGGAAAATCTGTGAAAATACTGTTACATTTTCCTGTCAGGTTTCGGCATTTGTGTTTCCATGTGGATTCTAAATGATGGACTCACAAATGCTGAAATTCGAATGACAAGATGTGTGCACAACAGGAGTAGAAAAATTCATATTTGACTTGGTGCTGGTGGATTTATGATGTTATCTGATTTGTTGTTACTATATTTGTAACTGCGTTGTGTTTTGATTATGTCTTAGTTCTTGAGGTTATTATCAGAAGAAAGTGGCAATGCGTCTTCTTCTTCTTCTCAAAGTTCGGATCAAGAAGTTGCTTTATCAAAGGCTGTTGATGTTATGGAAGAAACCATGGGAGCGAATCCTGTGTCTTCCCAGTCTAAGAAGGAGAAGCATAAGGAGTATGAGACTGAATGTCGTGAAAAGTTATCTGCTGGCAGTGAGGTGAAATCAACCTCTGAGGTGGAAAATGATCCACCAAAAACTGCAAAGGATGACCATTTTGCTGATGTTAGTGATGCACCTCGAGACTCTGGACATAATGATGATGAGGAACCCGTTGAAGAGGAGAAGATGCTAAGTAATCAGAGGAAAGTGACAGTGCTGTATGAAATTCTTTCAGCTTGTCTGGCTGATAGACGAGAAGAAAATAAAAAATGCACCCGAAAAAGAAATGGCTATGATGCTCGACATCGTGTGGCTCTGAGATTGCTAGCAACTTGGCTTGATATTAAGTGGACAAAAATGGTTTGTGCACTCCTTTGGTCATTCTCATTAGCAGCTTTCGTGGTTGTTCTTTCTTGTTTTTATAGCTAAAAAGATTAAATTGTTCCATACACTTGGTGGTTGGTGTGCTATGTCCCCTGCTTTCCATGGCTTTGTACTTGGGAAAATTCCAAGGGATTTTTTATTTAGCTTTTGTTTGGTATGAGGTGAAAAATCAGGTGGTAAAATGTTAAGGTGTTAGTAAGATTTAATGATAAAGTATTAAGGGTGTAAAATGTGTGAAGGGTGTTATTAGGAATACAAAGGTTTGTGGGTATTGGAGGTGCCAACAGTAGTGAAACCAAATTTCAAATTAAATGTGATTATAAATAAAATTAAGATTTTATACATTTATGGTTTCCAAATGCAAGGTGTATGCAAAAGAGAAAAAGTATGGGTGAAAAAGCATAAAAGACATACAAATTTTTCCCTTGAAACAACCCTGTCCCCACCCTCCAAAACCCCAAATGGGGTTAGATGTTAAACCCCTTAACACTCCCCTCTCCTAGTTTGCCCATCACAATCAAGGACGGGACTCGTAATCCTCATAACAAACACAACCTAGTGAATTTAATAAGTCTTGTAGTAATTTATATCTTATGTGTTGGTGGGGTAAAAAAATATTTTCTTTGCAGGAAGCCATTGAGTTGATGGTTGCGTGCTCTGCCATGGCTGTAGCAAAAGAGGAAGCATCCAAGGAAGAAACCAAATCGCCTAAAAGCAAATGGGCTAAATGGAAGCGTGGTGGCATCATTGGTGCGGCTGCAATAACTGGAGGAACCTTATTGGCCATTACTGGTGGTATGAAACTCTAGTCGTGTTTCCTTTCTTGGGATTAATTTTATCAGATATTGAAATTGAAATGAGAATGTTATCGCTGTGGTTTTTTACTTTGTAATTCACATTTTACAGGATTAGCTGCCCCTGCAATTGCTGCAGGATTTGGTGCTCTAGCTCCAACATTGGGCACTATTATCCCTGTTATTGGAGCCAGCGGATTTGCAGCTGCTGCAAGTGCTGCAGGAACTGTTGCCGGCTCTGTTGCTGTTGCTGCATCATTTGGAGGTGAACGCCCGTTCAGGTTCAAAAGGAACCTGCCCTAAAGTTTTATATGATTGCTTGGTAATGGCTAATTCATTTGTCTTCCTTTTGATGTCTTTGTTCAATCAGCTGCTGGAGCTGGACTTGCGGGGACCAAGATGGCTAGGAGAACTGGAAGTGTTGATGAATTTGAATTCAAAGCTATAGGAGATAACCATAACCAAGGCGTAAGTTTATACTTCATCTGTTTTTCTCACTTAGCTCACCCTCTCTGTAGGCTTTCTTCATAATGTACAAGGCCAACCTTATATTTCTATTTGAAATTTTCCATCAGCGACTAGCAGTTGGGATTATGGTCTCAGGATGCGTGTTTGATGAGGAAGATTTTATAAAGCCATGGGAAGGACAAAATGACAACTTGGAGAGGTAAGAAATCTGTATGCTCCAAGTTTCTCTTTGTTGCACCTCTTCTCCGTCTGAATTTATCATTGTTTGATTCTTTTATAAATTAAATAGCAAATGCTCATGTACTTAAGTTGCAATTCTCGTTACTTCCTAGGATGTATCTTCAAAAAATGATTCTTTAGAAAAATCTGAATCAGAACAATGCTTTTTATTCGTGTACCATATATCCAAAGTAATTACTCGTCGCTATAATGACTTTGTCAGTCTTGCAATTTCCCTTCTGTTTGTTCTGCTTTTATTGACTGGAGTTTTGCAAAATCTTCATTGAACATGCATCCAAAACATTTTCTTACATTTTCCTCTGTTTGCTATGATCTGATCTTATGTTGAATGTTTTTTGTAATTTTTGTTCCAAAACAATACCAAATTTCTCCTGTTTTCATTCTAAAAATGGATCACAAGTCACATCTCTTGACTAATGATTTTTTTAGGTATGCGCTGCACTGGGAATCTAAGAATCTAATTGCAGTGAGCACTGCCATTCAGGACTGGCTTACTTCAAGTAATTGGTTTGCCCCTGTTGGGAGCCCTTTGTTTTTCAAACTAGTATTTATATCTAATGTAATGATTACAGTTTTGTCTGCTGTTGACATTGGTGATGCCTGCTGTAGGAATTGCAATGGAGTTTATGAGGCAAGGTGCAATGCTGACCGTGCTAAGCACACTTTTGGTAGCACTGGCCTGGCCAGCAACATTACTTGCCGCTACTGATTTTATAGACAGCAAATGGACAATTGCTATTGACAGGTCTGCTTTCATTCATTAACTGTAGTCGAGATACTTTGATGAAAATGGGAAAACAACACCTTTACGTTGCATCAACTCTCTTTATCACAAATCTGGCACCTTAATTAAAGTCTTCAGGGGAAATTGGTAATTATTAATATAGAGTAACTGGCTTCCATAGAATTTTTCAATGTGATTTTTCGACTATTGAATTTTCTGCCATTTTCAAGGGCTGACAAAGCTGGGAAGTTGTTGGCAGAAGTGTTACTAAAAGGACTGCAAGGGAACAGGTAGGTGAAATTTGATTGAAACCATAGGCATCATTTTTAGTTAACAACGTTACCTGTAGTGTTGTATTCTCGATTAATTTCTATCTTGAAGTCTTTTCTTAGTTAACAGTGTCATCTCTAGTGATTTATTTTCTATTAATTCCTATCTTGGGCTTTACATGACCATTCAGGCCTGTAACCCTTGTGGGCTACTCACTCGGTGCACGTTTAATTTTCAAGTGTCTTGAGACCTTGGCCGAGACAGAGCATAGTGGTAAATATCACCTATCATTTTTAAAGCGAGTTTTTTGGAATTTTTTAGTGATCTTCAATGCGGTCCTTCTGAACTGACAGCTGAAGTTGTAGAAAGAGTCGTTCTTCTTGGAGCACCCATCTCTATTAAGGACCAGAAGTGGGAAGCTGCAAGAAAGGTGAACTGAAGATCTTTCCTTGAAAGCGTTTTCTCTGCTGTTCCTTGGTCAATATTTGTTCTAGCTACATGCTTTGCTGTCCAGGAAACTCTTCTTATATCGTACTGTTTTGCAGATGGTGGCTGGAAGATTTGTGAATGCTTACTCCACCGGTGATTGGACCCTTGGAGTTGCTTTTCGTGCAAGGTATGCCTGTTGCGCTATGCTCATTTGCGGACATTACTTGATGCTTTTGATCTGCCTAGATATAATTATCCGACTTCGAAAACTAATATCTAGTTTTTACTAATAGCCTACTCACTCAAGGATTAGCTGGAATTCAACCGGTAGGTGTTCCAGGGATTGAGAATGTAAGCTTCTATTTGCTTTCCCTCCTCTTCCATCACAATCTTGATTCTCGTTACAATCTTAGTTTATCCATGATGGAACATTTTGCAGGTAGACGTAACCGATCTTGTTGAGGGCCACTCTTCCTACCTATGGGCAACACAACAGATATTAGAACAGCTTGAACTGGATGCTTATTATCATGTTTTCAGGGGCCCTAATCCTCCTGAACACACAGACTGACTTTTCCTCTCGTGAGCTAATGCTATGGCATCAAGCTCATTCACCCCATAGTTTCATGTCTTGATTTTTGTTATTCTTCCTATATATATATATGTATGTATGTATGTTACCACCCCGAAGAAACATGAAAATATGGGGTTGAATTTTTCCCAGATGATCAAAAGAAAAGCGGGCGTTCCTGGAAGAACAGGGCAAAAAGAAGAAAGAAATACTGGACAAGGCTCTGTATTCACTAACATTACTGATGGCCCAGTTTACGTTAAGGTAGGGAGAGGCCCCAAGTTACCAATCCAAAGTGAACCAAACGTGGCGTGTATCTTTAATTGCTTCATTTCTATTGTAAATGCTTTCTATTTATAAAATCCTAACACCATTATTTTCTATGCTAATCCATTCTTTGGATGATAAAAGTCCTAGCAGCAGGAGTGGAGGTAAGCTAAAAAATCATAAAATTGAGAAAATAAAATAAAAAATAAAAACTAGAAGAATGGAAACTGTAAAAATAATAATTAAATTGTTTAAAATTTTAAAAAACGGTATGAATTTATTTTGCAAGTCTAGAAAAAAAGCTAAATTAAGCTAGATCAAACAAAACTAAGAAGACCGAATAAAACTAATTTGAACCAATTTTTGTTTCAAAAACCTAACTAACCTAAACCAAAGCAGCCCGTTTAAATCAATTTTAATTTAGTTTTAAAATTTCCGTTTAATTACTTTCTTTTAATACAAAATAAATCGAATTAAAAATCATCCCCCTACGCGGTACCACAGTACCATAGAATAGTTGCTCCTGCTGTCAGTACCCTCGCTCCAGCTCATCTCCACCACAAAGAAGGCACGCAAATTGTTATGCCGTATCTTATTACCACACCACAAACGCTAGTAAACAAATTCGTCAAAAGAAAAAAACAATACCTTAATCCATTGTTATTAAACACGGCCCCCGCTCGAGCTGGGTTCTTAATAAAATAGAGGTGATGATTGATCTGTATGATTAAATTGACATATCAGATCAATTTACTTGATAGATTAACTTTATCTTTTTCTAAAAAATATTTTATTTTAATTAATTTGAGTTAATTTATCTAACTCATAATCTAGATATTTAATTGAATCATAAACGTTTAATAATTTTTTCTTAATATAATGTTTGATAAAATAATAATTATAATACTAATAATACCTATAATTGTAAGAATCCGTTTTTCCTTGGGATTGTGGTAAAAAGAAGAAGAAGAGAGAATCTTAAGACTCCTAAATAACAAACTAGCTTATATAATTATAAAAACGACGTCACTCTAGATCATTTAATTTCTATGACCATGTCCACATTCTTATTTCTTCCTCGTCTCGTAAATAACACGAATAGAGACACAAAACAAAGACCCTAAACGTTGAATTCAATTACCAATGGTGCCATCTTCGTGCTGCAAATTTCGTTATGCATTAGCGTAATTCCGAAAATAATGACCGACACACATCGCAAGGCGAACAAATAAGAGAGATGGCATGACAGAAACGGTTAAACACAAAGAAGAGAGAGAGGCGGCCCTAGGCGTAGGCATGGAGGGTAATAAAGTAGACGGAGAAGAGAAAAATCTAGAAAGCGAGAAACTAAAACAAATCCAAAATCAAGGTGGTGGTGGTGGTTCTAATTTGAAAGGGAAATCATGCAAAGGGTATCTTTATTATTCTTCAACTCTCAAATCTAACGTCACTAATCCTCGCTGTATTGGCATCCCCCGTACTCTCCGCCAAAGTTAGTCTCTCAATTCCAGTTCCAATTCCCAATCTTTATTCAAGATTTTTTTTTTTGTGATTATAGAGGGGAAGCGGTGTTTAGGTCTGGATTTTTTTGGTTCTTGAAAAGAATGAGAGAAAAAGGAAGGCGGGCTTTTTTGTAAGGCTAGATTTCAGGTTCAAAATTTGAGGGATGTAGTGTCTGTCTGTCCGTATCTCTGTACATTTGAAGAAATTAGGGGAAAGAAACTTGCCTTTTTTGCCAGTGATTATGGCATAAAGTTAAACAAAGAAAATGCTTTGCTTAGATTAGCTTCTTTCTTTTGAAAGATGTATGGTCTTTGTTACTTGAATGAATTAGGGTTAGGAATAGCAATGCACAATTTCTTGATTAGCTTGAGTGTAAAGATTGATCCAGTTGTAGGAAGGCAACTAACTAATATGATAGCTGTCCATTCAATTTGATAAATATTGGCTGGAAACAGAGACACTGGAAATTGATCGTCGAAAAAAGGGTGTAGGAAAGAATATTGTTGCTGAGCTTATTTACTGGTTTTCATCAACCGTATTGAGCATCGATACTACATTATTGCCAACATTTGTTTCACTAGGGATTTGGGAATAGGATCTCGATTCTGTTCCAAATGGAAACACGCTTTGATTTTATCTGAATTCATATCAACTTGTACTGCAGTTTTAATATTATTACTAAGGAAAGGGAGTGATTTATCCCATTTGCAATACAATTTCCTGTCCCTTGTGAAATCTTAATCCTTGTTTTTGGTTAAACCAAACAAAGTTGTTGAGGGATTCCCATTCAATTCCTGATCCAAAGTGACCAAATGTGGCCTCTATGCTTAATGCTTCAATTGTGGTGCATTGCTCTGTCTGTTCTGTTTTATGGTCTGCACTCGTTATGAAATTTTGAGTGCTGGGAGAGCTAATTGTTTGGGGGATTTTCGAGAAAATAACTTCATGTTGATGGTTTCTAATTACATCTATACATGGCAGGAATTCCTACACTGCCATTGCCATTTATGTTGAAAACTGAGTGTTGTGTGTTTGTGATCTTTGTTTGACGTATCATAAAGTAACATGTGTTCTGGTTTGGATTTACAATGTAACTTCTGTTCTTGATTAGCCGAATGTAAAATTTAATTCAGTTGTAGAAAGGCATGTAATGAATATGATGGGGCTCAGGTTATGCAAGAGACTATATGCTTAATGCATGGAATGTGGTGCATTGTTTTGTATCTAGTGTAGATGGCCACTGTTTCTCAGTTGCTCACCACGACATACTGAGTGTTAGGAGATCTATTTGTTTCCAAGTGCAACTGTGCATGGCAGGAATTCCTACACTGCCATTGCTAATTATGTAGTTTTTACTTTGTTGATTTCCGAGATGTTTGATAATTTCAGTAGTTCTATGCATGTTGTTGCTGTTGATATTGTTGCCTTTTGATAAGTGCTGATATGTGAGTTGTATGGCCAGTCCCTAATTATGTTGGACAATCTGACATAGAAGCTTCAAAAGATGGAACGGTTCTTACAGATTTTTATTATGGTTGTGCTGGGTACTCTCTTTATTCCAATAAAGACCACTCAACTGATAAGCAAGTGGCAAAAAAAGAACTTCCAGTCTGTGTGGGTCTTGAGGTATACTCCCTCACTCTCTTTCTCTGTGTGTGTGCCTGTGCTTGATTTTGTTTAAATTATTAGTGGCTTATGCCTTTTAACTTTCACGTCTGCTATTGTTTTAAAATAATTTTGAAGTGGTATAGCAGTTTTTATGATCATAGGTTCCCCAATAACTTAGTGCAAATAATTAGTAACTGCACTCTCGCAGTAACTTTCGTTATGATTACCATTACCTATTGTATATGGGTTTTGTCATTTGTGAACCTTTGATGTGACTTGCTTCTTTGGATTTGTCTGTCTAAGTGACAAGTTGTTTGAATGGGCAAAGAATAATAAAGCCGCTACCTCTCGTGTTTTATTCTTTCTTTTGGTGATCTGACTAACACAAGTTTTTTCAGCTTTTGGTGGATAGAAGAGTTGCTACTGCAGAAAGTGCTTCTGTTCCGGCTCATATCCACCATAAAGAAGGTAAGCAAATAGTTGTGGTTATGCTGCATGTTACTGCATGCTTATTTTAGGGAAGTCAAGTTCTCCAGGCACATTTCCTGACATGCAAATTGCAGGGTCTAACTGTTTGATTCTGTCCCAAGTTATTTCAGACATAGAAAACTGATTTTTCAGTTCTCGTGTAAGGTCAAAACAAGGGCTATTCTTGTCACTGTCTTCTTATTATATATTGAAGCAGATTGTTCCCACCATCATTGAAACTCTATCAGAGGATCCCATTCTCTCTTTATTGCATGGATCTTCATAGACGTTACATTCTGATAAAGTTATTTATTTTTGTTTTAATTTTTTTTTAGACTATTTGTCTTTACAACAAGATATTGAAGCACAAAAATGCAACATGCTTCAGTAAGCTCTTGATCCCAACAATGAATAAGTTTCCATACTACTCATTGGCCTGGATCCTGCCAGTGGTCTTTGGTTTGGGATCAAGATTTGTCAAATCCCGGTCTTGAACAGCAGTGCTTTATGCAAAATTGTCTAAGATTCTTCTTAGGAACCATTTTGGTGGAATTGTAATTGTATAAGGGCCTTTTTGATGGTAAACACGGACAATGAAAAATGAAAGAGAATGCTCCAAGCAAAGTCCCAAATGGTCTCAACATTGGTGCTTTCTTTGATATTTCCTAAAGACATCAATTACATTCTTGTTGTTCAAGCATTTTCTGGAATGTTAAATCACTTCACTGTTCATATCTATCCCATAAATTTGGCAATTGTTTTCTTGAAGATGGTCGTGAATTGCCTCAGCCTCAGCCTACACGTGAATTGCCTCAACCCCGAGCACAGAAACCAGCGAGTTCCCCAGCAGATGACTTCTTCAGCAGGCAAGCAAACAGTGTTGATTGTTTGTGAAGAATGGTTGTCAATATACTAATGACACTTACAAAACTGCAGGTATATGAGGAATTCAGGCCTGGTTGCATCAGGGGTGGCCAGGAACATGCGAAGAGTGGGGATTTACATAAAAGATAGTGTGGGTGATATTTTGTACCCTTACAGAAGGCGACCGAAGTAGGTTATACACACTTGAATTGATGCATGGATGAGGAGAGTTGGCCTGGTGATGTAGAAACATGCTTTATCCTAACCTGTGCAGTCCGCTTTCTGATCAGCGCTCACTTTTACTCCTTTTAAAACTCCTCAACACCCTTCCCTCGTATCAATAAAACAGTGTTGCAGGTAGTCGATGAAGATGCTGTTATCCATTCACCTGGACACGATTTTTATAGTTAATGTCATCTATTGTATTTAAAGCCCGGGCTGGGGTAGGTGAGGGTGACAAAAAGCTCTTTCTGTGTGATACAGTGAGCTGATCTTAAAATTCTTGGTGATAATGTTGTTCATTTCCTAATGACTGTACTACACGTTTCTATGCCTGTAATTGAAAAAACAAATGGTTTCATTTTGAATTACTTGACATGATGAATAAAGATAAGATTGCATCATTTGCAAGAATGCTAGCAGTAGGGTGAGGTTGGTTTGCGTGCCAAATCTTTTGTAGCATCAGAGTACCGCACAGTTTAATGCAGTGCAGGCTGCCTGGGCCTTGAGGATTTTTTGAATTTTTCTTTAATATTTTAAATTATTTTAATACAATGATATAAAAATAATTTTTTTAAAATAAAAAATATTATTTTATTAAAAAAATACTATACAGAGACCCATAGCGACCGAGTCGGAAGCCCATGCATGGTGAATAAGTTAATATCCGCATGATAGATGAAAGTTGCATTGTTTTCTTCTGAGCTTTTTCTTCACACGCAAATTCTGTCTACCAAAAAACAAGTTAACAACGCTTATCTGAAAGAACTTTCGAGTTTTGAAGATGACAACCTGGGCTTGCTGAGGTCGGTTAAGCTTGCAACTCAAAGCTTTGACGAAGCCCATTCAAACTGTCAACCATAATATAGAAGGCTTATCGTGTTTACCCTTTCAACCTTTTGCTCTTCATTGTTTAGAACGTGGATGCTTCTCTTTTAAACAACGTGCCTATAATTGAAGGATCTGTTTGTTTACTATATTACTTCTTCCATGTTTCAGTTTCACACCGTCACGAGACTCGGTCCAGAAGCTGATCCTATATGGGGCTTGAATTACTTAGGTTACAAGGTCAACTGTCATGTAGATTAACTGTTTTATTTCATTTTTTTGAGGAAAATATTTTCTTTTTCACTTTGGTCTGGTCCGGTTTGAAATGGATTTAACCAGACCATAAACAACCAAACACAACTAATTAATTTTTATCAGATTAATATAGATTCTGGTTCGATTAAAACCGAACCAATCAAAATCACACCAAAATCAAGTATGGTACCATTAAATTTTTTTTGTGGATATAATGATAATGTTGTCTCTTCATTGGGTACTTCAATGACAAATCATAGCTGTCTTTGTTACCAAATGTTAGCTGTCTTAAAATTCTGACACTGTTGGCAATTGTTATCGATTGCAAGCTAAATCCCTACAATTTCCAGTAATTTTAGTGATTGTTTAAGTGTGTTTTTTAAAAGTATTTTAAAAAATTTTAAATTAATATATTTTTGATATTTTTAAATTATTTTGATGTACTAATTTTAGAAATAATTTTTTAAAAATAAAAAATATTATCATAATTTTTTCTAAGTGAAAATTATTTTAAAAAATAATTATAACCATACTTCCAAACTTGTTTTTAATCAAATTAAATATTTTAAAAAGCTAAATATTCGTTCATTAAAAGAAAATAAAGGAAAAGAAGCTTAGGATAGGACTTTCCTTAATTTAGAAAATAAAAACTACTATAATTAATTAAGAAAATAAAATAAAATTAAATTCTTGAAGCACAAATTCTTTAGTGAAGAAAATGGACGTTGGAAGGAAAGCAAGCAATTAGTAACATTTAAAAAACTAAACTTCCCTTCCCATCCCTTCTCTTTCTCCGTTCCTTGAAAGAACCAACCGCCAACTCTCTTCCTCTCTGCCTTCTATTATCAACAACAAAGAAAAAAAAAGTTCTATTATAATTCTGTCTCTTTGCAATTTTATTTCGGTCTTGCACAAGCAGGTAAAGTAAAATATATTTTTCTGAATATAATTAGCGCTTGAAGTATTTTGTTTTATCTTTTTGACTAATTTTCTTCGATCCCTCTTGAAGAGGAATTTTATAGAGCCTGGAAGACCAATTTTTTAAGGATTTGGTTTTCAAATATTCGAATGGCTGCTGCTGCTTGTAGGCGTGTTGTGGGTTATCAATTTGGAAGCAATTCAGGAGGTATTGGTTTTGGCAGGGGAGGATCTGGTGCTGTTTCTTCTTCAAATTTGGGTTTGATTTCTCAAAATAGGAATATTTCTCAGCTTGTCAACTCTAATGGCAGGAGATTATTTCTTGTTGATACATTAGCCCTTGTAAGTTGTTATTTACAACAAACCCTTTTCCTTTTTCTTATTTACATTAATGGGTTGCATTTGTTTCCATGTTAATTTCTTATTTGCTTATAAAATTGCAGCAAGGAAATTTAATAGTAATATAACTCAAGAAACAACATTGCTGAATTTATTATTGAACTAGGAAAAAAAAAACTGCAGGGAGTGTTAATTGCTATAATTTGTTTCATATTATAAATAATTCGCGTGCATATTTCTTGGTTGGTGGGTTGGTACAACGTGGGGCCTACGAGATGATTGATCGAAGAACACTAAAATTTGAGTACTGGAGAGATGAATGGTACAATGAGAAAACTGAAAGTTTAATGCTTGGAAGCCGAATGTGGTTTTGTAAGGTTTTTTTTTTTTTGTGTGATGAAAGGTTGAATGTCTGACAAATGATGTGGTGTGTTTTTTGGGTTTAGGTTAGAAGATTGGAGTCGCAGGGTGTGCCTTTGAAGCAAGCTGAGGCGATAACAGCTGCTATAACTGGAGTTTTGAATGACAGCTTGGAGAATGTGTCTCATTCAGTTGTCTCAAAGGAAGAGATGCAGAAGGTAGGTTCTTTACGTGGTAGTTTTACGTTTGCTCTTTTCTGTTATGTTGACATGGATTAATTGATATTTGATGTAGCTCGATTTCAAATGAGCTATTTGTGCAAGGAGTTTGTTTATGCTATAACTGTATTTTCATTTCATTTTTGTTGTTAACCCTGTGTAATTATTTTATGTCTGGTTTTGTTGGTAGAATGCATTGATTCAAGAAACCAGCTTGTCAAAATTCAAATCTGAAGTCCAAAGCTCGCAGGTACTCACTAGCTTTTTAATGTTGTTTTCAGATGTGAATTTGTTGAGATCTTAGCTGTATATGAAATTTGTTGGGTTCAATTGAGCAATTGCAAGTCTGGCATTGTTTTGTTAATGTTCTGCAGCTGGACTATATAAATATTGCTGATTGATGCTAATAGTGTCAGCATTAAGAGTAGTTTGCTTATATGAAGACCGTGGAAAATTCAATGAGTGCTCAAGTATGTTAATTCAGTTGCTCAATCTTTGGCATTCTTGTTCTCACGTATAATCGGCCCTTCTGTGAAACATTGGTAAAATGTAACTAGGAGTTGATCTCTTCCCCATTATAGTAGTTATGCTTATTTTCTTCATGAAGAATGAGTGCTAGAAGAATTTCATTTGGATTCTGACACCTTCTAATACAATTGATTAATTCCATGTTGAACAGGATAGCCCTTCTTTGTGCATTCAATCAATTGGGTGTCCCTAAAAATTGAACTGCGCTGTTTGGTAAAAGAGAAAAAAATCCAAAGAGCATTGAGAATCTTTTTTTCCATTCCTCTTAAAATGCAATGATTACGTTTGAAAGATAACTTTGTGACACTCCCTAAAGTGGAGGTATGTTTGGTGTTAACCTTATGTTCTTGCTAGTTGTCTGGTCCAACTTTGAGGAAAAATTAAAAATATCCTAACATCAGTTCCCGGTGCTTGCTTTTGAATGTTGGGGTGGCTGCAATCTAACTAGAGTTTCCATGCCTTTTTGTTTATGTTATCTGAACAATATTTATTGCAGGAACACCATTTTTCTTTGTTGCAACACGAGACTGAAAAACTACGGCATGATATCGAGAAGATGCGCAGTGAATTGAGGTCAGGTTTATGTATTTACCCTGCATGCAGGATTCGCTTGTTACCAATCTTCTTTATGCTAAGTCATTGATTGTGATTCAGGCATGAAATTGACAAGCTCAATGCTGGTCAACGGTTGGATCTGAATCTTGAAAGAGGGTAAGAGATGTACTGCAGAAATTTCTTTTCTCCAACAACTAAATTACCGACATGAGTTATTTTCTCTGGTTGTACAACCTTTCCAGGCGGATAAGGGAGGAGCTAGCAAACCAGAATGCTGAAACCGCTAACCTCACCAACAAACTTGATGGCGTGAGTACTCCGACTGAAATTGATATAGATAATGCGGTTTGGTCAATTTGCAACCTTATCATGCTCCCTTTCTATGTCATAATTTCAGGAAATTCATGGTTTAAGGGCCCAATTGGAAGCAGGAAAATATGAAGTGATAAAGTATTGCCTGGGTACTCTTGTTTCCATCTCTGCTGTTGGTCTTGCCGCAGTCCGCATCTTGATGTAAACATTTATAACTCAAAGCAGTTGCTGCATAACAAGAAGGGGGCAAGTAATAGCTTGTTTTTTGAAAGCTATTATTTGCATGAAAAACATGAAAACAAAGTTCAATTAACAATTGTTTTTTTCCTTGTTTGTATCTGTATAATAAAAACAAGACCAAAGCCTTCGTTTTCCAGCAACCTCAGAATCCACAGTGGTTTCATGTAAGAGAAGTGGTGTTGGTGGATGGAGTCTTTAAGTTTTCTTTCAGGGTGCTTTTTATTCTCTCTTCGTGCGCCGCTCTAGATCCACCTCATCGGACTCATTAAATCCACCGATGTCCACTCAATAGCTGATTCCCCGATTTTCTCCGTTCCACCGAACATCACATCCTGCCATGTAGACGCGTGCCAATTCATTATAAATTCTTTAATTACAACAACGAAAATGTATGCAAAATTGGATTTCAAGAATATGTTCTGCGCTTCAAATTTCTCAAACAATACACCTTCAAATCTTTAGCTTCAAGACGCAGAGCTTACGCATCTGGCGCTAAAATGGACCACAGTAGGCAAAGGCAATGTCAGAATGATCATAGGTTAAATATTTGGCAGCTATGTTGGCTGGTCTATTAGAGAAAATGTTTTCTCGGAGATGCAAAATTTGACGAACTACACATCTCCGGCGATGGAAACAGCCACCAGATGCAAGTACCCCATTCGGAGAAGAAACATTACACCATATTGTCGCTAGTTTAGCTAGACCATGTTGAGTTAATTGGTCCATCAAGAGCATGTTACCTATGGTTGGTACCCTCTGCAGATGGATATGGTACCCTTCGGTAAAGGCTGCAAACTAGCAGGAAAAGAAGTGAAGGGACTGCAGTGAGGAGGAAGACTGGTGTTAATTCTGGTGGGTGAAGGGTGGCATCCAGTATAGTCATTACCTATTAATGTTTCCTTGAGTTTTTCATATGATCACTAACAACACGCGTCAAATTTCTACCCCAAAAAGATAACATGAATGAATAGATTTAACCCGTCTTCCATTTTTTCAAGTCATGCGCACATTAGCTTTTGACACGGCATGCGTCAAATAAATTCTGGTTTCAAAAAGAATTTGAGACCTCTCAAGCAAGTTTTATGTCAAAAATAATTTATATTTTTTTATTGAATGATTGAATTGAGATAAATTTTTACTAGAATATTTTAAAGATTTTGTTTTTATAAAAAATTTGTTAGAAACATTAGTATTGATTGATCAAAAAGAATTTGAGATAACTTTTTATCAGATAATTAAATTGAGATGAAATTTTACTAGAATATTTTAAAGATTTTACTTTTATAAAAAACTTATTTAAAATATTGATAATAATTGAATTGAGATGAAATTTTACTAGAATATTCTAAAGACTTTACTTTTATAAAAAACTTGTTTGAAACGTTAGTGTTTGTTGATAAAAAAGAATTTGAGATGTCTCAAATAATTTTCTTGACAAAAATAATTCATAACTTTTTATCAAATAATTAAATTGAGATGAAGTTTTACTAGAATATTCTAAAGACTTTACTTTTATAAAAACTTGTTTGAAACGCTAGTATTGGTTAAGCATTCTTTTTTTCTTAATTAAAAAAATTAATTCAACTAAAGGTATAACACGAGCCACCAATCTAGTTATTAACTAAAATATTAAAGATTTGAGTTTTCCTCATATGAATAGTGAAGCAATTACCTCTATTTTTTTTTCGTCCTTGTTTTTAATTTTTTCCTTAGATATTTTTTTTCCTTTTGATTTAATCCTTATACGATCTAATTTAATGAGATAAAATTTTAAATTGCAGTAGAAAGATAAACTTTAAAGTGAAAGAACTACAATGATCTAATTTAATGAGATAAAATTTTAAATTGCAGTAGAAAGATAAAATTTAAAGTGAAAGAACTACAATGTAAAATACGAAGATCTCAAAATTTTTAGAATTTTCATGAGTTTGAAAATTGATTTATTTATTAGTTATTATGTGTGAGAGAGAAGAGTGAAATTCATTAAAAAATAATAAAGTTGCTAGTTGGCCACAATTAGACCATAAGAAATGATGAGTTTTGTATTAATGAGTTTATTTTGTTGACAAGAGTTCAATAAAAATGGTTTTAGGTTTGTTTTAATTCAATTGATATTTATTTTTAAGAATGATTGTTGAGTATGTTGGGGTTTTTAAGCGTGTTTTTAGGTATAGATAGTCTTCTCAAGGTATTTTCAAATAAAAACAAATTGAATTATGAAGTTTAAAGGTGGAAAAACATACATAGCCCCAATTTCCATCCACATGTTGTCTTTCATTGCTTGCGACATGTCTCTATCCTTTAAAAAAATATTGGAGCAGATGAAAAAAATAAAATAAAAAGCCAAGCACACTTATGTTTTTTCTTTATTAAGAACTAGCACGTGGGCCTAGCCTATTAATGTATCTTCTCACATGAGGGTTTCACAAATGTGTAAGAACATTCGAAGTACACAGTTGACATTTCAGATTTGGAAAAACATGCTATTTGGGATCTTTAAATTCTAGCCATTGGGAATCTGCCCTCCTTGTCTTGTAATAGCCTTGCACCAAATGCCAGCAAAGATATCAAAACGCGTTGCTAATAAAAGCTGATGTGACTTTCAATTCCTCAAATAGCTTGAAGCATTTTGAAGGAAGTGGGAGCATGGCCCCTTAATAATATCAGACCTAGGCATGGATATGGCTAAACATTAATTACTAGAGCATAGATCATTTAAAGCTGCAAGCGAGGTCCTGGGCTAGCTTTTTGCAGCGACCTCAAGAAATGAAAGGGTCGAGCTCCCAAGTCAATTCACAAATCAATGTTCATCGGTGTTGCAAGTTGCAACATTCCTATCTCGGCATTTAATCCCTTTTGTTTGTAGTGTGAACACTAAAGCAACGTTTTCACCATTGTTATACGATTCCACCATGCAAACCCTTTTACTTTTCTTACCCTCTTCACCATACCAATTCAAAACATTTTGTCTTGCATTGCAAGTTGAGTAAGAAGTTGAAATCTTGTCCTAACTTTCTATCATGGACCAAGTTGATGGAGTACGTTTTTTAAACTTGTTTTTTAATGGAAAATATAGTAAAATAATATTATTTTTTATATTAATATTATTAGAAATAAAAAAAATCAATTTAATACTTTTTCAAGACAAAAAATAATTAAGAAGCACTAATTAGATCCCACGAGTCTTTCCATCCTTTTGGGTAAAATCACATGATTAAAAACACATTAGGTAATCAAAACCATGCTCATTCTTGTTCTGGAATTTCAATTAAAGAGAGACGAGGAGGAATATAGACCTCTTGCTTTGAAGGGGGTGGAGGGTTTGCTACACTCTAAAATGAACAAATCATTTATTGAAAGGTTACAGGAACCTCAGATTTCATCGTACAAACACTCAATCCAAGTCGGGGAGTCAGATTTCTCGATCCCAAGTTATTTTCAAATCCATTAATGAGCTTGATTGGAGGACTTGAAACTTGAAATGGGCATGCATAACACCCGACCGAACATGGTGTTCTTGGACAGCATGCTTGGGAGATAGGCAAGGTAGATAATTCAGGTGTGTGACTGAGAGGTGCTATCAATTGAAGAGGAAAGGGAAGTGAGTGGCAAGCCCTTGGAGGCGTAGGAAATGAGAATATCCAGGCCATAATCTGTTTGGAACACATTGTGCTTGATTAGCAGCATCACCTTTAATTTCATCAAGCTCACTGTCCCCATTAATTAATTAAGAGAGACAAATACAGGCGATGTGGAGTTATACTAGATCTATACATGTATTGATAATGACACTAACGCCTAAACTTACTGTCTTTAAAATGGTTAAGTTACAATTCCCTTTTCTCCAATTGGTTTCTTTCCGAAATCATACATAAATTTACTTGAGATGACACCACATATAGGATTTCGTATTAATTTATTCTGATATTTATTAACATAGGTTAATTAAAATTAAATTTGTTTTAAAACATTTCACACATCATCAGTCACATTTCAAACTATGATATCACGCAAATTACATAAAAAAACAATGCTTCTTCTCAACTCAGCACAATTTCAAACATATATAGTTAATTCATCTATTTTTAATTAATGCTTTTTAAAAATATATTTGATTTTAAAAAATATTAAATTACTACTTTTTTAGTATTTGTTAATGTATTAATATTTAAAATCTAAAAAAATTATTGTAATAAATCTAAAAAAACCTATTAAAAAAAAACATTCTCCACCATGCATCAACATCAATATCATTAAACTATTATTTTAATAAATCTGAAAAAAAAAAGGTATTACAACAAAAACATTCTCCACCACGTATCAACGTCAATATCATTTAACTAAGCACCTCTCATTTATTTTATTAATGCTGGAGTTGTTTTCGACCTTTTCTTTTAACATGTACAAGAAAGGAATCGTTCGCTTGCTTGGAGGCACCCATACATGTCTTTTCAATATTAAAATAACTGGAATTTTAATAGTTGTAGTTTAACTTATTAAATTTTAGATATTTTTATAAAAAATACTAGTTCAAACTTTATAAACTGTAGAATTATTAAAAATTTAAATAATTATTAATTTCAAGAAATTAAATCACACGTAATCTAAGCCAAACAACTATATTAATAATATAAATATGTAAGTAACTGGGATAGTAAGATCATCTCCTTTCTTTAATATCTTTTGACTGGAACGTGTCATAACCCAGCATAATTTCTCATGGACAAGAAGAGGTGGGAAAGACCGAAGGATAAACAGGCATAAAACACTTTCTCATTTGGAAACTATTCTTCTTCTTTCAGTTGATCAAAATAAAATTTCTTTTACAAGTTTTATTTGAATGGTACAAATTAAAAAGTAAAGATAATCTTTTTAACGCAATTATATATAAAAAAAGTAAAAAAAAAAAAAAAAAACTGCAGATTGACCCTGTGTCACCATGGCCTCAATTATGTATAGAATCCACGAAGGAAGGGAATCCCGTTCATTTCCATCCCTTCCTTAGAGAGGACAGAGCACACGCTTGCTCGGAACGGCAACGAGTCGAGTTGCTCTTGGCGCGGTGAGTCCAAACATATCAGTCATGTCAAGTTCACTTGGTTTCATGCCATCAGGCAATTCCCATGTAAAACAATGAAGCAAGTGAGCAACAGCCAAATCAAGTGTGTATAACCCAAGCTGCATACCGGGGCAAGACCTCCGACCAGACCCGAAAGGAATAAATTCAAAGTGATTCCCTTTAAAATCAGGCACCCCTGGTTTCAAAAACCTTGAAGGCTTAAAAACATCTGGATCTTCCCATGAATTCTTGTCTCTCCCAATAGCATAAGCATTGATCATCACCCTTGTTTGCTTTGGAATGAAATAACCAGCAACCTCAGCATCTTCAGATGTTTCATGTAAGAGAAGTGGGATTGGTGGGTGCATCCTTAAGGTTTCTTTGAGGGCGCATTTCAAGAATGTTAGTTTGTCAAAATCACTTTCCTCCACGCGCCGCTCTAAACCCACCACGTCTGCAAGCTCTTGCTGGACTCTTTTTTGATCCTCTGGACTCTTCATTAGCTCCGCCATGGCCCACTCTATTGCCGACGCCACCGTCTCTGTCCCACCAAACATCACATCCTGCCAGAATCAACTTAGATTGATGAGTAATTCCTTCAATTTCATCTACCCACAAATGAGAGATATGTGTGGATTTGCAAGTTATTGATTTTTAGTTTCATTGGAATTGAAACGACAAAAAACTGGACTGCAATATTGAGATCTTATATTAAATAAGAAGTTTTATAGGTATGTGTGAGTACCTTACGCCTATATTTATATATAAAATGTTATTTTGTGGGATGATTGGATATTTTAAGAAAAGATTATCGGTACTTACCATGATTATGGCTTTGATGTTGTCTTTAGTAAGGCTGATGGCTTTTTGTAAATCATCTGATTCATCTACTTGCCTTGCTTCTTCACTATAAAAGGCTAGCATGTCATCGACCATATCGGTTTCAGCATCTTCAGAGAAGTTATTCTGTTTTCTTTTTTGGATATGATCATCGATGATAGAGTCGATGAATTTATCAAGAGCCTTGCGAGCCTTGACAAGTCTAGCGCTGAGCCCTTGTGGGTCAATCCAGCCTAGCCAGGGAATGAAATCAGACATGTTGAATGCTCCAAAAAGCTTAGAGAACTCCTGCAAAATCTTGATGAACTCAGCCTGCCCTTCATTTTTAGCCCCGAAAGCTGCTCTGTAAGTGATATTCATGGTCAACGTAAAAATCAATTCTCCAAGATTCACAGGCTTGCCTATATTGGCTTCAACTGTCTTAAGCATTGAGTCCACCTCATCCCTCACAGACTCCCATGATTCAGCCCTTTTCCGGCTAAATAGCTTCATGACGCAGAGCTTACGCATCTGGCGCCAGAACGGGCCATAGTGGGCAAAGGCCATATCGGCACGATCATAGGTTAAGTAACTTATGGCTATGTTCGCTGGTCTATTGGAGAAAATGTTATCCTGGACTTGCAAAACTTGGCGAGCTATTTCAGGAGACGAAACAGTTACCATATGCAAGTACCCCATACGCATATGAAATAGCCCACCATATTGCTTAGCTAGTTTAGCTAACCCACGGTGAGTTATTTGGTCCATCATGTGCATGCTACCAACAAGTGGCAACCCTTTAGGCCCTGGTGGATATGGCAATCTTCGGCGAAGGCGAGAGAGTAGACCTAAGAAAAAAAGTGAAGTGACAGCGATCAAGAAGAAAGACATGGGTGAAGCTTGCAAAGATTGGACAAGAGAATCCATGGATGGTTTATGTGTTGGTGCCTATGGATGTTTTCAGTCTGTGTTTTGTGTAATCCACAAGACTTCACTCCTCGCAACTTTCCGATGTTGCTAAGTTGAGAAGGATATCATGGGGCTTTATATAGATTTTTTTCGTGGCCTGTCTCGAACATTTCACAAGTTGGCCACTTTTTATTTATTTAATTACCTTAAATAATATTGGAAGGTTTCGTCTCCAATTTGTAGAAAAAATTGTTTACTTATTCAATGTTGAAATCAATTAAGTTTATATTTTCGCTTGTGAAAGGTTGAAAAGAAGTGTAGACTTTTTATAAATAAGTAGAGAAGGCCGGCCCATATTTAATAAATGACTTTCCATTCAACTTTTTTTTTTCCTTGAGGACATCCAAATATACCTCCTACGAGTATATTTTAATCAGCATAATTCAAATTGTCATATTAAAAAAAACACATGTATAATTTTTATTACAAAATAGCAACTATGATTTAATATAAGCTCATATAAAATCTAGATAATGATGAAACTGCAACAAGATAGAATAATTTTATTTAAATATATTGAACCAGTTCACATGTTGACATAAAAAAAAAACCATAACTGACGAAATTTTCTGTCACTATTTATACTTTTAGTATATTGATATGAATAGATAAAAATATTTTATATAAAATTTTGTTTTATTAATGATTTGTGGTTTGTTGGTGAGTTTGTTAGTAATAATTTTACTGATGAATTTACTAGTTATGAAATCTTGTTAAAAAAAAATTATCTACTTCATTTTATTGGTATTTTCATCAATAAATATAACATTTTACCAACAAAAAAAGTATATATGATTCCATCAATGATTTGATTTTCAATGGTGAATCTAATATTTAACTGACAAAAAGACCATATGTAATTCTGTAGATGATTAAATAGTGGGAGTGACATTTGCATTAATTATTTTTAACTCTCTAGAATATACTAATAAACTTAATCATTCAGTAACACCATCAATAATATAAATTAATTAATTTATAATAGAGATGTCGGAGAACAAGAAGAGTATTCACTAAGATCGTGGGGCCAATAAAAGCGAACACATATACCATCCATCTATGATTTCATCTTCCTTACCAATCAGTAGAGTTTAGCCATCTCAATATTGAGTTGCTCATTATCAAAAGCAAGATAGGTTGTTTAAGCTTAAACTTGTTGGTCTAAGATTGTCTTGAACTCTAAAGTTTGAACGCTTAAAATCAATTACTAGCATTTAACAACTGAAACATTACAGGTTGTCTGTAAGTCCTCAACCGTAATGTTAGAGAAACCGTACATCTGATTTCTATTAGGTCCATCGAACAAATCTACCTTTAGTTATAAATTCATATCGAAATCTGAACAATTCAAAGAAGTATCCTTATATCTCTCCTTTAATTGGATGTTATATGCATCGTGAAAAAAATTTAGCAAATTCAAAAAAATAATAATTTAAAAAATGACCGAAAACCAATATACCAAAAAATATTGAGTTTGACTATCCACGAGCTACTGCACCTAGTTTTAGAGGTCATTACTTCGCAGGTGCATTTCCATAAAAAGCTCCATCAGGCTTGATTCACTTTTAATAACTATAGTCAACAAGAGAAAATTGTTGTAAGTTAAAATATATTTATAAAAAAATAAAAAATAAAAAATAGATGTTATTAAAAATAATTTTAACATCCGCTTTGCATGCAAAACAAACAGAGTCGTCGATATACATGGCAACAAATTTACAAACAGAGTCATCAATGTACGTGGCAACAAAATTATGTTTCCTCGATACATCATAAGTCAAAACCTCGAATAATCAAAACTACTTCAACTCATCAATCAATAGTTAAAGAAAATCATCCATATTCCGACTCAAGGTCGTATGACTGAGTATAACTATAGATAAAAATGTAAACTTCAACCTTATACACATCATCAATGACAAGTTATAAATCATGAGTATCACTAGGCAACAGGAATAAAGAGTAACAAATAATCTGAATGGATTGAATGTGTCTGTATATAACCCAAGACGCATGTTCCTTGATTCTATTAAAAATTAAAGATGCACACTATTAAAACGTTTTTAGGCCTCACCATTAGAATAATATACTATCACACTTCATTCACCATATCATGTGAATGATGTCATGTGCTTAACAGTTTTTGGTGACATGAATATCATTTGAAGTTCAGGTGTGATTGAGAAATATTTAAGTTTTCTATATGTAAAATGAGTTCTTTCCCTACTAATTTTGGGTTTATAACGAATATGCTTACAGGTTCTATATTTGATCAATTCTATATTTTAAAGGTAGTACAACATATAGAAGTTTAGACATATATCAATTTTCTGTATCCTAGGCCGGGGGGTTTCATTTTGGATTTAATGGCATAAAAGTATTTTTATCTTATTCCCTTAAGGTAAAATACTTCTCGTCTATTTAATAATTTTTTCATAATCAATCTCATTCAACTCATGATTTGCCTTGATGATGAATACTTGTGCAATGATCGATAATTTACTATAATTTATATACCCATTTTATATTGGTTCGTTGGAGTTTTCCAAAAGATTAAAAAGCTTGGTCGCGTCTGGATTGAATTCTTCATCTATAATTGAATATTAACTAGCATAATGCATCTCATTCACATTGCATCCGTGTAACAATATTCCTATAAAAATTACTATTATCATCTATAGCTCCATGCATGTTGCTAGAACTTGAAGTTGACCTAACCATCATTTCTATTATAGTCTCATAAGGAACATATGATTTTCTATGTGTAAACCAACATATGTATCTCTTCATTAACCTTTTTTGTAGAAGATACGTTACTACAACATCTATATTAAAAAACTTTTTATTTTTAGATCTGTTACATGAACATCTAATACCACCTTTATAAATATTTCTTAAATTAAATAGTGTATAATTAATAAAACTCCAAACTATATTATAATAATACATCATACACAACTCTTTGGGTGGATCTTAATATATTCATGACTGATTATCGATTAGTTATATCAAACTCATATGAAATATTGATGACAACATGCATTAATTAATCACAGAAACGAAGTAAATTTGAAAATATTGGTTTAACTCAAACTTCTTCAATCTATTTTAATAATATTTTTAATTCATTATCAATTATCTATATAAATTCAAATTTCTATATATTTACCAAAAATCTTAACTCAATAATAAAATTGATAAAATATAAAATAGACTCATTAACTAAGTCATTATTTATTTTATCACAAAACACTTAAGTCAATAATTCAAAATAAATTTCATCAATTTATAAAAAAAAAATACAATTTTACAAAATCTCAAATAAATCTTAACATGTAGAAATCATATATTCATACAACAAACTTCTATAAGAAAAGTTATAAAACAAGCAAATGCCTAAACAAAATATATATATACAATAAAAATTAATATTTTAAAATTGAGTTAAAATAAAAAAATAGATAGTTTTGCTTACTTGAAATAGAGGAATCCTCAATAAAATTTGAATTAGAAAATGGATGTTCATAAACCAAGTGTTAAGATAGTGGTGGTTTTGGGGGGTTGTTGTTTGTTGTAGAGAAAAATAGAGGAAGAATAAGAAATAAAAGAGGGAGAGATAATGGTTACTTGTCAGGTTATAAATTAAATATTATAGACAGTTTTACCGATGAATTTAAATCTGTCGGTAATTTTATTTGTAAAAATAACTTGTCATTGTAGTTTTTTTATTCTTTATTTTTCTATTGTAATTCTCTTGGTATATACCAAAAGAATATTTTGTCAGTTGACAAAATTCACTTTGTTTGTAAAAATAACTCATCATTGTACTTTTTGCTTTTTTTTATTATTTTTTTTGTTAATTTTCTTGAAATATACCAGGGGAATACTTCTATCAGTGTTTACTGATAGACAAAATGAGGGGATACTCTATTGATAAAATTCATTATAATTAGCTGATAAAAAAATTTATTAGTATTTTTGTTAGTAGTTATTAATTTTTTGGTAATAAACTATAATCATTTTTTTCATAAATAAGAAGGGGTTGTTCTTATAGAATGTAAAACAAGTATTTTAATTTTATAAAAGATGTTTAATGTAGTATTTGAATATTATTTTACAATATATATATATATATATAGATAGATAGAGAGAGAAAGAGGAAACAAGAAGGACATGTTTTCCTGTACCTTTTATTTTAAAATATAAAATTTTATTTTAAAGTTATCCAAAAATTAAATTTATTATATTCTTGTATTCTTATTTCTTTAATTAACCAAATATATTTCTTTTTTCATTATCACTATTTTTTTATTTCAGAATAATAACTAAATACTACTATAAATGTTCGGATATACAAAGAAGAGTATCATTCTTTTTCAAATCTTTAAATCCACCACTCATTTTTCCCAATATTTAAATCTAAATTCTATTAGTTAAAATCCCAAATACTAACACCACAGGCATTAAATCACGAAACTAAATGATCCACGATTCATATTCTCTCCTAGCTCCATTCTTCTATGTAATTTATAAAATGAAAGATATGGAAGAGTCTATACACAAATCTTGAACTCAATTATAAAAGCTAGTTTACATCATAATTAAGAGATAAGATACAAAAATGGATGATTAATTAATAGACAAATATCTCATAATTGTGTTGAATTCATTAACCAGTTTTTAAAAACTACAATACCCATATCAGATATAATAACAGGTCATCGAAAAATTCCCAAGTGTTTCTGATCTGTTTCTCAAAGATAAGGATAGACTAAACTCTTTATATTATATCTCAACTTGAGCGCGTAGTATATAATATCACCATCCAGACTTGCATAATTATATGGATTTGGATATTAATTTGAATACACATTCAAACCCTATTAAAAAAAAATACATTCTATATATTTCAATCCCTATCTGTATATTAGCGTGCACATAATAATTGCAGTGACATGTTTTCTATATATATAAAACAAAAAAGTATAGTAAATGCAGAAAATAATGACTTTCATAAAACGCAAAAAGAAATATATAGTGCTAATAATTAATTCGAACTTATTTGACCTTAATTAATACTATTTATTCATTTATTATTGCTGATGGAAAGGACGCGCTTTGCCTGTATTGAAGCACTAATTAACACTTGTGAACTATGGATTGAATTGGTCAGCTAATAGAGCATATTACAATTTGAAGGGTAAAATGTGACAAAAATACAGCTTAAATAGGTATTGAATTCCTAATTAAAATACTGCTTGTGGATTGTATGTGAATCTAATTTCTTCATCTCATAATTGCCATGAAGACCCATTGTGATATTACTCATATTGGTTTAGTCCACCAGAGCTCAATTCCCCCCCCCACCAACTAATACATTATCATTAACAAAAAAAAAAACCCAAGAAAGAAAAGAAAAGGTATGTAAATACTGCTGAAATGAGCCATGCATATTCTGAACCTTGAACAAGCTTGATTTGCAAGATAACAACTTCAATTGGTCCTGACCCGAACATCTCTTTTATTGTTTATTCTAAATATTCGCGTGTCTAATTAAGAAATCTACAGTTAAGGACATCAAGACGGTCATCATATTAGAACGAGACCTCCTCAGCCAGTTTTATGCTGTCTTAGTGTACACATTTTAATCACAAAGATTATGATCTTCTTAAAGTTGTTTTTCAAAGTTACGATGTGCTTCAATGCGTAAAAGACTGGACTTAAACATTGAAAACGCTTTTGGGGGTTTGAAAAAAACCTTCCACGCTTAACACTAGTGGTTGAGAAAACGAGCTATAGATGGTTGTATTATGTCTGGTTATAGAGTAAAGTGAACTTAAAGAGCAAAGCTTAGAAAGGAAGATGAAGTTTTTCTACGAAGATTAAGATTTTGAAAGAGAGGAAGATGCACTATCTTGATGTTCAAAGCTATTTATATAAACTTGAACTAATGTAATAGTGTGAATAAAAATAACATAGGATGATTAATGTGTTTATTTTCTATAATTTTAAACTACATGGAGAAAACAACCGACTGTGACACCAAGCTCTACCAAAGCTTTCCTCGCTATGGGTTTTGTTGAATTTTATGTACATATTGGGTCCAGTATAATGGTGAGCGTGTTGGATTTGTTAGGCTATCTTAGCTTTTAGATTCCCAAATCAATAATCTCCATTCTAGAAGAGCATTGTGTTAGGTTGGTTGCCATTAATGTGCAACAACCATTTGGTATTGCACCAAACATGTGCATTCATACAAGATGTCAAAGGTTGGCAGCCACCATTGTTGAAGAAGAGTTGGAGTTGGCAGCCACCTTTATTGAAGAAAAGCCTCCATGAATGCCTATAAATAGAGGCATATGTTAGAGAGCAAAATGAGAGAAGAGAATTATGAGAATGTGAAGAGAGTAGAGAGGAAGAGAGAGCTGCAATGGCAGCAAGGCTGCTGCCATTGCAGCAGCTGTAATGACAGCAAAGAGAGGGCTGGGAGTAGAGTAGAATGAAGTTATCATTCTCCTCCATGTATTTGTTTTGTATTCTTTCTCTATCTCTAAATATATTGACTTCTCCCGTGGATGTAGGCGGTTTTGCCGAACCACGTTAAATATTGTGTCAGTGTGCTTGGCCTCCTATGAGCAAGTATCAGAACATCACCAGTCGAATTCCGCAACACATTGAGCCACGTGATATGCTCGTATTCCAAAAAACATATGAACTCTTTTTAAACCATGAATATCTAAGTAAGTTTAATGACCTATAATAATTTTATGATTATGTCTCCAACAAACAATTCATATTCCGAGCACAATGCATTATTATTGGTGAAAACAACATGCATGTTCCCTTCTCATAAAAAGAAGAAGAAGAAAATTAGTTGAAGCATGATTCTAGCTAGGCCAAGCTATATAAATTGTCAAGTTTCTTAAGAATTATTAAAAATTCTAATAATAATAATAATAAAAGATAATTATCATAATTAACCTAGTAGTTGTCATATGTGCTATCTTTCATTTTCTTAAACGCTTGCAATTAAATTTCTTACCTAGTGTAATTAATATGGTCGCAATGGAGCCAACCACCTCCTTCAACAAATTTCCAAATACCTAGTAATGCGTAAATTAATTTTGTTGTTTACTCGGCGTTATCCTTCATAATTATAGCATAATTAATTAATATATAAATCGGCCACGCACTCATGCAATGTGACTCTTGCTTGTGTATACATGAGGTCCCATGCAAGTACTAGATTGTGATCTATGAGAGATTTTGATGCCCGACCTTATTATTATTGCTTGATAACCCTGGTATAATTATAACCTTTACAAGTCATTTTCGTGGTAAGACATTGGAACCATTGATGGTTTCATTCTACCATTCAATATGGTAAATATATATATATATATGAAAATCATATGAAAGTTAATTAAATTATTTTTCTTAATTATAAGATTTAATTAAATTTAAGAAATATTATTAATTTTAATAAAGCATGAGATTTATATATTTAAACGCCAAACTTTCACAACAAACTAGAAAAGGAGCCTGTGAAACATTTCATGAAAGTAAGTTTAGTTAATAGTAAGAGATAAAGATAGTAAAAAACAGTAAATTTCTTTGTAAATAATATTCTAATAAAGTTTGAATTGTTTATCTTTGATCGTAGTAATCATAGATGATAGCTTGATTAGTTTTTATACGAGAAAATTAACTTAAAAACCAGGAAAAAGGAGATAAAAGATTTCAATATTAATGAGATTTCAAAATTATATGATCTGTGTGCCAGGATATTCAGTACTGAAAGATCGATAATATACTTATTATCCATGATATATAATATAGTTAGGTTGCAAACATTGGCATCATAGTAACGTCATGTTGTACGTAAGGTGTGATATCTCAACACTCGTCTCTGTTTACAGCGAAATATGTTTACATCAATGTGAAAGCCACCTTGATCAAAGCTTTAAGGCACATCATTACACAATGGAAGTGAATTTTAATATTGATTACAGGACTGAATTGTTGTAAGAACTCCTTGAGATTTTATTGGACCAGCAGAAGCTACTGAACAACCCAGCGGTTGCCCAATCACATCACAAAATGATGACTTAGCCCTAGTTGATCGATCGATCCTTGTTGGTATTCATGGCAGCTTTGCTAAACCTATCAGATGCAGTGGAAAATGAGATCAGGAGAGGAGGAATCCCCGTCCATACTGTAATTAAGTGAAGTAGACAATAATCAACATATAGAGGGCTGCAGTCAAGGTCTTCAACCGAAACCTTTCATTTCAACTAATTTTTATCCTGTTCTTCACAAGAAGTTACAACTTTTGCCTTTTCGACTGCCCATTTAAGAGATGGTGTCTGTGTGACCTGGACTATCACATGCTACAATTCATCAATCCACCTTTTTCAGCGGTATAACAAGAGATTGTGTATAATTTTCATTCCAATACCAGCACTGTTTCCGAGCTTCACATACATTTTCAATTATGTTATTGGTGCCATTTCCTTCCAAGACTGGCAAATGGGAAGTTGAAAGAGAAATAACGAAGGCCAATAAATAATTAATCATGAAAATTAATTACGAACATAGCCATTGATTACAGTATCTTAAGGACCACGGTTGGTGGTCAAGTTTGAGACAGGCAAAGAAGGCTGTGGTAGGTTAAGTAATCTAGAAAGACGCAACAGACAAAACCATTCGAGATGAAGAACGTGACCTTGCCTTGTGCTCATTCCAGTGGCCACCAAACACAAAGCCAAGACATTAATGAATCTCTAAAGCATTGCTAAGAAGCTTTTAGCCCTTTGATTACATGCTGCTCGGTTCTTTCTCTCGATTGAATTCTACAAATCTTTTGTACGTTATAATCTTATTTTTCTATCTTTTAATTAAGTGTCACTGTTTAGATATATAGTTAGAGAACAATCACGAGAGAATTCATTTAAATTGATTCAGTTTCACAACATCTTTAATTTATTCCAATTGCATTCTCTGAAGCTACAGCTAAAAGAAACGTTGATAGCATGGAAAATATAAATCATCTTTACATTGCGATTTATAATGGCGGTTCTTATAGGTCACTGTTTGCCACAATGATGATTTGGGACCCTATACATCGTACTAAAAGCAAGTTTGACACTAAAACCATGGAGGATTGATCGAGGCATGCATCTTCCTACCCATGCAGTCTCTTTACATGTGCTTTCCAGATCGACAGGGTTTCCACGGGCAAATTCGTGCACGTAAAAAATTGAATGTTGTTCAACAGTTATAATTACTCTTTCATCCACATTTTATTCTACGTAATAGATTTCGTGCCAATAAGCTGTGGTTTGTATTATTTCTTCTAAAAAAAAAACAATCGGGTCAATTTTCTAGTGTAAATATTAAATATTACCCTTAACATAATATTTCAATAAATAATCATCACCAAATCAATTAATACTACAATTAATCCTATTGTGTGCTAGCTAGGAATGCTGACTGCTGAGCAACAAAAACTCCTAAAATAAAATCGTTTAGGAAAGGAAAATGAGATGACAAAAAAATAAATATTTTTAATATTAACATATTAAAATAATTTAAAAATATTAAAAAAATGGCCACACCGCTAAAACAAATGAAAAGAAAATGAGAAAAATGAGAAATCTCAACATAGATGTCATTATATATGCTCTCTCATCTTCTGACTTCTACCTATTTCCATCGGTCAATTTCCAATCAAGAGGTTGGTGGGTTGGACTCTAAAATAAAAAAATAAATCAAATCTTTACTATTTGATTCACGTAACTATTATACTTAATCAATTATTTTTTTAATGTAATTGCTTTAAAGAGAATCCTGAGAAGGGGAAGCCCATAGCATTAGCCTCTATATTTCACCTTACTTTTGGTTATTAGTTTTTCATTAAAAAAAAAAAAGCTTGTTCTTTAATGCTGAATTAGATATTTATATATTAAAAAAATATTAATTTGTGGTGTAAGGACACAAAGAATAGGCTTTTTATCACCAGCTGTTTCTTTTGTGATATCGGTTTGGGGAGGCATAAGAAGAAGAAAAACAGCAACACCATCATATTGCTGCTCTGCTTGTTAGGTGAACGTGTGTGTGTTCTTTCAACATTGTAGAATTTTCAGAAAACTAAAATAAAGTAAAAGCTGTAACACTAATGTGAAATCGCGGCACTCAGGATTCTTGATCGGGTACTGACGTTCAGTCATTGCCATGAATAAACAGACTCTTCAACTCCCACTTTGCTGGATCGTGACTCGAACACCGTACACGGATGCTCCATGTCCGGTTGTGGTTGCAGTGGAGGTACCGGCATTTATTCAAGGGCCGATGATCATGACAGATCCAATGGTGTACAAGTTAAATATATTTCTTTACTAAATTTGGACGGATAGTTTGATCGTTGAAAAGAGGCCATATTGACCGGTTCCCCATCTTCAAAGAATAATTTGAATCTGATCTCCATTGATATCTGCGGTGGTAGTACTGACGTTAAATTAACATTTTTTTAAAAAAAAATAATTAGAAAATAGCAGAGTTAGAGAGAATGCGTCCCTCCAAGAGAGAAGAGATGAGGGGAAAAATACAAAAAGGTGGAGAATTCTTTTATGGAGGATACCCTTTCGATTTTGTACCGGGAGCACAACCTCATTAACAAAATGTTAAATGCATCTGCGAGTCGGAGGAGTTCAATGCATTCTACATAATATATTGACTATTTTATTAGTTTAGGGATTTGAATGAAAGATTATTCAAAAATCCGTTGTTATTTGGGAAGCGAATTTTACAGCCTGTTTTTTAAAGTGTTTGCCTTAAAAAATTATTAAATTAATTTATTTTTAGATGTTTTTAATGTGTTAAGAATTAACAACATATTTTTTAAAATATTTTTTATTAAAAACGTTTTAAAAAAATCACTTTCTTAAAAACACAGTTAGCTCTTATCCTATTTGTAGGAACTGTTGAATTAATTACAAGTTCAGTGAAAGGTCGCCGGTCCACTTTAATCTGTTGGGGAAACACGTTGTTTTGACTTCGAAATTTCACCGAAGGTGTAATTTATTGGAGTGTTTAGAGTGTGATAATGTTAATGTTTTAAAGTATTTTTTATTTTAAAATATTTTAAAATAATATTTTTTGTTTTTTGAAAATTATTTTTTATATAAACACATCAAACTAATCTGAAAATATTAAAAAATATTAATTTAAAATAAAAAAAAATTTCAATTTTTTTTTCAAAATGCAACGTTAATCACACCCTAACAATTTAATATTTCCATGACTAGTACTCTTCGTTTTCAAGCATGCAACCCCATCAAGATATATTCTTAAAGAAATGAAACTCATGATTTGATTAAAGATCTTCCATCCACATGCAATCTCTCAGATGGATATTGTCAAAAAAGAAAAAATAAAGAAAGAAAAATGACACTATTTCATATCTAGTCGAGCAAGAAATCAAATTGGTAATAGTGGAAGCATGAATAACTTGAGGAATATCATGTCTTTGATGGAATATGTTGTCCATTAGATTTAAAAAAATATATATTTAAATTGATTTTTTAGGTTTGATAATTGATCTTGAATTTCAAATTAAACTTTAAGTAAATAGTTTTTATTCTTAAACTTATTTAGTTTTTTCCAACAATATTCCACTCAATTGACCTACCTTCTTTTATTTATTATTTTTTAAAAAATAGTTTATCCTATGCGTAGACTATGGAATAAAGAATGACGTGCATATTTGGTAGATAAATGCTAATTAGTTTAGGCAGTGGCATTTTGTTTAAAACGATCACATATCTTTGCCAACGGCTATAGTTACAGTTATTTTTAAAATAATTTTTATATCAAAATATATATTAAAGATATTTTTTATTTTTAATATTAATACATTGAAAACATAAAAAATAAATTATTTTGAAATAAATAAATAAATAAATAAATTTAAATTTTTTTAAAAGTACTTTTAAGTCATTAAAACAAACAATAATAAAAAAGTATGTATGAAAGTTTTCAACATGGAATTTCTTAAAAGAAAAAATATATTATAGATAAAATATTTTTTTAAATTAACTATTATCAATTTATCACCACATAACCACGATTTAAAAAAAACTATTAACGCCATAAATATTTTTTTTGGGTATGTAATTGATTTATATAAACCACCACTAATTTATGTAAAGGTCTAGCTATTTTACTTTTGTTCAAACAGAGTGACGAGTCTTACCTACCTACTTCTTTATATAATCTTGCTTACCTGAATCTTCAAGGGGCCCAGATGATGTTACTAGCAATGTAACAGTCAAGCAAACCATCTCAGCAAGGACATCAAGAACAAGACAGTAAACACTCACCTACCACCCTTCCTCAGCCACAATTTTAAATCAAAATAAAGAAATTGAGGTAAATTGTAGAAAGGAACGGCTACATTTTTTTTACGATACTATCATTTTCATGTCGGTAGTTTATAAGTGAATAAAAAAAATTATCTCACAGTAAAATAAAATGTTTTCTCCTGAACATTTATATTCATAAGTGTAGATTTTTATTATATAATAAATTAAATGAAAATCATGATAAATTTAAGTGGGTTTCTTAATATTATTATATAAATATTTATAATATATAAAAAATACTTTCAATTCAATATGCCAATAAGGTTATTTTTTTAATTATCATAATTAATTTTGAAATTTATAGCTATACAAAAAAAAATAACAACTATTCATTTTAATTCAAAATATAATCATTTAATTAGTTTTGATATTTTAATCCATATAAATATGTTACTAAACAAAGGAAAACATATATAAGAAAAAAAATCATTTTTTCTATGTTTTTTCTATTCTTTTATAGATTTAGATGATTTAGTTGTATTTTAAAAATATTATCTTTTTTATGAAATAAATTAACACTTTTAAAATAATATTTTTAAACCTCCAAACCAACTATTTATTTATTTACTTGCCCTAACAGTTTAACTAACAACTCAAACATGATTCCATTGTCTTATTACCGTATCTCAATTTACCTTATCTCAATTTATTTATAGATAAATTATAAATATTTAAAGATATCTTTATAATGAAAGATATTGAGCAAGCTTAAGTTAACATATATGTTATTACACAAATAAAATATAAAATATTTTTTTCTTTATTTTGTTTTGGTTTTTTAATAGATTTAGATGAGTTAGTTATATCGTATATGTATATATATATACATGTGTGTGTTGTCTTTTCATAAAATAAATAAATATCTTAAAAAATAATATTTCATGTCTTTAAATGAATTTTTTATTTGTTTTTTTACCCGAATAGTTTATCTAACATCTCATGCATGATTCCATCATCTTTATCACTCTATCTCAATTTTTTAATACCCATGATAAATCATAAATATTTAAGATTATCTTTGTAATAAAGACATTGACGAGGCGTAAGTTAATCTATAACAACTAGCTTATATTCTTTATTAACTAACTTCAATATACTGACATAGATATATGTGCCAAAGTAAAAGTGATAGCAAGACAGATTTACCTACTACTTGCATTCACGTACGAGACAGGGACTCGCAACAATATCAATTTCTGCATATGAAGCTATGAATCCCGAGTGGTCAGTCTGGAGTTTAATGTGCAGATATTTTCTCAGAGGAGATATCCAAATGGTTGCCTGGCGACTCGTTCTCCAGAAAGAAAATAAGTTGCTGTTGACAATAGATCTGTTTTATAACTATAAAATTAAAATCTTCGAGATTCCTGTTGACTTAAATTGTTAATGTTAAACTAAAATTATAGAAACTAAAGCCTTCATTTTCACAATTTTTTCTTTCATATATGATTTCATTAACTCCCTTTTCAACTCGCATTTTATTTATTAGCAGATAATAACCGGAGGCATTGACTTTGATTAATTTTGTCCATAACAACAAGTTGTTTACGCAACAGCCACGGAGAAAACTCTAATTTTATAAATTTAAATGTAAATAAGTATCATGCCAATAGGATACAAAACTTTTTAAATAACTTGTGAGAAAAACTCTTATCGGTATTGCCAGAAAAACTCTTATCAATAATTTATGGTTTGTTTGTGAGTTCGATGGAAATAAACATATTGATGAATTAACAAATAAATAAAGCATGCTAAAAAAATATTTTTCCTGCTTCATTCTATTGCTATCTCTATCGGTAAATAAAACATACCACCATCATAATATCATTTATATTTTTATCGATGAATTAATAAAATATACCATCTATAATCCAATAGTAATATTTTAAAAATACATATTTTTGAAAAATAATTAAAAAAAATATAAAAAATATTTATTATAAATTTAAATATTCATGTTTTATAAAAAAAAAATTTAACAAATATCTTCTCCTTATAATATTTTTTAGTACGGTTCGTTCAAGATTAAAGAATTGTGAAAAGTCCCTACTTGAAGACATTTTTTTATTATTTTCATGTCTTAGAATGTAGTTGATTTTTATTCTCAATTAAATCTTGAAATAATATGAGATAAATATCAAGATCTTTTCAATAATATTAGCATCAAATATTAAAACTCCAATATGCGCCTTGTTTATCTCATCATTTGTAATATCCAACATAATTATTCCACCAATAACTTTATTTATCGTTCTATTAGTAAAGATATTTATCATCGTATAATTTTTTTTTTTTGAAGCCCTCTGGAATACCCTTTATAATTCCCTTGATGTTTACCGATGAATTTTTTTGATTTATTTTTAATTTTGTTGTTGATGTTTACCAATAAATATAGGGTTGGAAGATTATATTGGTAAAGGTCATTGCAATATATTGATAAAAAGATTTGTTGGTGTTTCTGTTTATATTTGCTAATTTTTTGATAGTGTTCTAAGCCTACTTCAAACAATTTAAGAAATTTTCTTAAAAAATATAAACATAACTATTTTTAATTTAATCATTGAATCAAATTGAAATTGAGCATATTTTACATGCCTAGTTCTATAAGAGATCAACTTGTTGTAAATAATTGGGTTTGTTGTGATCCCCAATTGGAGAGTGTTATTTTATTTTTTATTTATTTTTTTGTTATTTTTTTATTCCTTTTCTAATTAAATTTGAAATATTTATTTAATTTGATTTTTATTAGTTAGGTTGGTTTATATTACTATTTAAAATAATCTTGTTTATTATTGGTGTTCAATTATTGATATTCAAAGTTTATAAAATCAGGATTTTCTTTCTATATAATTTAAATATAATTTAAGGGTTTATTCCACCACTAAAAAAATTTATTTTATGAATATTTTTTATTTTATTATTTCATTGCAGCAACAATAATAATAAAAATAATAGGTTGTTGATTCATATGCGTCTGTGCTAATCCGCCGCCTCGCCCTGATTCTCCTTGCTTCGTGCGGGCCAGTTGCTCTTTTCCAGGCCTTGGATGCGTGTGAGATCGTCATCAACCTGTGCTGCCCATGCCCTTTCCGTCCTAATTCTTTGCCGCTCTCCTTTCTAGTTTGGTCAACGAGAAAACTGTTTTCTCGTGGGTAGCCTTGCGGTCTTCCTTGATTTCCTCGTTTCGCCCTGGGTTCTCTTCCCTTGGTGCTATTTATTAATTCAGTATTATACAAAGAAAGAAAAAAGGCAAACCGTTGGATCATGAATCTATTCATATTTACGAATCTTTCATTTTCGTGGTTTCCAATCAACGTAGAAATTTCATGCACATGCCACTCCTAACAAACACTTGCAGGTTATGAAATTATGAATTGTACTATTTTCTTTTGGTATTTAACGAGTAGTAGTTGCTTGGATGATTGAAAAGACAACGAAAACATATTTCTTTCATGACTTCGATGCTAGTTAAATGAAACAAACAAGTGTAAAATCAATTAAAATAAGTAATTAATTCAACCAGCGCAAAACCACTCACAATAAACATAAATCACTGTAAAACTATGCTTGTTTTTTTAAAAAATAGTTTTTAAAAAATTATTTGTTAAATTTTTTTATGTTTATTTTTTATTTAAAAACTTGATTAATAAAAAATATTTAATTTGATCTTAGAAAAATATTTTTTTTTATTTTAGATAAAAAACACTTTTTAAAAGTTGTGAAAAATTTAAAAATATCATATTATTAGGTGATTATATCAAATTTGATCCTTAAATTGTTGGTTGTTATATATTTTTTTTGAATATTTTTTTTCAATTTCATCCCTTAAAATTTAATTTTTATATTAACTTTAGTTTTCTTTGTTATAATTATTATTTGCTTTTTTCTTATCATTTTTAATTGAAAATTTTTATGTATCAAATTTGATCCATGTTACTCATTTTATTTGAAATAATTCATGAAATGTTAATTATTATTATTTTAGTTTCTTCATCTTTTATTTTTTTTTAGTTTTTTAGATTTGATATTTGTTATTTTAATTATTATTTATTTTATTTGAGATAATTTATGAAATTATATTATTTTTTTAATTTTATTCTCATTCAAGTTTTTAATTTATAAGATTTGTTTCTCGTTACTTCAATAAACTTGAGAAAAATAAAAAATTAATAAATTATTTTCTAGCTTATTTTTTATTATACAGCCAAACACTAGAACATGTTATTCAACTTTGTTTTCATTACATTACCAAATATTAAAAATAATTTATTTATTTTTAATTTATTTTTTTTTTAAATACTTTCTAACAAATAAATAAGATCTAAGTAATTAAATCAATTTAATTATTGATAAAAAAAATTATTTATTAAAAAATAATATAAAATATATTTTAAAATTTACATAACAATTCAAGTTTTTTAGATTGGGATATGAGAACTTTATTAATTAATAATTATAAGTTTGAAACTCATATTTTTATATGAGGAAATTAACATTTTTACTTGAAAATATTATATATTAAAAAATAGTACAAATAATATCATTACTTCTTAGCTAAAAACTTAATTTTTTTTATTCTTTAACGCCATGTTGATCGCATAATTGCGAAGCATGTATCGAACAAATTAACAAGTGAAGATAGATGGCGACCTAAACATAAAACAATATATGTAAATGGCTTATCTATGGAAAAGCTAAATTTAAGACACCATGGTCCCTCCCATGTTTAAGGATCATTGTCAAATCAACTTTTTACAACCATTACTCAAATGGGCATCATGTGCTTCACCTACCCAAGAGATCAGAGCAAACTTGTTATTTTAATTACAAATTATCAAGAAAGATATACGGTAAACCATTAACATCCACTCATCTTATTTAATGATGCAGAATTTATCTATTTATTTATTTTTTTCAACTAGACAGCAACACTTCCCTGATCTTGATCAATAGCATTAGAAAACGATGTTCTCCATTAAGATCAACATGATGACCGACATGAACTGGATACAGAACATGGTTTTATGAACAAGTAATACACAAAAAATTATATAAAAATCTACAAACTTGTTTTTATACAGAGGTTAATTTATTTCACAGCTAGGTGGTCGTGGTTTCTTACTTCAATCTCGAGTCACCCTGACCTCAGAAGGAGTAGTATGATCTCTCGATGGGATACGTCAATCCTGTGCCGCCTTCTTTGATTTATCCTCTTCCATTTCTTGACAGAAAAATAATATTATTCTTCCTTATTATTGCATAATGCTCTCATCATCATTGATGAATTAAACCATTTACGTTGATGCAAAGGAACTGGATTCATTTTTGAATAATGGAAGTCTTTGACAGTACAGGGGCAACCAACTGGTACACGCTATGATAGAGGGAAGGTGTCCTATCTAGAGGATCTGTGACAAAATTTCTGTTTTTGTTTCTCCAAGTATTTTAAAAGTGATTTTGGTTTAATAAAATATTAAATCGATAGTTTTTAGTATTTTTTATTATAATTTTAATGTGTTAATATTAAAAATAAAAAATAATTTATTTTAATATATTTTAAAATAAAATACTATTTCAAAAAAGTATTTTAATATTATAATCTCTTAAATAACTTGGTTTTTTGCAGAATTTACTCTCTCACTTGTATTTTCCATTCTTTTCATAAAACACAATAATAACATCAAAATATCATCTTTATCTAAAGCATACATTGATACATTGTTAGGTAATATATCAAAAAAATAATTTTATTTTATTTTTTAACATATATGAAAATTCATACCCTCTAATATGAAAGTTTTTTAAAATTAAAATTTTAACATATCACACTATCTTGTTATTAATATAAAATAAGAGTGATGAAATTTGAATTTATAGTCTCTTAATTAATAAAACTTTAACAACATATTAAAAAATTATTTTATTTAAAAATTTATATTATTTTTTATCAAGCTAGAAAAGGAGCCTATCCAAGGATATATATACAAAGTCAATACCATAATTTTCCAGAAAGAATAAATAAATAAATCAAAATGTAATTAATATATCATGCTTATAATCTATTTGGAAAAATAAATTACTAATTATTATTTTTTTCCTTTTTTTATTGTATAATGCTCTTCTCAGCATTGATGAAGTAAGCATCCACTTTTTATTTTATATTTGCTTTATTCAATAATAGAATACTTGATAGCTTTAGGGGAAAGGAAGTTGTCGGGAACTGTGATTACTGTTTAGATAACCTGGGTTTTTAAGGCTTCCCTTTCTTATTTGTATTTTCCCTTCTTAATTTGGATGCAGCACGAGATATAATACATTAGAGAGGGCATCAAGTCTTTTCATTATACAGAAAGTCAATACCATCATTTCCTAATGAAAAGGTAATTAGTATTATCATGCTTATAATCTATCTGAAAAAAATCCTAATGAATGATGATGAAATTAAAATTATTAATTATATGTTTCCTGTAAGATCTCTGTATAAAACTTGAGCTACACATATATATATCAATTAATCCCCTCCAAATTAATTCATCTAAACTAGTTTTATCTAACTTCATGTTTTAAATTAATCTAATAAAGAGTTGTCTTAACATGATTCGATTAAATTGATGAATATAAAAACAAAACAAATAATTGGTTAAAAACATAGTCTAACTTTTTAAAAAATCAAAATAATACTTTTTTTTTAATATTACAATGCTCAGACCGACTTGAACTTTGTGAATAAGTATATAAAACTCACAATCTAGATTATGACTCTTCTAAGTTTAACAATTTTTTAAAATTATTTTTTACTTAATGATTTTATAACAAAAATAGACACATAAAAATTGAATACTAATCAAATATTAAGATATTTGTTTGAGATTGTTATAATCTCGTAAAAAGTAAATTAAAATAAATTATAAAGATGTTCAAAATCAACTAAATATTAAAGGATAAAATTAAAAAAATATAAAAATAATTCAATAAAAAAATAGATAAAAGTAAAAAAAAAAAAGATATGATCCAATAGATCAACCTTGAAACCTCTTTACAAGACACATTGCTTATCATGAGTTTAAAATTAACCTATATACAAGTTATCTTGAAATGATAAAGTCAATTTAGTGGTTACAAAGGCAAACTAGACCACCATTAAAAAACTATAGTTTGTTTTTTTATTATATATAATAATTTTTTAATGCTCAATTTCTCTCATTTGTAAAATGGTTCATAATTTTAATATATTTTTTATATTACTATTATTTTAAATCTTGATTATATTTAAACCCACTTATGATAGCAAAATAAGAGAATATAATTATTTATATTTGTATGTGGTGTCTTATTTAAAGCTGCCCAGACTTGCAGGATATTTTTTAGGCTTATTGCTAAAACAAGTAAATTTTATATTTTTTTATTTTTATTTTATTACAATATTAATTAATAATTGTTACAGGTTTTTCACTATAATTAATATCAAAATATATCTACGGGATTTCATTTACAAAATCTAACATTACCAAGTTTGATTGATCAAGCAATTTTGAATTATAACAAAGGAGAGTAAATGATATGTTGATACATCAGGGCATGGTAAAGACATTATATCATGGTAAAGACATTATATGAAGAACAACTGGAAGGCATGAATGATATGAATTGGCAGGAATTGGAAGCAAGGGTTGTGGCAATTATCAGGCTTTGTCTAAATAATGACGTGATGTATCATGTTATAGATGAGGAATCATCAGTAATAATATAGGTAAAAATAAAAAATTAGTACATGTCTAGGTCGTGGTTGAAGAAAATTTATCTTAAGCATAAACTGTTTGGTTTTAAAATGCTAGAGAGTATAGATTTGAATCAATATATCAATGTGTTTAATTATATCGTTAGCAATTTAAAGCGAAATGATATGAAGTTCGATAATGAAAACAAGACATTGATGTTAATAAATTATCTACGTGCTTCTCTTACTATAAAAATTTAGTTACAACTTTCATGAGAGAGAAATAAACTCTTATATTGGAAGAGAACATAAGTGCCCTATTAAACTTTAATCTGAAAAAAAAATCTTATAACAGGTTTTTCATAACTCATGATTTGTACATGTCACAATTATAAACATGATCTTCACCTTGTCTTTATTAAAATAATAAAACATGGTGTTTCAAATAAATTGTGAAATAGACTTCACAAATTATGATGAGGAGAGAAGAAAGAAAATAAAAGAAAATAAATAAAGAGATCTTGGAGGCATATCATAACTTTGATTGCATCACTATTGGTACCATAAGAAAGATATCGACAAGATATATCTAACATTACTAAGGAATGTCATCAACAGTTATAAAAATAAGCCACATTTATTATCCAAAAATGATGTGAATGGATCACTTGTTTTTAACAACAAGTAAGATCCATTTTAGTCATTATTGATGATATTTTTTTGTGTTATTAGATTCGTCACATCAAGATCTTTTCAATGTATTAGTAATTTATTTGTGGTGTCATAACCAAAGTTTTGATATGCCTTCGAGAATATATATATATATATATATATATATGTTCTCTCTTTTTTTTCCATAAATTATAATCAAATGAAAGGAGAGAGACACTTAAAGGTAAATGAGCCATCTTTTGATGATAAATATGGCTCACTCCATACATCATTGGTGATTTTATTTAGTGTTGTTGGATTTATTTTGTTAAAATCTTTACGATGATGCCAAGTGTTATAATTAAAAGTTTGATGTGTTATTGGAATCAATTTCTTTATTTTAGTTTGTGTATTCTCTCTTTCTTCTTTGTATCATAATTTGTCAAAGTAATTTCACAATTTAATAAGTATTTCATAATAGGTATGAGAACCAATATTTTTTTGATAAGTGTTTTTTTTATAATTATTATTTCAGATTGGGCTCAATCGTACTAATAAAATTATTTGGTTACAAACATGAAAGTGTAAAAACTTAAAAGTATCTCTATCGAATCATAAAGAAAAAAGAGGCATCATTGAGTTCTTAATAATATTTTATTTGTATAAATAATAAAATAAATTTTATTTTATCTATTACATTCTTCTAATATTTGAAATATTTCCAAAAAAATCCATCGCACTTTCCCCCCCATGGTGCTTGTAAAAACAATCATTTCATTAATTGATTTAAAATTTTTTTAATAGTATCTAATTTATCAATATCGTCCAAAGAAAGAAGGAATTGCAATAAAAAAAGTCATCACAAAGAAAATGTATTTTTTAAATCAATAATTAAAACTAACATTGCAAAATGCTGGGCATTATACTTCCACTATTGATTGATTCTAGAAGAATAAGGGATAGTTTGATTGCTCTTAAATCTTGAAATAAACAGATAAAAACATATTGTAGAACTGGTAAAACAGGAGAAATGGGAATGCAAAGACAACAATAATTGATAGGGTTTAGATTGACTGATTTAATTCGAGAATTCTTGACTTTTCTGCTGTCTCATGTTTTGAAAAATAGTAGATCGTAGATGACTACCAAAAAATATGTAAAAAATGGTGACTTTAGGAGCTCTCTGATTTGTATATAATTTGTAGTTCGCACCTTCCATGGAGCAAGACTTGGTATGGTAGGGATGGCCTGGACCGTAGTCTGAATTTTGAGACATAATAATTATTGAAGTTTACGGATCCGACCACACAACACTTGATCTCGTTGGGTTCGAACAGGAAAGTCTTGCTCAGTCAATTCCAAAGATATATGTATTTAATGAAACAGTCAAAAGACGAAATATTTGAAAAATGATGTCGGAGCTTAGGGCCACCAATTCTCGATGCTTAAATACTTGGCTGCTGAATTGGTCGCCCTTAGGGCACGAACTCATCCGGTTCTTCGACATTTGGCTCGTTTGTAATGGGGATGATATCTGCTATAATATCATAAGAATATCTAACATATATATTTTATTTACTTAAATTAAATTATTGTGGACCAATGGGATACATTTGATTTGAGGTGGATAAACTTGACTCAATATTCAATTAAGTATATATGTTAATATCAAGAAACGAATAAATAAGATTTTCTAGGTATACAAATAATTGTGGATTTAAGTTGGTGTTGTTTTTGCATAAAATATTATACAGAAAAATATTTTTTTGTATTTTTTATTCTAAAATATAAAAATTTGAAAATATTAATTTTTAAATTTATTGCAAAAACTATTTTTTACGTGTATAAAATATTTTATAAACAGTAATTAACTCTAAATATAATTTAATTATTTCAATTTTCATCACAACTGTACCACTATAACCTATAAGATCACTATTAAACAGACGCTGCCACCACTCATTACCCTATAACCATTAGCATTATCATCGATTCCTCGTCACCACCACTACAACTATATCTCAATACAATAAAATGTTGTTATATATTTTTATTATTATTATAATTATTATTCACACCATTATTTATCAAATATAATAAAATAAAATAAAATAAAACATTTTAATAATTCATTCATAAATATATCAAACTAGGTGTGTAGACCTAGGATTGAAGGCCCAGCAACAAGCCAACAACCCTTAACTTCTTCTTTTTCATATATAAAATTTTGGCCATTTAGCTTCTATTTTTTTTTTTAAAAAATAATTATTAAAAAATTTTCTGAAAATAAAATTATTAAAATAGTATGTTAAAAATTTCACAGTTATAACATAATTTTTAAATAAATTTATAGCTTTATGGTAATATTAGTAATATTTATATAAATAATTATACATAAATCTAATATGCAGAATTATTATAAAATTTTCTCAGAAATATTTAGTGAGAATAAAATATATTTTTTTATTTTCAATTTTTTATATAATTTTCTCAAATTAACCATTCTTTTACATTTTTATACAATTGTGTGAAACATGTTCAGGCATTCATTTTTTTTTGAAAATATAATTTTTTATTGAAAAGTGTTTTCTTTTTATAAAAAATATACCATAAAAAAGATATACGATTAAAAACTAATTTTGAACTGAAAAATAAGTTCTTACTCAAGAACATAAATCATTTTTACTCAAGTCAAGCCCCTGTTACACGTTTGATGCTGCCCAACTCCTAAAGGACTTAAAATTACGTGATCAAACCTTTCTCCTTTCTTTTCCTTTCTTCGTCTTTGATAGTTTGATGGATGACAGTTTTGTTATTAAAAAAAAAGAAAAAGAAAAGGAAAAAAAAGCATAAGCTTTGCTGAAATACCAGAGCGTGCTAACGCAGAACAGTGACGGTGACGGACCTGATGCTTCCCAACCGCCAGGTGGGTTCGGAGTTGGTAGGCCTAACGTTTGGAGCTTTGTTATCAAGCGAAGAACGCTACAATGGGCTAAGGATTAAACAAGTATAAGACCCCAAAGTCCAGTTTAAGGATAGCTACATCCTCAATTGATACCATAGGAGTCCTTTGTGCCGTGCTGCGTGAACCACTTTTTGTTAAATGTAAAAATAAATGTCAAGAGAACAGGGGATTTAAAAAAAAAAAGTTACAAAATTTAGGCAAATGGGTAAGTTTTAAAAATTTATATCCTAATTTTTTGTTAGATAAATTTTTAATTAAATTATATTACAGCTAGCTTAACGAGAATTATTTAATTTCACATATTAAATGATAGTTTATTTGATCGATAAAAACATGATTTACTTTTTAAAAAGTTTCAAGATTATAGTTTTTTTAAAAAATATTAAAATAATAATATATTAATCAATCTTAATAACCTCTTACCTGCCTTGTTAGCTCTATTTAATTTGATAACTTTTTAAAGATATTTTCATTTAATCATATTATAAAAGAAAATAGATGTTCTTAATATAAAGCTTCAAAATAAACATTTGTTTTAAAACCGTGATAATTTTATAGAAAACAAATAAAAATAAATTATAAAATTATTTTTTAATTAATTAAATATTAAAAAATAAAAAGTATATTAGATTAGGTTATTAAACTTGTGAAACATACCAATTAAGTAACTCATATCAATATGTTAAATTCATAATCAGAATCATGAAATTCAATAAAATAAATTATTTATTTTTTTAAATTATATTTTATTTTATTATATAATTAAAAAATAAATAATTATAAAATCAAGTAACTACATATTACCGTAACTTTTTCTAAACTGCAATGAACTCGTACTAGGCTAGGATGCATGATTTATTCCTTAGGGGGATCATGTGTATAATTCTCTCTTTTTTTTTTCAGCATCCAAGATGAAAAGCTATTTTAAAAAAAAAATCAAACAAAGTGTTGGCTGTTTTTTCTAAAATTCTCTCACCATGGTAATCAAAAAATTGGGTCAAATGATTCTTTGACTCAAAAAACTCATTTTCAATTATTTTTTAACTCAAAATATGCAAAAAAAACCCTAAAAATCATGATAAATATATCCATAATCTCTATAAACCTAAAACATCATCTTAAAATAAAAAAATCAACCCAAAACTAAAAATATTCTCAAGCTCATATCTATTTTTTAAAAAAAAATCTCAAAAGAAACAATCACTTAATATAAACTTTCATAATCAAATAGAATAATTTGACATAAATAAATTATTTTGACGGTTTAAATCGACATTAATAATATATTTTTTTCCATGCTGAAATATAGTTATTTTTTAAAATTAGAAATTAAAAATAGCATAAATAAATATTTATAGTGAAATAAAATTTGTAAGATATTAAGGTATCAAGCATTATAGTTTGTAAAGTACAAGGATCAAATTAAATTTTAATGTAATGAAAAAAATTAAAAACTAAATTAAAAAATTTAAATAGAAAAACCCATGCATTTTACTTTTCTACTAACGTAAGTGTAACTGTAATAAAAGAAACATCCCTGAAGGACTAACACGTGAAAAACAATGCGAAGGCTTTAATTATCACAAGGAAGAAGAAAAAATTGTGGGGGCTTCTGACAGTCCAGTAGGCTGAATCATGCCTGTCTATTCTTGTCTTTTCTGACCCACAAGGCCCATTAGATTCATTGAATCAGAAGTTCGGGCCTACTAAATGACGCACTTTTCGTTGCCCGTAATCCGTCGGCAGATAGCATAATCAGTTAGATGACCGCGTGATATTATGGGTTAATGTTTTATATATAAAAAATATATAAAAAAAAAAATTAAAACTATTAGATTTTTTATAAAATTATATTAAAATTTTTTAACTTTGTCTATAATATTTGACCCAAAAATAATATTTATAATATTAAAAATAACATTAAACTTACTTGATCTAAATTTAAGTGGATTTGAATGCATTACCAGACTCAATAACTTTGAATGTGAATCTGGTTGCAAGGTCATATAATAAAAATGTGATAATTAAATGGATTTAGTAAAAAAAACAACATAAAAAAAATCAACATGCAATAAATAACTAATGAAGAAAAGAAAAAAAATTGAATTAATTAAGTTGACTTTTCAAACCAGATTAACTAGTCAAACATTGGATTTGTATCATAGAAATTTGAAAACTAAATAGGAAAAAAAATTATGGATTACCCCAAAATTAATTGGGCTAACCCATCAAACTTGAGATCTGAGTCAAATAATTAAATAAAAAAAATTAATATTAAGAAGTAAATTAAAAAAATAATTAAAAAAGAAGAAAAAAGCAAAAAAAAACCTAAGACATCAACTTTTTTATTATAGACTGCACTGTACAATTCACAATAAAAAGCTTACAAAAAAAGGAAAAAAATAAAGGCATACCCATGGGTTATTTTTTTTCATAAAAAATATATATAAAAAAACTAAAATCTAAAAGTGTCAGGTCTTTCTGCAAAGATATACCTAAAAGGTTTGGGTCTAACTGCAACACTTGACCCAAGAATAATATTTATAATATTAATAATTATATTAAACTTACATTATTCAAGTTTAAGTGAGTCTAACTACAACATCAGATTCAACAGCCTTGGATGTAGGTCTGACTGCAATATCGTGTCATAAAAATATGATAATTAAATAGATTAATTAAAAAAAACTAAAAAAAAATATTTGAATTAACAGAGTTTAACTCTTCAAATCAGGTTAATCCCTCAAACTTCAGATTCATTTCATGAAAATTTATAACTAAATAGAAAAACAAAAGTTGATAGGTTAACTAAGAATTAACTCAGTTAACCCATGAAACCAGGTTAACCAATCAAATCAGTTTATAACTAAATAGAAAAAAAAAGTTCATAGGTTAACTAAGAATCAACTCAGTTAACCCATGAAACCAGGTTAATCAATCAAATCTGGAATATATATCATGAAAGTTTGATAATTAAATAGAAAAAAATCTAATATTTACAAACTAAATTAAACAAAAAAAATTAATTAAAAAAAAACTTCGAGTTACCTTGTCGAACCAGGTTAACCCGTTAAACCCGGGATTCATGTCATAAAATTCTGATAACTAAATAAAAAAATAAAATTAATAAAAAAAAAAACAGACAGGTTAACCAAGAATTAACTAGGTTAACTTGTAAAACCCAAGGTATGTGTCATGATAGTTTGATAACTAAATAAAAAAAAATTAATATTAACAAACTAAAGTAAATAAAAAAATTAATTAAAAAAACAAAAAAAAACTCTGGGTTAACTCGTCAAACCAGATTAACATGTTAAACTTAGGATATTTTTCATGAAAATCTGATAACTAAATAAAAAAATTTAACATTAACAAAAAAAACAAAAAAAAGACAGGTTAATCCAAAATTAACTGGGTTAGCCCGTTAAACCAAGTTAACCCATGAAACCTTAGAAATGTGTCATAAAAGTCTGTTAACTAAATAGAAAGAAATTTAACATCAACAAACTAAGATAAATAAAAAAAATAATTAAAAAAATATAGGTTAACTCATGAAATTAAGTTAACTTGTTAAACTCGGGATCAATATCATAAAAGTCTAATAACTAAATTTAAAAAAGATTAATATTAACAAACTAAATCAAATAAAATAAAATTTATTAAAAGAAAAAGAAAAGAAAAGAAAGGGCTAATGGCATCAAAAAAGAAAAAAAAATTAAAAAGGAAAAAAAATAACTTAAACTAAATTAAACAAAACAAAATTTCTTTTAAAAAAAAAAGCTAAAGTCATTTAAAAAAATAAAAAAATAGCTTTAAAAAAAATAATTTAGCATTTCACTATGAATTGCTACAATGAAAGGTTGAGCAGTTTTAGTATATTTCTAATAGGATTTTTTTTTATTTTTTTTATAAATCTGGTGGTGTTTCTGGTCAGTATTTATATGTTATATAATGAAACAAACGTCCGTTTTTTTCATTGCTAGAAATTATTATTTTTAAAGTATTAGTTTAAAAAATAATTTTTTTATATTTAGTAGTTTTATAAAAAATAAATTAAAAAATATTTTTTTCTATTTAATTATGTTATGAAAAATAAGCTGAAAAATAGCCTATTAATATTTTATTTTTAAAATTTATTAAAATAATAAATATTACATATTAAAAGGTTGAATGAGAATAAAATTGAAAAAAATAAAATTTTATAATTATCTCAAATAAAATATATAATAATTAAAACAACATAAATCAAATCTAACTAATAAAAATATTAAAAAATGATGAAATTAAAATAATAATAATAATAATTTTATAAATTATTTCAAATAAAATAAGTAATAATAAAAAATAAGATCAAATTTGAAAGATAAAAAATTTTAATTAAAAAAATGATAAGAGTGAGGCAAATAAAAATTATAAAAATAAGTATCAAATTTAATATAAAAATCAAATTAAATCAAATTTTAAAGGATGAAATTAAAAAAATTCAAACAAAATATATATATATATATCAATCAAAATTATTATGATCAAATTTGATATAATCAGTAAATAATATAATATTTCTATTTTTTTTATCATTTTTGTAAAGTGTTTTCTATTTAAAATAAAAATTAAATATTTTTCTAGGAATCAAATTAGATTTTTTATTAAAAAATATTTTTTTTCATCAATTTTTTTAATAATAAATAAAAATTAAAAAAAATTAAAAAGTGATTTATGGAAGAGTACTTTTCGAGCAAGCAAGCACCCCAAAGTCTATGTTTTTATCCGGTTAAAATCAGATCATCATACTCACCTCACACTTTGATGACCCTTGATAATTTATTCATCCTCTAAGCCTGCATCAGAAAGTCAAGGTAGGGTCGCCAACCCATGACGAGGGGACGATTGCAAACCCACCCATTACGGGAGTGGGGAAAAAGTTTGCAAAGCTATTGCCAGGAATCATGACAGTTTCTTTATTTTCTTCGTGCACCAACGCGCATTGACCTTGAAAAATGCTGTGCCCCAGCCATGGAGGATTGGAGAATTCTAATGTCAGCTGTAAGTCAACGCTTTGTAAATACGACGGGTGGCACAAGCAAGGAGTAAAGGGGCCGAAGCAACTGGTTCAAATATATCAAAAACGGCAAATGAATCATGAGCCGAGATATAAATAATAATCAAAATATATTAAAAAATAATATAAATTATATTTTAATATTGAGATGATTTTTTAACACTAATATAAAAGATATCAGAAATTAACAGCGGTACCCTGCAGCAGACTGCATATTTATAAAGCCATAGGAGGTTCTATAACTTGTAGAAGCCATAAAAAAACCAGCTTAAGTGGCATGGGGCTTAACTACGACCACCACCTTTGGTGGCTTGGATTTGCACCAGGAATCATCAGTGGTTGTAGCCTTAGAATTGCACAAATCAATACCTACAAGAAAGCAGGCAGTTAGGGAGATAATATATTCTATGATGATACCCACATGACCTCTTAAAGCGTGGATGCGATATTTATCGTGTTCTATAAAGCAAGATCAGCACCATGTAAAGGGAAATTGGAAAGGGGAGTGCATTTTAAAGTAAGGTCAAAACATTCTGTGACTCTCGTTTTCCTCCATTTTTCTTAGATGAAGGGTTGGTCTGTACGAGGGGCAGAGAGAGCATTCATCCCGGGTTGCTTAGTGGGCCAAACCCAGAAAGGACGCTTAGAATAGTTAAAGAAATGATTCTAGCTTATCCATTTTAAGCCCTGGAGCCCTGGGAACTAAATCCTTGTGCCCATAACTATGGAAAAGAGACAGACCCAAAGCATGGTCACTGGGAGTCGTAGGCTCATCAAGAATATCAGAAGGTAAATTAGCCCTAGGAAAAGGAGACGACGAAGAGCAGGTTAAGTTGGACGGCAGAGGTAAATCGAAAGAGATGATCTTTGACCTTGGGGTTTTAAAGACAAAGAAGAAGCCTTTTCTTGCAGACCATTCCTATAATCGAAGAAGAGGGAATTGAATTTGAGGGAATTAACTAGAATGATCCCTGGGATTTGAGTGAGAATGGGGAAGAACAAGAGATTGCAAGAGAGGTGAGCGAAGTGCTTTGGAAACTCAGAAAATGACTAGAAAACTTATCCATCCTTCTGCAGGTCAGATTAAAAATCATTTTCAACAACGTAAAAGAAATAAAAGCATTGTTAATATATATTTTTTTAACCAACAAAATTTCCGATTGTGAATTGAAAATTTAATGCACCAATAAATATTAAAAAAATCAAATATTGTTGGGGTTGGCCGAACATGAGCAGTTTAACATGGTGCGTCCCATCTAAGAAAAATGGAGGGAAATGAGAGTCATGGACACGGTCAAGGCTTAATTATGTTATGAACCGGTTTGGTCTAATAATTTTTTTTTAATTAAATTTTTAGTTAATAATATGTATATGTATAGGAAAGTTATCCGATAAATTCTAAGAAATCCAAAAAAAAAAACCAATTTATCAAGTTAAAACACCCTTAAATTTATTCATTTAAAATTTTAATTTATTTTTTATCAAAATAAAAGGTAAAAAATACTAATAAAACTTCTCTAATCAAATAAAATTATTTATTTACACAAATAAAAAGCAAATTGACAACTTTCTTTCATCTCCTAGTTTTCAATCTTCTATTTTTCAATAACTTTCTTTCTTTCTTTTTTCTTAAATCTAAGTATTCAAATGTGAATAATATAATTTTTTGTGCAAAACTATAAAATTTCAAAACCAAAGGGAGGTAAAACATAGTCAAAGGTATATGTGGGGCAAAAGACAACTTTTCTACATAAATTTGAGATAAATCACTTTTATGTTTTTTTTGCTCTCTCGGTTCTAATTGTATCTTATTACTACGAATTAAAACCAAATCTACATTAAAGTTCTATTTATTTTTGCATTTTAAAAAAGCTTTTGAAAAAAATTTAAAATTTTTTATTTGCTTTAAATTAATATTTTTTTTGTGTTTTTAGATTATTTTGATGTGCTAGTGTTAAAAATAATTTTTTTTTAAATAAAAAATAATATTATTTTGATACATTTCTGAATAAAACTATTTTAAAAAATAAACACAACCTCGTACTTTCAAATATGCTTTGAGGAATCACCATCTAGTATTATGACCATTAAAAATCCTAGCTACTCAATATAAATTTTATGGTACGGGATTCATCGTGGCTAAAAAAAATATTAGCATTCTTAGCATACCTTACCTAAAGTAAATTGTATTATTAATTTTGTTTTAAATTGCTAAGAATTTATTTATTTATATTAGTTTGCGATATTTATGAGATTAATATTTAACCTATGAATACTTTCAACTCTTGTGTTGATAATTATTACATTATAAAAAATAAATATATAGAATTCTTTACTCTAACATTAATAAATAAACTAATAAAATAATTATTAAATCAATGCACACATTATATATTAAATTTATATTTCACTGTATCTACAAATCATATATGCAAAGAAATACCTCAAATAAAAAAAAAGGTGAGTTACCTACAAATAAATTCAAAAGAGTTCATAAGTTTTTTGAAATTTTACGATATTAAAAAGAGATTTGTTTGGCAAATATTAAAATAAAAAAAAAAGAGGAATTGGGCCAGTAGGCCTGAAGCCCAGTTTTTTTCTTTATTTTTTTAATATATTTTTAACTGAATCCAGTTTAGCCTGTATAAATTTAGTTAGACCAGTAAACCTGGCCTGGTCACTGACCCATGCCAGTGACCAGCGCGGTCACCGTGCGTGCATGCTCGTGAATTACTTACGTATGTTTGCATACTGACAGGATAATTATTTTGCGAGCGGGGAAGAACAAAGCTTACCAGTGCAGCTGGAGGTGAAGCTGTCACTTGTGGGCGAAGACGACGGTGAAGCTCACGGGTTGATGCTACTGTCCTCTTCAGTTCTTTCTCTAATCTTCCTTCTCTCTGTTTTTTTTTTCTTTTTGTGTTTTCTGTGTTTGTATCAATGTTCGTGTTCTCCCTGTCCAGTTCTTTCTCTGTTCATTTGTTCTCTTTCCCAGTTCGTCCCTGTATTTCTCTCTTGCAGTGTCCTGTTCCTAGTGCAGTGACTGCTGAAGATGGAGCTTTGGAGGTGCTACTGAAGACGAAGTATAACAGTCTCACCCTTTGTTTCCCATTTCTGTTTTTTTTTACAGTTCTTCTCCCCGTCTCTCCCATGTTCTCTGTGTTTTTCTTTCTGGTCCCCACTCAGTCGTGGCCTTTCTATGGCTTTTATAAGGCCAGAGAATGCCATGCGGTGCTAACAGTCGGCTTGGTAACGGCATGCAAAGGGATAGTAGCCGTGAAACGTGCCCCATAACTGAATCAATTTAGTGCTTTTTGCTGCTGAAACGTCTTCACTGTCTTTACTGCCGAAACAGATGCTGAGGAAGAAGGCAATAAATAGGTGTCCAGGAAACGGCTTCGTTTTCCAATGTTTGATTTGATCCTAAGGTTTCACAATTTTGTAATCAAGCCCCTGGATAAATTGTAATTTGACCCTGGATTTTAGCAACATTTACAGCACATTCCTCTTTCTTTCTGAACTATTTAAATCAGTCCTTAATTGCTCTAAATTTCGGTATTCTCTTTTTATTGCGATTATTTTTTTTCAAAAAAATTTTGATCTTATTTTTTGCAAGGGTATCCAAAAATAAGCAACAACATTTTCAACTCATCCATGTAAAAAATAGTTGACTTTTCTAATTAAAAAAACCAAGAATTCTTGCAAAGGAAAGCTAAGCAAGCAAGTGATATAGTAGATAAGGTGGTAATGCTAACGAGTCAATTAGAAGACGAAACATCCATGGCTCGAATTTTATCACTAGCATTTCTCAATCCATGTATAAGTGTGCGATAAACTAGGGATCTCAAGTTAGCAGGCTCTCCCTTACAATTTGGCTCTTGGAGTGATCGTGTATCAGTGAATCATGCTATTAAAAAAATAAAATAAAGGCCAAGCAAAAGAAGAAGTGTGTTAATGAGATAAAAGAGTTTTGGTGCGAGGGATGCATGCCTTTCCTGTCACTCTTTCATTCCATCCAAAATGTTCGTTTATATTTTCTAATGACTCCTCTGTTGATGCTGGAAATAACAATTTCATTCCAACAATTGCTGGGAGCAATTTTGAGCCCTATGGTCGTGACTTTACTGGGGTTCGTCTTACCGGGAGGTTCTCAAATGGTCGAATAGCTACCGATTTTATCTCTCAGGCTTTAGGACTCAGGTCAGCAGTTCCGGCCTCCTTGGATCCAGCATATAACATACCAGATTTTGCCGTTGGAGTTACCTTTGCTTCTGCTGCAACTGGCTACGATAATGGCACTGGTGATGTGCTAGTAAGTGCCTATCAAGTTCCAGTTTTTGTGGGAGCGCTCATATGTATGCATGTTACTTCGTCATTTATGAACAGTCTATACCAATTCGTCCCTAGCTCATTGCACCACACCATGCTATATCTATGGCTAAGTTACAGTTCTTAAGTCACCAGGAAAATATGTAGGTAAGTTACATTTATTTTTATAATTTTTCATAAAAAAGAGTTGTATTTTTTTCTTATGAAAAATAATAATCACCATGAAATTAAATAAAAATAATTTAGAAAGTCTCATTCTACATGAAATTAATATTTTAATATATATATATATATATAAACGAGCATATTATTAGTGTCCTTGGTCTTATTGCATGTATAGTAAGTTAAAATAAATCTCATTCTACAGATTTATATATTCTTATTGTATGTATAGTAAGTTATAAGAAAAAGCAAGTTAATTTAAATATCCATTAAAATTAAAAAAAATACAAAAAAATCAAAGTTACACTACAAACCCTACAACCACATGGCCTGTACTAACCACCATGAACATCCTCTCTCAACTTGCCTTAAAAATAATCTTTCACTCCATCCCTGTAATATTAATTAGTTAAAATATATATAAATTAACTTAAACATTCAAATTAATAAAAAAATTTATAAAAAACCATAGTTACATCACAAATCCTATAACCACATGGCCTGTACTAACCACCATTAACATCCTCTCTCGACTTACCTCAAAAATGATCTCCCACTTCATCCCTACCACATGGCCTGTACTTGTTGCTCTCCCACCTTATTTCTCATTCGTCGAGTAAAAGGCATGGCGTGCCCCCTCTTTCAACCACTTCACATGTGATGCAGGGCACTACTCTGGGCCACCTACTTTTTTTTTCCTTGAAAATTCTAGGCCCTAGGGTAGACTTCAAGTAGGTGATTCCTAGAGTGGGTGGATATTATATTCAATGATATTTTTGACCAACAACTCAAACTAATTGGATATATAATCTCGTTAATAATTTAATTAAGAACTTAAGCACCCTCTTCTCTGGGTTCAATTCCTTCTTGCATTAGACTATGTGCATTGATAAAGACTAAACCCTAATCAATATCCTAATACACATGCTATTCGGACAAAAGTGATCATAAAAAAAGGAGCAAAAGTGATTACTCTTTTAATGCGTTCAGACCTGGATGCCCTTTTTAAGCCATAGCCCTTAAGCACTCTAAGATAATTTAAGTTTCCAAGAAAATATTAGGTCCAGAAATCATAGGCGTCCTGCCATTCTTGAAGTGGGAGGCCCGCTGCGGATCAAATTGGGTACTTTTAAGATAATGAAAATAACATTATTGTCTGCCCTAAGGTCCATCTTTTATATGATTAATCAAAGACTAGCATGTTTCCTTCATGTCTGCTAATACAGTGACTAGTTAAAATAATCGTCACGAACCACAACACCTTAGATTCATGTACCTTTGATAAGGACAGCCAAAACCCTTAGCAGCTCATTAGGGTCCTTAATTCTATGGTGTTTTTCATTAAAACAAAAGGCAGAATCTCTTACTTAGATTGGTCATGATCACTTGATGATCGATCGGCTACTTGTGGAATCTGATCAACACCTACAGCCATGCAAATTGGGAAATCCTGTGCTCATTTTAAATGTTACTGCAAAAATTCTTTAATGTTCGAAAAGGGCACTTGAAGCTCAGTGCTCTGAAATCATCCAATAGCATTAACAGAGTTTGCCAGCTCGGTATTATAAATTATGTTGTAAAGAACAACTAAATGCTGTTCTGCCATGTTAAACTTGTAGTCGAAGTGGGGCGAGCCCTCAGTGCCCCCTTCTAGCGTGCTTTAGGGGATAAAGAGTAGGGGTGGGGACAAATTGCGCCGCAAGGCAGAGTAGTAATCTATCCCGGATAATTTTAGGGTTCCTTTTGCAGCCTTATGAAATTGGGTATGCGTTTATTGCATTCTGGTTTGTTCATGTGGGGACTGTGTCTAGCTGTCAGTGGGTTTCAGAGGGTATAAGAATGTGGGTTTGCACCTCTGGCTGAAGCAGGAAACTAATGGAGATTGCAAGAGAATTTGGAGCATTGTTGTTCCTTGCATTGGTGTTTCGCCCATTGTTGGTTCTCGGGCTAAATGATTTCGAGGAAAAAAACGTAGTGGCTCATTTTAACACTAATAAAAGTGATGTGCATTCAAGTGGAAGCCACAACGTCGAGGATGATATAAGAGAAGGAAGCACAAAATCAACTTACAAAGATGCTTTAGTCGAACACAATAGTGATTTGAACAACGGTATGAGAGGAGGAGGAGGAGGAGGCGGTGGCGGTGGAGGTGGAGGAGGTGGCGGTGGAAATGGTGGTAATGGACATGGAGGAGGTGGTGGTCATGGAAAAGAAATAGGTAAGCCACACCACAGAAAAGGAGGAAAGGCTAGTGGTGGTGGTCGAGGAGGCGGTGGCGGTGGTGGAGGCGGTGGCAATGGTGGTGGTAGAGGAGGTGCTAGAAGTGGTGGTGGTGGTGGCGGTGGGGGAAATGGTAAAGGCTTTGGATGGGGCCATGGTGGCGGCGGTGGGGGAAATGGTAAAGGCTTTGGATGGGGCCATGGTGGCGGCGGTGGAGGAAATGGTAAAGGCTTTGGATGGGGCCATGGTGGCGGCGGTGGAGG